>OX155973.1:19433712-19853712 GCA_944548615.1 Micropterix aruncella
TATATATATATATATATATATATATATATATATATATATATATATATATATATATATATATATATATATATATATATATATATATATATATATATATATATATATATATATATATATATATATATATATATATATATATATATATATATATATATATATATATATATATATATATATATAGACTACAGTTAACAATAGACATGAGGCAACTGTAAGGTTTAGAAACTGGTAAATTTCAATCGCTTCCCAGCAAAGCCATCGCTCCCTGCTAAAATACAAGATCGATGGAGGTACCACGATATATACTGCTCATTATATCTACATCGTTTGGACAACACCATAATCATTACCTGGCTCCGACATCCATGATTATATATAGAGGTTAGTTCGGCTACCTCTATTATGAATATAAATCTAAACCATACTCACGCTGCGCTAAAGAAAAAGTCCCAATCTATTCTAATTGGCAGCAAGAGACTGTTATCATCATTTAATATTGCATCTGTCCTACCAATCCATATTGATAGTAATGTTATACCATTTTCAAAGACGGTGAAAAAATTTGGGTATTACCATTGATCAATATCTCTCTTGGCAGTCACAGATTAATGAAGTCAGCAAACGCATATTTGCTGGATTTCATAGTCTTCGGCGGTTGCAAAGATTTTTACCATTGGAGGTTAAGAAAACAATAGCTCAATCACTGCTATTGCCTATACTAGACTATGCTGATGTCTGCTACCTTGACGTCACTGAAACCATCCTTGACAAATTAGAGCGGTTGCAAAATGTATGCATTAGGTATATCTTCAACGCGAAAAAATTTGATCACGTCTCTGAGTATAGAAGCAGACTTCATTGGCTTCGAATACGTGAACGTAGAAACATGCATATTCTTTCCCTTCTTTATAACATCCTCAACAATCCTACCGCTCCCTCCTACCTAACCGAAAAATTCAATCACTTAGGAAGTCATGGTCTTTCACTCCGTTCCAGTCAGGATAGTAAAATTGCGATTCCAGCTCATAATTGTTCTTTTTTTACTTATTCCTTCAGCGTTCATGCAGCTAGACTATGAAACCAGCTCCCGCCAGACATCAGAAACGCACCAACGGTTTCTACCTTTCAAGCGTCTCTGAAAAAGCATTTTATGTCCCTAAATTCCTAGTTATCCTAGGTCTCATCCCATCCTCTCCTATCCTTCGCTCCTTGCAAATTATTCCAAATCCTAATTTTATTTTAAAAAATGGCATTTTTGTTACTTGATTAATTTTTGTTAGGTAATAAGTTTTTCTTCTTTTTATGTTAATTTTTAATTTATCTCTTGGCACCTAAATTTTTACACTTCCACGAAGGTTGGCTGTAAGAGATTGTATTTTAGGCAATAAGTCCGTCTTTTGTATCTTTTTGTTTCATATGCAATGAAGAAACTCTATCTATTATTTTAGAAAAACACTCCGATATTTCAGGACTGACAGTTCATTAGTAAAGGACGAACGGAGACTGAATGTATACTCATGACGTTTTTAAAACAGCAACACATTTATACATTAATAATTTTCATACCCAGATGATAGTACACGTCCCCTTTGTAGCAATACTCCTTCCGCAGCTAGACATATTCTAGCTGGCTGCAAGGTGGCGTAGAATAAAGGACTGTATACGAGTATGCGAAAGTTATTTCTGTTATTCTCGAGGTAATTGGCCTCTAAATGGCCCTAGCCAATATGGGTCTGACAGTACCCTCCACACCCCCAATACACTTTGTGCAGATGCAAAAAACATTACACTACAAAGCCTTACTTGATAATCGAGAAAGCTTCAGATTCGATTCTTAGGGTCGATTCGGTCTCTAAGCAATGTAATTTCCATGAAAGCCTCGGAAGCACCGCCCTCCATTGTAGAATTAACTGTTCCATGGCAATCAAATATGACCACGAGTACAAATTAAATAAATACCATGATCTCCCAAATGCCGTCTCCCGGAACGGCTTCACTGTTCACCTTCACGTGGTGGAAGTTGGCCATCGTGGCCTGCTAGCCAAATCTATGTTTCATCTCTTTAAAAATCTTAGTCTGCCCAGATAAATAACTGCCAAGGGAGTTAATGGGCCCTTGCTGAGTTGGCCACGAAGACCCATTCTGTTCAGGGTTGGTCACACTCACGGGTCAACACCTATCCTACGGCCTCCACGCATGAATTGCGAGCCTGGGTAGGACTGGGAATCAACCTTCTGGTGCGCCTACACCGTTTCACCGCTTCGCAAGGGAGAGGACTGCGCAAGCGACGTAACCAATCGAGAGACTGGAGTAATCTGGTCGCAAATGAAAGAAGGGCGTGAGTGTAAGCCCGCTAGGTAGCATTCCTGGCTATCTCGCGGTTAAGGCGTTGGCCTCTTACGGGCTTGTGGCGGAGCTTGATGGTGGACTGTTTTGGTCCAAGTCTTCTGCGCTCACTTCAGGGAGACAGAACGACTAGCCGTTAAAACTTCCTGAGGTGACGGGCTCGCCCGCTGTAGTTGGCAACTCTAGTTGCCCAGATAAATAATGAACTCCTTTCTAGAATAAATTTCTAAAACCGCAGGGGGGCTTCGAAGGGGGGGGGGAATAGGTGGTAGGTGAACGCTGACATGTGATAAGACAGCTGTCCTAAACCTACCTCAGCTGGTCGTTATTCCTGAGTCCCGCTACCCCCCAGAAATGTATTAATAGTGTTATGATGGGTTCGACTCCGGTCGGTGAATTCTATGGCAGTTCAGTTTGTATTCTATTTACATCAATTACACAGAATTCTATCGTGGAAAAGCATCATACAAAAGTATCAAGAGAAAAATAAACCATCTGCAAAAAAAGAACTATTATCCCTTGTGTATTCGAAATTTCCGACTTTTCTTCGACATGTGCACGGTAATTACTATTTTTGTCCACCGAAATCTAAAAGAACTGAACGTAGACAATCGCTCCATCATTGTTGGCTGCCTCGGAAGCAGCCCATTGACACAGAAAGAGGAAGAAGAGTCACAATTGAAGCTATCGCTCAATACACTAAACCTACATTAACATTTCACCTGCATTGTATTGAGATGTAAATGAACGTGAACATTGTAATGTGATTCATCTAAACACATGATGTTGAAAGGAGGAAGTCGTGTCTGTAGACCGGAGACCCAATACAGATTACGCTGCGTCATCTAGCACATGAGTAAAATAATCTTAGATGAGACCTTAATTCGAAATGCAGCAGATTTCAGTATAATACGTAGGTTGTTGTTACCTCTTGTATCCGTTTTCTTTCCCAGGCATATTCCTTTCCTTTCCTAAGCGATGCCTATGAATAATAATAATATGTGGAATTCCGACGATTACAAGTTGCAAACTACTGTTTAAATAGAAGTCCGTGCTAACGTTTATATCCTGCAAACCTTGCTTGGAAACCTGAAAATTTGTGAGGAACCACGAGCAGTATGCAACAAGAACAATGTAGAACACGGCTACAATGCGAGAAATAAACATGACATCCATGAAACCAAGCCATATTTTACTTTATTTCAAAAGTGAACTTTATACAACTTTAAAAAATCTACACCCCCCTACCTGCAAACATTAAAGAGTTAAAGGGAAAAAGGTATGTTACAGCAGAGAAGAAATGACTTATCGGAAAAAACTTCTACACATTAAGTGAATATTTCCTTTTATACATGAATTATCCTTTATATAATACTAGCTGACCCGTGCCCACATCGTTGGGCGGTAAAACTTTTTACCTGTGATGAAATTATGAGTGTGGTTCGGTTAGTACTAAGTGCTATGATGTATTTCCTGACTGCCAAAGAAGGGTTATATTTTTACTGCATATGTATGTATGTATTTGCATGCCAATTTGACTATAATACCGTTATTTGGGAGTGTGTCTTCTTGTGAGTATCTTATTTGTGAGGGTATTATCTCTTTAATTATTTATGCAGTAAAAGGGAAAAGTCTTTTGTTTTAAACGCTTGAGACGATAAATTTACTTATTTTGATATGACTTCATAATTGTTGATAATATGAACAATAAACATGACCTAACGATTTAAATTATTTTTTTTAATATAAAAGACTACATTTTGTTACTTAAATATAAAAGTTAGACATATGCTGCCGCTGACTTTTTTGTAAGCATTATCAAGCGCTACCACTTTTCTCTAGATCTTAATCATATATCTCTCATCGTTAAGGCAGCGTTTGTTAGAAACCTATTCGTTCGACCGTTTTTTCCGACTTACTTTGGAAATCTGACTACCACGAAAAATTCTTTTCAGTTACCGGATTATTATAGAGCCTCAAAAATAACGTGGCTTTCTATTGGTATAAGGATTTTCAAAATCGGTTTAGTAGAACCAGAGATTACTTCCTACAACGTCACAAACTTTAACTCTTTATAATATTAGTATAGATTGACCTTCATATGGATGTATACGACATGGCATGCATATGTATGTATATATATATATATATATATATATATATATATATATATATATATATATATATATGGCATGTATACGAATGTAAAAAGATTTTAAATTTATAATTTGTTATGAAGATTACGCAAAGTTTAAAAAAATTAATTTTATATTAAAAACATTTTTCATTTCTATGAATGGATTTTGATATTATTTTACGACTATTAACAAAAAATGAAGGTCATGTGTTTTCGAGTTAACCTATGTAAATTTTCCGTATTTTATTCCACCATAACTTCTAAACGTTTGAACAGATTTAGAAGTGTGTAGTATTGTTAAAATTGTTATGCCATCCCAAGTGGCATAGCGTGCCTCAAATGCCCAAATAGTTGTCTAAATGTCCAAACCTCAATAAATTAACATAAAGATGTCGTGGTTAGTATTAAATTAAATGTTTGTTACCTCAGAACTCTGCTATTTATGAACCAATTTGGATTGTTTTTTATTCGAAAGAATATACTTACAGATTGGTCCCATTTTTATCTAAATCCTGTTCTGATTATAGGATCCATGAGGAATTGAGGGAACTCCTCAAATATTATCATATGAGATTGAAAATTTACATGTTGGTTCAATTTCGATGACAGTTCATTTATTTTTATTGTAAGCATGACCTGATTCTACAGTTAAGAGTTTCAAGGCGATAGGTGAGGGCAGCAAACCCCGCCCACCGCCCGGGCAGTTATAACGACGAGAGTCGTCTTGTCTGCCCGGGATGTCGTGCTACGAAAACCCTGCGCGTACCAGAAGGGTAAAACGCGCAGGGGGTGAAATAGGGTAAACCACCCCCCCCCCCCCCCGTACCGCCCCGAGAACCCATTTATTCGTAATAAAAGGTATTTACAAAAAAAAAATACAAAAATATTACAAAATTTACTGTATTCATAAAAGGAGAAAAAAACAACAATAGCGTAAATTTAGGAGCCGGTAAGCGGGGTAGAGGACGCTCTAGAACAATGAAGGTGAAGGCGCACTGTCCGTGGGTAGGTCTCGGAGCAGCCACGGGGGGGAGGAATCCCTGGATCCTGCAAAGAACGAAACGCTCCTCGGGGCGGTAAAGAGACGGACATAACAGACCTGATTCTACACCCTGGGTTGGCTCCCAATGAGGGAACTCCTCAACAGTCAATAGCACAGACCCAAAATGTTGTATACTCATTAATTTATGACGGGCCGATCTTTTTTATCCAAGGTTATCCGAAGTTTTATCATGACATGGCTGCTGCACCCAGGGTTTGCTTCCGACGAGGGAACTCCTCAAAGGTCAATATCACGGTCACAAAATTATGTATGTGTATTCAATACGACAGCCCGTTCTATTGTACGACAGCCCGTTCTCATGTTACTTTAAGTTTCACCATGGACTGCCGCACCCAGGGTTGGCTGCAACGAACTCCTCAACAGTCAACAGCACATACATAAAATTTAGTATACGCATTCAATTATGATAGCCCGTTCTAAGTATCACAATGACATGGCTGCTGCACTTTTAAAAAAAAATGGAGTCGGTTTTTCTTTTTGTTAAAATTTTGTCTATTATTATTGTAACGGCAATCATGTTTTTTATTCCTTTTAATATATTTACTTGTTGTATAAGAGTTTTTATTTGATATAATATACGTAAGCCAGCGGAAGCATGTCATTAATTAATATTATAAACTAAAGTGGGATCCCGGACTATAGTCTCATTTACATATAATACGACTACTTGTTGAAGTTAGTGTCAAGTAGTTGTGTAATGAAACCAACACCGCCTGCGTGAGATCAAATCATCCGTCATTGAGACAACTTTTTTAAAAATTGATTCGCGTATTTGCCTTCGGGCACCGCCAGTTATAACAAGCCATGCGAGACATATAATAGTAATAATATTTCAGGTGGTTCGGCCGCATGAGGTGCGTGCGCTTACTTCGTGTTTCTATCACTGTTATGCACTGTTCTACATTTGACACTTCAAGTTCATATAGTAACTGTCCTCTCTTCCTGGATCCTTAAAGCTTCCTACAGCTTGGGACTGATGGTCTGCTTGTCTTCTTCTTTTTCTTCTTCTTCTTTTCTATCAGAGGTCGGCGGTCATTATGGCTACTTGGGCCCGTGATGTTTCGACGCGGAACAACACGGTGGTGCTTGAGTTGAACCATTCAACAAGATTTTGTAGCCAGTGGGTTCTTCTTCAGCCAGGTCTTCGGCGGCCTTTCATCTTCCTTTGCAGGATTAATTGGAGTAGGTGGTATTTGGTTACCACACATTATGTGGCCCATGTATTGTAATTTCCTTCTCTTTATGGACTTTAGTAATTCCAATTCTTTGTGCATTCTTTGCACCACCGTCTCATTTGTGACTCTATCCATCCTCTTGTATTCTAGGGTCGGCTCAACTCACGGCTCAGCTGCCATTCAGTAGCCTCCTTAAAGAGGGACTTAACTGTGCTTGCGCCTACAACCTGCAACCTGATGCTATTGCAGTGACTGCAATAGCACCTCGGGCGTAACTGGTTGGTTTGTGTACCGGGTTGTGCCAGCCAATCTCCTGCGCATTCCGACGAATAACCGGGGGAGTCTGGAGACGTATGTTTCTCATGAAACGGGGGGGGAAGGGGTAACTTAACCTGGCGCCACGTATCATTAAAAACGATCCGTTCGCCACCCGAGACCAAGTGATCTTGACTGGCAAAGGACGCCACGGATCTGCAACAAATTCGATCTCTGAATTACAAATAACGTCAAGTAGAGGCCGCGCAAGCGACCTCTAATCTGTGACCAGACTAGAGGTCGGAGAAATTCGTACAAATCTAGTAGTAATGGCGTCGGGTCGTTGCGCTGATTCGTCTTCCCAGTGTCTCGCGGTAAGACGTTGGTATCTTACGGACTGTAAGCGTAGCTTGACCCTTAGATCGTAATGTCCGCAAAGTCTTTAAGTTCACTCCATGTTAGACCGATTGGTTCGATTTCGTTATAAATTCCTGGAATGACTGGTTCGCCTGTAGTAATTGATACCCTTCGAAGTCCTCTCTATCTAATACACATTTTATGTATGTTTGCACTATCACTGCCTATCCCGACTACAGGGAGCTAATGGGCCCTGTTGGAGTTGGCCACCAAAAACCCATTCGTTCTGGGTCGGTCACACTCACAGATCAACACCCATCCGGCGGCCTCCACGTATGAAGTGCGAGCCCGGGTAGAACTCTGGCCTGAGCGCCAGTTTCCCCCAGGAGTCAATCTGGCGCTCATGGACGGTTTGCATACCGTGCAGCGTCAGCCAATCGTTTGTGCATTCTGACTGACAGTCGGGGGAGTCTGGAAACAATACAGTCTCTTATAATAGATCGGGGGTTGTTGTTCACCCTACGGCGACTGCTCTTGAAACGACCAATCGGCTACCCGTTTCCGGGTGAACAGTCGGACAAAGGATGCCGTGGTCCGCGATAGATTCGGTCGACACCGTTTCACCGCTACGTAAGGGAGAGGACCACGCAAGCGACCTCGAACCCGTAACCAGTCGGGAGACTGGAGTAATCTGGTTGCAACTGGTAGTAAGGGCGCGAGTGTCAGCCCGCTGGCTGACTTACCTGGCTATCTCGCGGTATGGCGTTGGATTCTTACGGATTTTGACGGTGGAATGTTTTGTCCTAAGTTTTCTGCGTTCACCTCACGGAAGACAAAACGATCAATATCGTTAAAACTTTCTGAGGTGACGGGTTTATCCGTTGTAGTCGACAGCTCTAGTTATCCCGACTACAAGTCACAACCTTGCTCCTGTTATTAGAATTTGTCAGTTCATTTTTGTCTGAAATTAAAAGGTAGTTTTCAAAAGACCTAAAAACATAATTGTACTTGAACTTTTCTATAAACATAAATTGAACTTATATGAGCTCTCATTGATCCTTAGGCTGATCTGAATCGTACGCTGCCACTTTTGTTGGTGAATTGATGTTAGAGGAGCATGGCATTTATAGCAGTAGCCAATTTAGTTTCAAATCGGCATGCAGTGCGATCCGTCCTTAAAGCAGCAGCGGCAACTGTGAAGTTTCGAAAAATGACAGAAGCAAGAGTTCTGGTGCAATTTCCTCAGTAGTGTAAGACATTTATTTAATTTTCTAGGACCAATATGGATTACTCATCCCTTTAAATTTAGGTAAGGCTTCAATTTTGCAGCAACTTGGCACTTGTTTCATAATATTTTTCTCTATTTTTCTCAATTGGTTTTTAATGGTCTGTATATATATATATTTGTCTGTAATTTGGTCTTAATTGGTCGAGTAGTTCCTGAGATACACCGGGTACAGGTACACAGACATACACATAGATATACATTTTTCTTCTTATCTCAAACCTAAAACCATAGAGATCCAATTTTTGCATACTTCCTTGAGCACGATTTATTGTTCTAGGAAAGCAAAAACTTTTATACCATCATATTTTTTATCTAACTAGAAATATATGGATGAAATTCGGTAAAAAACTCTCAAAAAGGCTTTTCCTGTGAAGATCATGATAATCGCAATATACAAATAAAATCAAAAATCGTTCGTTTATATTTGAATCAAAGAGTTAAAGAATACTAAATCCCTTCGGCTACGGAGCGCACAGTAATATTATTTTCTATTTCGAACGCAACCTAAAATCCATACCAAATATCTGAGTATTACCATAGATACATAGACGGCCGCTAGAATAATTTCGCGCGTCATTTCTTAGATATTTCTGGTAAAATTCCATTGTCAAACATCATCAATTTTTTTTCTCCATAAATCATCATAATTTTTATATTCTAAATATTTTTGTATGTAAATAAGCAAAACGAAATATTACTTTTGATATATAATCTTATAAAGATCACGATAGTATTTACAATTTCTAAATAGGGTTCCGTATTTTTCCGTAAGACAAGTACAAGTTAGAAATGCCGAGTTTTTTTCACTAATTCGACTTTCTCATATTTATTCATATCTCTCATATCTAATTGTTTTACAAAATGAGATTTCAATATTCTACACCCCTTCAGTACGGATAAAAACCAGTTTTTTCTAAAATGACTAACCGGATGTCCACTAAATGTATGCTTTTATGACAATCTAATTATGTAGCTTTCTAATGACACCATTTTTATACAAATCGGTTCAGAACTTTTTTAAATAATAATATTTGAACGGAAGTATTGGAAAGTACTCTATTCGTCGCAAAAAGTTTCCGCGTCCTTATCACTCATAAATCCTCTCGAAACAGGTTTATTTTTAACAGTCGCTTATTAGTAGTTGACGCGAAAACATCTTCGTAAGCCAATCTCATTATTATCGTAAAAGTATGGATATTACGCCAAAAAAGACCGCTCAGGTTATTGCTTTATTGCAGCAGGGCCTTAGTCAATGTACAGTTGCACGTCAAGTGGAATTTAGTCAGTCTGCCGTCTCCAGAGTAAAAAGGAGGTTTAAACAAACTGGTACCATCAATCGGAGACCAAATAGGAGCTGAGACAAGTTCAAGGGGTAGCTGTCAGTCAGTCAACGATCAGAAGACGCTTGAAAAGATCGGACCTCGTTCTAAAAAGACCTGTCACAGGCCTTAAATTGACCACACGCCACCAGCAAGCGCGCCTTTAATTTGCTCGAGAGGACGTCAGTTGGAGCATAGAGCAATGGCGGTCAGTTTTATTTACTGACGAGAGCAGAATGTGTCTGTACCATAGCCTCCTGTATCCCAGATACAGGGATAGAGAAGGCAATGGTCTGTATGGAAGCCACAGAATAGGCTGGGTCCCCAGGCGTTCAGGTGAGTGATTTTCGCAGTGCTACTTCGCTGAAACAGTCCCCTACGGCGGCGTTTCCTGCATGGTGTGAGTTGGCATTTTTTTAGAGGGAAGGACTAACCTCGTTTTCGTGCCAGGGGGAGGTCGGAGAGAAGGCCTGTATACTGAACGCTATATCAAATTATTCTCCTGGATCATGTCATACTGTATGAAAGATTTATTAAAAAAAAACTCTGTGTTAATACACGATAATGCACGGTGGCACACGCGCGTTTCATTCGGCGATTCTTAGAAGAAGTTGGTTTGGAGACGATGGACTGGCCAGCTCTCAGTCCAGACATGAATCCCATCGAGAATTTGTGAGACGAGCTGAAACGAAGAGTCTGAGCCAGAAATCCGGCAACTTCTAATATCTACGAGCTCAAGACAGCGTTGTTAGAGGAATGGGATGGGATTCCTCAAGACTTGACCAAAAAACTGATCAGGACATTGAGGAACCGCATGTGAGCTGTCATCTGGGCAAGGGGGGGGGGTAACACTAAATATTAATTTAATAAACATTCTTTCTTAGGTTGCATTTTCCGTTTTAATTTAATTTTAAAATCCCCAGTTTTCTACTCCTCAACATTCATTTTACTCCCATTTTAAATTTTATTAAATTTGTGAGAATGGCCACCCTTCACTAGACTCCAATTGCTTGTGAGCGAAGGGTGGTTCCCAGCATGAAGGTTGCTCCGTTAATGAGAGTCGTAGATGTCCGTGTAGAAGAGTTTATTCAGAAGATTGAAGAGAAGTGATTCGAAGTCGCCAGTTCTTAACGTCTTGAGTTGTGTTCGCCGTTGTGTTGTAGTGTGGGCGCGAGGTGAAGCCGTGGCGGTGCGTATGTAGTCGAGGAGCGGAGTGTGTAGTCGAGATATCTGTCCACTGAGGGGACGATGGTGTAGAGCGCGGTAACTGTCTGCCGAAGTAATGATGTCGAGGAGCAACTGTCTGCCAAAGGAATGATGGTGATCGAATGAAATGTACTGCGTTTTATAGGGTGATCGGTGATGCAATAGCTACGAGTGGGGCGACGCATGTGTCGCTTGCCTGGGCAATATTTGCCAAATTTAGCTGGAAATTAACTGCAGCTGCTCGTGTAAGTTTGGGCGAGTCTGCAGTTTTCTATTCTGTGAAATTAACTTTTTTGTTGTGGGTATGTGGCGCTGTAGGCTCCTACAAATTTAAAAAGAAATGCTAAGCGGATTTTTATGATTATGGTATTAACAGATAGCTAACAAAATAAGGGTTTTAAAAAGTATATGTCTGGATCTACTAATATGGATCTACTTAGCCATTTTTGAAAAAAAAAGGTTTTTTCCGCACTGAGGGGGTGAGTTGATTTAGTTGCTCGCAAAAGTATATCTGAAATTTCAATTCGATCATTGCACAGATATTTTTTTATGATTGCTGTAGTAGTTCCATAGTTATAGTACTTTTTGTCGAGCGCAGTGATATTGCAAGAAATTCCAATAAATTAAGAAGGGTTAACGTCAAATCGCCATCGCGATATATGATATACCTACATCGGAATATATTTTCTAAATGTAAAAGGTCCATTATAAGATAACACTGCCTATTCTCCTTTCCAACCCTATTCTAAATAAACACGTGAAAACCGTCAATTTTTCGAATCCTGCTACCTGGACCTACAGCGCTCTCAATATATTGTAGTTACATGAAAAAGGAAATTACACCAACCAGTCTGCAAAACCAGTAGCTATGACGCTAAATCCGTTCATATTCTATCAAAGAAAGTAGAGTAGAGCAACAGCTTAATTTTTGCCGACCGCATCTTCCAGCCAATCACTTTCGGATTTAATAGGTTCAATAGTAGCTACAGTATAATTAAAGCAAATTGAATATCACCTTCACTATACGGCAAGCGAGATGAACCGTAAAAAAGAGCAATATTTTAGAGTTGCGGATCGAAATTAGAAAATTGGAATTGATTTTTGTGATGGAATCGGTTTCAATTATTTAATTCCTAAACAATAATGTAAGCTACTATATTATAATATAACAAAATATAAATAGGCTACGGATTAGCATATACAGGGTGAGTTTTAAGTTATCGGCATCCTTGAAGGGGTAAATTAGTATGAGCAAGTAAACAACTTTTAATTTTAAAAAAATGGAAAAAGAAATATTTCATATATTTTTTTCTGTATTTGTTATTATTGTAAATCTTACTTATTGAAAAAAAGCTTTATAAGTGTTGAGGGCATTTTACCATCTAGTAGTAGGTAAAATATCGCTAAAAAGTAAAATATCGATAATATTATTAGCGATATTTTACCTACCGCTAGATTGCGCAAAATGGTAAAAACGTTAAGCTAAAAGAAGATAATCAAAGTGAATATCAGATTTTTGCTTGTTGAAATACTCTCAGGTTAAGAGAAATAATCAAAACCTTTTTTACATATAACGGAAGGTGGAAAGTAACATGGAAAAGGTGGAAAGTTACATCGTAGGAAAAGTAACATGACACAACATAATTTATGAAAATCTGTAAAAAAAATAAAGATTGATTAGGTACTTTTAAATGGAGATTGTTTTTGAGAAAAAAATAAACAAATTTTAATCAAAATAAAATAAAACCAATATTATTCATCTACAGTGAAGTTAAAAAAATGGTTGTGTGACCCCGAAACTTGGCAAGTAGCCAAGGACTTATGGAAGGATACAAAACTTTACAAATAGAGTTGTCAACAACAACGGGCGAACCCGTCACCTAAGGAAGTTTTAACGATTAATCTTTCTATCTCCCCTGAAAGGAACGCAGAAGACTTGGACAAAGATCGATAAAAGCTTTTATACATTAAACGAATATTTCTCATAATATTATATTGTAGGCATGCATTTTCATTTTGTTTTTACAATAATTCAATTAGGAAGATTACCAATTTTCAATTATATACATTTCGTAGTTATAGGCGGATTTTTGATTATTCCTTGATTTTGATTTTTTTTCATTATTTTTTATATTATTGGTGAATTATTTTTTATTAATTGTTTTCTACTGTTACATTTTAAATTATATACATTTCGTATTTATAGGCGGAATTTTGATTATTCCTTGATTTTGATTTTTTCTTTATTTTTTATATTATTGGTGAATTATTTTTTCTAATTGTCTTCTACTGTTAGTTCTACTTATCCGGTCTGTTTAGATTTTTTCATGTTAAACCAGTGAAATAATTACATTTTTTAAAAAGATATTATAATTACCAGATAAGTCAATTTAGCAGATAAGTAAATTTGTCAATCTGTTTTAATAACAGGTAATTGTGAGATACATAGTTATACGCATTATCACCATAAATGTACCACCACAATTTCGGACAATAAAAATATTTCTATTTCTATTTCCATTTCAAAACAGTCCAATGTCAAGAAATAGAAATAGAAATAGAAATATTTTTATTGTCCGAAATTGTGGTGGTACATTTATGGTGATAATGCGTAAAACTATGTATCTCACAATTACCTGTTATTAAAACAGATTGACAAATTTACTTATCTGCTAAATTGACTTATCTGCTAATTATAATATTTTATTAAAAATGCAATTATTTCACTGGTTTAACATGAAAAAATTTAAACAGACTGGATAAGTAGAACTAGCAATAGAAGACAATTAGAAAAAATAATTCACCAATAAATAAAGAAAAAAATAAAGAAAAAATAAAAAATCAAGGAATAATCAAAATTCCGCCTATAAATACGAAATGTATATAATTTAAAATGAAACAGTAGAAAACAATTAATAAAAAACAATTCACCAATAATATAAAAAATAATGAAAAAAAATCAAAATCAAGGAATAATCAAAAAATAATCAAAAATCCGCCTATAAATACGAAATGTATATAATTGAAAATTTGTAATCTTCCTAATTGAATTAATTTAAAAACAAAATGAAAATGCATGCCTACAATATAATATTATGAGAAATATTCGTTTAATGTGTAAAAGCTTTTATCGATAAGCCATTTTTTCAAGCTCCGCCACATGCCCGTAAGAGGCCAACGCCTTAACCGCGAGATAACTAGGTGTGTTACCCAGCGGTCTTACACTCACGCCCTTACTTCCAATTGTGACCAGATTATTCGGGACTCTCCATTGCTTACGAGTTCGAGGTCGCTTGCGCGGTCGTCTCCCTTACGAAGCAGTGAAACGGTGTATACCGAATCTATCGCTTTGCCCGGCTGTTCACCCAGGATCGGGTAGCCGATGGTCGTTTCAAGAGCAGTCGCCGTAAGGTCCGCAACCACCCCCGCTCTATAGGAAACAGTACTGCTTCCAGACTCCCCCGACTGTTAGTCAGAGTGCACAGTCGATTGGCTTACGCCGCACGGTGCGCAGACCGTTTAGGAGCACCAGAAGGTTGATTCCTAGGGGAAACTAGCCCTAAGGCCAGAGTCCTGCCAGGGCTCGCACTTCATGCGTGGAGGCCGCCGGATGGGTGTTGACCCGTGAGTGTGACCAACCCTGAACAGAATGGGTCTTCGTGGCCAACTCAGCAAGGGCCCATTAGCTCTCAACAAAACTTTACAATGTAATTTCAGTCTAGAAAGGCTCCAGTGTACCACATTTCAAGCCTACAAGTCCAATATTTCGAGATAGAAAATGACTAGTTCGCCCACTGGTAGACTGATTTCAACCACAACCTTAACATCTCTTACCATGACCAAATGATGCCTGTATGCAAAATTTCAGCTCAATCGGATTAAGCGTTTGGGCGCTATCCGAGGAATACACACACACACACACACACTCAAAGACACACATATAGACTTCGCGGATATTTAGAACCGTCGAAACGTTATGGCATAGTGATTGTGCTAAATGTTTATTTAAAAATAATTACTTAAAAATTACTGTTTTACAAAAAATACTTTGTAAAACAGTAAATAAGTCACTTGTCACTTCTCATTGGTATGGCACCACCATAAAAGTATAGCATTTCGCTAGCGCATACACATTATTTAATGACAACCAAGAAATACAAAAATCTTTGTGTAACAATTCGCTTGGAACACGTAATCTATCCGGCATGTTTAATTAATTACGTTACGGTTACGTCTCGATGACCTGCGCTATGACCCTTTTTTTCAATAACTACCTAATGATTGGTCACCATACTTGTAACCAATGACTTGAAATGTTCTGTCACCATCTCCCAGTCTATTATGTATTGTTTTCCGGGCGTGACAACCGCGTTTGTGTATTTTACAGAAATGATGGTGGTATCTGTTTACTTTTATAATCACAGCAGAAGAAAATATATAATAATGTATGCTAAAACTTAACCAACACAACTTTCAAATTGTAGTCCGACTAAGTGATGGACAGTCGCATTATAGGGCAATGCCATTCATCACGCTCCATGTGCAGATATCAAGCGAAACAAATAAATTCCATGTAATTTGGAATGATACAATCGTAATGTATTCCCAACGCCATTTGCATATAAAGTCGGAGATGTTCCGTAGAATAAGAAAGAGACGTTTACTAATTCACCAGATGCGACACGCGTTTAAAATCGGCCGATACGCCAACTCTATATCAAGATGCTGGGGGTGTCAAACACTACGGGAGAAGCCGTTACCCCAGGGTAATGGCATTAGTTCGTAATGCCTCCCGGTAGCTAACGATTTCGTGGACAAGGGTCATAACCGTTCGAGTAGCGGCAAAATTTCATGGCAGACCGCGGCAATTTATTGGAATTTCTTGCAATATCGCCGCGCACGACAAAAAGTACTATAACTAAGGAACTACTATAGCAATTATTAAAAAAATTACTGTACAATGATCGCATTTAAATTTCATATATAGAATATGGAAACCTCATTTTGTAAAACAATTAGATAAATATGAGAAAGTCGAAAAAGTGAAAAAAACACGGCATTTCTAACTTGTACTTGTCTTACGGACAAAATACGGAACCCCATTTAGAAATCGTAAATACTATCGTGATATTTATTAGATTCTCTATCAAAGCTAATATTTCGTTTTGCTTATTTACATACAAAATTATTTAGATATTAGCTCATAAACCAATAAAAATTTTGATTTATAAAAAAAAAAATTATGATGTTTGAAAATGGAATTTTACCAGAAATATCTGCGAAATGACGCACTAAATTATTCTTACGGTTGTCTATGTATCTATTAGCTGTATGAACAGCTAATAACAAAATACCCTTAACTTATCCTAATCTTTATCCTTGCCTGTGCAAAAATAATAAAATCTTTATATTGTAAGCCTATCACCACTTATTTGGCATATATTTGTATTAGTTGATTTTAAATATAAATACATTACTTATATGTGTACTGTGCGATGACAATTTAAAAATTGGTTATCAAATGGTTGACTGTAAGGTATCTCTGTAGCGATAAGTCTGCCATTTGTACATAAATAGATTTTGTAAAACCAGTGTAAATAATAATTATGTAAAATTATTTTTTTCACAACAAAGTTTTTCTATTCTATTCTATTGCATGATGTGCGTGATCTGCTACTCTCTATCCCTGGTCACATCACTAACCATCTCATTCTCTTTCTTCGTGCATGGAGCTCGTCTTTGAAATGCTTTACTGAAAAATGTAAGAACCGCGCCAAGCATGTTTTAAAAACAGACTCAGAGGACATTTGGATTCTTTCACATAATTTCCCTTTCCCTACCCATTCATCTCGTGTTACCATTCAAAGCGTGTTATTATTATTATTACTAAAAGTGTTTTTTTAATAGTTGGATCAACCTCCTGTTCTTGTAATAAATTAATAGTTTAAAAAAAAACACTAAAACACGCTTTTGGGCTATGATACGATATTCACATACACACGGCTATGATACGATATTCACATACACACGGCTATGATACGATATTCACATACACACGGCTATGATACGATATTCACATACACACGGCTATGATACGATATTCACATACACACGGCTATGATACGATATTCCATCATGGAATGCCAGTGCCTATCTTCCGGCTTCATCATCAGACCAATCATCCCCTCCTTTTAAAACTTTAGCGTCCTTATAGGTGTTAGATTATTTTGATGTGGCAAATCTGTGCCCACAAAGAGTAAAGTATATACTTCTTTTTATCCTCCTCTATTTTATTTGTCATACTCTTTATATAGGTTAAGTTATGTAGTCTACAATAGTATAGGTTAGCTCTAAAATATTTCCTGCAGGCAATAAGCTCGCCTTTTCTTAAGAATAAAGTTTTATTATTATTATTATTATTATTATTACCTTGAAACCTAATCGTGGTCAAAGTTCATTCCAAGACTTTTCTAGCAAGTCCAAACACAGCTATGATACGATGTTCCATCATGAAGTTCCAGTTCATATCTTCCGACTCCATTATCAGATCAGTTCGACAGTACCATATTGTCATCAGAACTACATACAGCTGCCAATTTTCATGACGCTACGATCCTTGGAAGATGGTTAAATTAGTTACCATAGATTACATTACATAGTTAGTAACATACAGGTCGACCTAATAAAAGAGTGTTAAAAAAAGGCACTAACATCATAAAATGCTATTTTACGTCAAAACATGCAAATCTTCTGAAAACATTAATGTCGAATCTATTGTGGACACAGACAGATCTTATGCGAATCTGTAGCTGTGGAGTGGACGGTGAGAAATGTTGTTGATTGGTGAACCGTCGCACGTCGAATGCAGAGTCGATGGCCGTGTTGGCCCGGCAGCGTGACCGAATCAAGTGAATGTGAGCATAGTTGAGCCAATTGCCGCTGTAACAACAGCTCTTGCTGATATATCATTGCCTACTCCACTTCTTTAATGCAAATACTACAAAGAGACAACTAAATTAACGGTCCAAGAACGCACTAAATGTAGAAGGAATGGTTAATTGTGGTTATGAATTGTAATCATTAGAATAAATGAATTTACCTTCTTGGGCACGTGTATCGAGTTCGTCTAACTGAACCTAGCACTCGTTCCTAATATAATAATATTTACATAATTATAGGCAATCTGCAATAACTGCATTACAGAAAATATTCAATGCTTTTTATTATTTTTTTTTTATAACTTAGGGGATTTAAATATAAGATATTATTCTACAGGGCGAACTATTTAAAAACAAAATTTAAAAATATTTACCAAGCATAGAAATTTTAAATATATTTTTAAAAACTAGAAAAAATTGAAATTTTAATGACATCTAAGTTTTAAATATTATAATGTCTAAGTGACGTCCACCAGCTTGTCTACCTTCTTCGTAATCTTCAAGTCGCACTCGCAGATTCTCAAAAACACGTTGACAAGTCGCTACCGGAATAGCGTTGATTTTCCGTATAACATTTTTGTTTTACCTGGTTTTTTGTTATTTGATTATCTTCAAAAATTGATTATCAACTTGGATTGGATTTCAATTTCAACTTGGATTATCTAAACACTGGCGTGTCTATCGACACCACCGGCGCTCCCTACTACTAATACTAAAGTATTAAATGTATATAATACTAAAGTATTAAGTACTAATACTAAAGTATTAAGTATATTAAATGTAATCGTTATTATATTTAAGGTAAGTGTACTTGTGCACACCTTCCCTAAAGTAGTGCCATTGGTTATATAACGGTAGTGCGCACACTTACCGCACACGGTGTCGTCACAGTATACCGAGAGAACAGTAGACGCTCTCTCAAGCGACAGGGCATTGCGGGAATAGGGTGCGAGGGAAGCGGGCAGAGGGTTACGTCTCGAAGTACGTCTTTAGTTAGCATTACGTGCGGGTAAATGTTTGCGACTTTTTCAAACGAATATCCGCGTGGGCCGAGTAGCGGACATCTGGTGGCCATTCGAGAGCCCTCACGACTCGTGACGTATTCGCTTCGATTTCAATTTCGTTCTAAGATAAGCTCCTGCCAGGTATACTGACGTGGGGTGTACGTGTGCGCAAATATATGATGCTAGTTTTTTGTACGGAGTAATAAGACCATCAGTTAATAAGGTTTCATGTTCCGACGTTATTATATCCTAATAAATACTTAATATAATAAACATAGTTTCATTTCATTTAAAAAAAGAATTTATAAGTTTTGCGCAAAAACACTTTTCTTACATTGCTCCTCGACTGCTCAACAAAATGAATAGTGTTTTTCCTGCAGGACTGAAATCTAGGACTAGTCACCGCGTAAAGAAAAATTTAACTAAGTCACTTTTGATTATGGGTCGACAAGAAACGGAGACATTAATAACATATATATATATATTAAAATAGAGCACGATTTGTGAGATATATGTACATACCTATATAGTGCTATTTTATATTTATCTATAAAATATATATTTATTTATATATGTATGTGTATATATATATATATATATATGTATATTCTTAAATTTAATATTATTACGCACTATTATTTTGGAGACATATCTTTCTTCTTAAATTTAACATAATAATATACAAAGATAATAGAGCAAGTTACGAAAATCACTCTACCTTCTTTTATATTAAGCCTACCTTAGTACAGGCGAGGCCTAGTTAGGATGGCTTTGCATTTAAAAATATTTGTAACATTATAGATTAATAAAGAATTTTGAATTTTATTTGATTTGAATTTTAGTAAACTTTTTAGGTTTACCACAATCCAAATCCGAAAAAATGCATGCAAAAATGCATTTACCCAGACCGCCTATGTGAGGAATCGCTATGGAACCCCGAACATTCCATTATTTAGTTCCGCTCTCAATATGATCACTAGTTATTTCACAACAGCACCTACGTGAGCTCTATAACAATGATCCAAAAACAGTTAAGAAAACAGTCTGCTGTCACCACATACAGCTTTGAGCGAATCAGGCCTAGCGGCGAATACAAATGAAGTCAATAGACGCGTCCTTTTGCGGTATTTTCTTCACTCACTCACAATGGCATATTTTAAGATATTTGTAAAGGCATATTTTGCGTGAGCGGAATGGGTAATAATAAAAGCTTGCAGCGCTGTCCGACTTGAAGGTACTAAGTACCCACTCAGGCGCAAAGGTCAAAGACGAGGTAACACGCGGCGCGGTCACCGATAGTGGGTCAGTTAGGGCTGATAATATAGCGTTTGCTAACCTACGCTATGCCGACGACACGTCATAATAAGTTTTATTTATTTATTTATTTAATTAATTTAACAATTCATTAACAGTGCGTAAGTATCACTAATAATCATATCAATAAAAAAATATATATAATTAAAATTAATATTAAAATTAAACACGGCCGATATGAGCATTAGCATTTAAATACTGCTGCTGCCCAACTAAGTGCCAGGACTTGTTCCAGGGCAGCTAGCTCTCTAGTTTTTAGATCACATATATTCGGCAATGAATAAAAAAATAAAATGGAAAAGAAATATATATATATATATATATATATATATATATATATATATATATATATATATATATATATATATATATATATATATATATATATATATATATATATATATATATATATATATATATATATATATATATATATATATATATATATATATATATATATATATATATATATATATATATATATATTCCAGTCACCATTACAAATTATAACTAATAATCACTAACAATCTGTGCCCACAAAGAGTAAAGTATATACTTCTTTCTATCCTCCTCTATTTTATTTGTCATAATCTTTATATAGGTTAAGTTATGTAGTCTACTCGCAAATAATGTTCTTACAATAGTATAGGTTAGCTCTAAAATATTGCCTGCAGGCAATAAGCTCGCCTTTTCTTAAGAATAAAGAGTTTTATTATTATTATTATTAATGATCACAATAGGAAATAAAACACAAAAATAAATAATCGTGTTAATAAAATAAAAATAAAATAAAATGTCAAATAATATCAAACAATAGTCACAAAAATTTATGAACAAGTAATAGTAATAAATAAAAAAAGTCAAAGAAAATAATAATAATAATAAGAAATGTCAGGGATAAGATTTAATGATGGGAACTGTCTCGGTATATTAATTTGTGGATATTTTGCCGGGCGTCATGTTTTAGCCAGGAATTAATTTTGGCTTTAAAAGAAGAAGAAGTTACTGGTATATTATATCCATCGACATGTTTTTACTTTTATTTATGTATTTATTGATTTTACTGTTTCTCATTTTATATATTTATTTAAATGCTTACAGATGGTAGAAATTCAAAACAATGTATTAGCATTAATTATATATTTCATTAGATAGCTCAACGCCGTAGTACGTTTTAGCGCCTCTTCTGTACCGGCGACATTTAGGTGGCACTGATATTATTGTCCTGCGAAACTAATAACAATTTATTAGACCATCTTTAGCAACATTATTTAACCAATGATAAAAAATAACATTAAATTATTAGTGCTATCTATATCAGACATAATACGGAGTAATTAGAACGCCATCTACTAGTCTAATTGAATATTAAACTGCGTAATTATTACGTATTTTATTAAGTATACCAAATAAAAAATTTATATAGTATATAAATAATAAGGGCTATGATATAAAAATTGCTTTGTTATAATATTATTATTTAAAGATAGGTTACCGTAACTGCGTGTTTAGCGCGCCATATATTAGGCTACTAAACATAAGAGAAGAATAATCAACGTTTGGAACTTCAAGTGCCTTCTATAAGTTGCTTTTTGTAGTAAAAACCTAGCTGCTGAAACCTAGTATGGTACTGAGCAGTTTGATACCCTATATAGTCAATGGTATTAGGTACATTTAATATTACGCCATGCAATATTATCAAAATTTAACACTTGATATACCTAGTTTCGATCTTAATATTTCGGTTTCCGATTTTATATTAGATTTAGGAGATAAGTAATTTAAGTAAATAGCTACGAAGAAACGTGATGTGATGTTATGTGACGTGAAAAGAGAGAAACGTGAAATTATTAGATGCGATGAACATTTAAGAATCCTATATAATACGTTCTTACTATTGGCTAGTGTTTTATTTTCGGCATGTAAACTCGGGTTTTCCGTACATGGATCGAGACCAAAGTTATACCATGAAAATTGGTTTTTAATAAGGAAGCTACCCATATATAAGCTACTCTTTTTCCAGACGTTGTCAATCACAACACTGACATGCGGTTACTCAATTTCTGTGTATTTTTGTCGTTTATCTATACGATATCCTGAAGCTTTTCTAAAATTTAATAATATATAGATTTCGGTTGTCCAACTAGTATCTCAACCGTAACGTATTTGACAAGTGGAGTACTCGTACTACTACCACGTCATCGTGTAAGC
Source organism: Micropterix aruncella (assembly GCA_944548615.1). NCBI lineage: Eukaryota > Metazoa > Arthropoda > Insecta > Lepidoptera > Micropterigidae > Micropterix > Micropterix aruncella. The sequence continues at coordinate 19,456,326 of OX155973.1, forward strand.
AGGGAATATAGTGTGTATATTTTAATGAGGTTCGGTTCAGTAAACGATTAGCATGAACCCAGCAGAGTCCGAACCCAATCGAGAAGTCACCGGCAGCTGGTCGCCGAAGAAGGATTCGGCTGTCAGTCATCGGCGTGGCTCCTCTCCTTCTTGATTACCTGTGTTGGATGGATTTTCCGTCGAGGTTGGTTACGAGGACCTCTACCACATGAGCGCAATTTCCGAATCGCTGCGCCTTTTGCCGAAAGTATCCTAGAATAAAGTAGCTTACGACCGGTTTTAAAAGTCAACGCCACGACGTATCATGAAGACCCTGCCCGCACTCCTAACCGATCGCTCTCCACACCCTTGCTGCAAAATCTCCAAGTTTGCGATGGGTGCAGATCTTGTCCACGCCCATCTTCGAAGATGCATCGGAAGCTGTCACCGGATGATGTCAAATGCGACTAATCACCGGATTCCATTCAAAAGCCCAAGCAAGGAATATTTAAATGCATCCCAAGGTTTGGATGTATTTAATTTAATTTATCATCAAATGCTTCCTTAAAAGAGGTTAAAAACACGATTTACAGCCTTCGGGATTGATTAGTATTTCCTGGTCTGTTGAATATTGTAATAAATATTATGTATTATACATTTTAAATATAATATAATGTAATATATAATATATATTTATATTACCTACCTATACGATACCCTGGGGCATTTTTAAAAATCTAGTATGATATTCATATCGGTTGTCTAAGTAATATCTTAACCGTAATGCAAGCAAGAAAGCATCATGATATAAGCAAGGAATACAGTTTGTATTATTTTTATAAATTCTAAAAACTTGTTTGTTTTATTATCTGCCCTGGATATCAGCAAACGATACGCATTAACCCGACTGCACAACCGTCCAAATCCGTCCAAAGGAATAAACCAATCTAATTCCATCTTGAATGAATCATATTTCGATTCATTATTAATATTATTTATATATTATTGTATTTATTACGACATTATATTATTATTATTCAATTTGATTATTTCACCATTTACTGAATGTTATTTTTCCAGCACACTACAGCTACAGTTACATCACACTACACTACACTACAGTTACATCACACTACACTCAAATTACAATGTTTATTAATATTAGTTAATTTTTAGTATTATTTGATACCTAGCATATTTTTAAAATTAAGTATTCTAAAGTATGCACAAGCCACTCTACTTGGTACGCTTGCCTTAGTACGGGCCTAGGACTAGTTAGGCGGCGTTGATTTCAAAAAAAATTGGTCTGCGGTGCTTTCTATTTTGCTATTATTTACATTGTAGCCTATAATGTTAAACTTACAATGTACTGTCGTAAAAATGTGCTTTTCTTTAATAAATAAAATAAATAAATGAACTACCTTGGTAGAAGTCGAGCCATGAGTTGGGCGGTCTAATAACTCAGACTGGTAATCAGGCCAAATCTGCATAGCCCTTTTCGGCTCCCAACCAAGTAAGGAATACAGTAACTTCCCACCGAGAATTGCCCGTCGTCGTCCGAGAGATATAAGTGGAGGTGTGCGTGTTCAGCGTATACTTAATGCAGTTGGGCACACGGACACCCGCGGGCGAGCCAAAGGTCAGAGAACCATTGTCGACGTGCCGAATAGTGTGTCACTTTCCTTAGACGGAAGAAATTCCCCATAAAAATGCTCTCTCGGAATGCGAATCGTTCGCGGTCGAGCCGAGGCGGTCGGGGGATCCGTTCACCGAGACCCGTTCCGCGGTAATAGGAACACATCTATGATAAGCAACGTTGCCAACTACCTAAATAATTCCTACGCCACCCGATAGTGATTATGTCAAGTGATTGTGTCAAGTGATTATGAAAGCAAATGTAGCATATTTGTATTATTTCCGTAGTAATAAAATGGCTATTTTCCAATAAGATGATTCAAATATGAAATATGATTCATGATTTTATGATATGATCATATGATTTCCAATATGAAACCGACGTATTTAAGAAAATACGGCAGTTTCTTTTGTGTCGCTTGTATAAGAGATATTCCAAACAAATTTTTACAACGATGTTTTGGACCAACGACGCAACTGTGTGCCAAATTTCAAATCTCTGAGTCTAATATTTCGAGATTGAAAAGGGGCTAGCGCGCCCCCGGGACCGGTTTTAACTACAACTTTTCAACTCTTGCCATGATCAAATAATGCGTGCATGCCAAAATTCAGTTTAATCGGATGAAACGTTTGGGCTCTATCGTGGAGAAATACATATACACATAGAGAAAGGAAGACACACAGAGACACAGACACACAGACAGATTTCAATCTGGAAATGGTTTTAATCGTCTCAGGGGGGTCTAAATGAATATTTCCGTCTTCCTCTCGAATGTATATTTAGCGCGTTCACAATGCTTTCCATTGGGCCGGAAAAATAAAATCTGCCAAATACGAAACTATATTGTACTCATATTAGGTCCTTGTTTATGAAAATGCCGTTCTATATCGAAAAAGAAAAAAAAAATCTTTTTATAATATATTTATCCAAGCGAAGTATGTACCTACCATTGTTATCGATGCACTTCCGCAATTTTCGGTAATATCATTGATTACTTTCTTTAAAAAAATCTGGGAGCAAGAATCACTCATCGAAATTGATTTTTTTCCTAACAAGAATTCCGTCTGAATTCCGAAAAAACTGGAAATCAGTTAGAGCAAGGTCCGTGACGTATGGACGTACGTACGGTTGGTATTTTGACGCATATGAATTAAGATCGTTTCGTCATTTACACCAAAGGCTGCTGCTAATTCTGACGTAAATAAAACTTTCCAGAACGAAATCGTTTCAAACGTTTCCGTTTTACTATTCAGTTTTCATCACTTTGTTTATTACTATTAATATTGTAAAAAAAAAACAATTATTTTGACTCTAAAATCATGTTACCAAAATGAGGCCTTTTTCCATTTAATCCGGAATTTCAAACCTCTCGTGGCAGTATTCAATTTTAAAATTATTTTTCTTATCATCTCAATACAATAGAACATATTTTCCATATAAGTGTTTCCAAATTTCCCCGCCAAATTTCCAGGACGGAAAGTATTGTGAACGCCCTTTAAAATTTTGATATTTGTTTTAAGATACTCTCCCCACCCCCAGGCGATTTCCAGGATTAAGGCCATTTCGAGGTTGATGTCTGCCTGTCTGTCTATATGTGTGTGGGTGTTCCTTCACGATGGCGCCCAAACGCTTAAGCCGATTGAGTATGATGTCATAATTTGGTTATGGCACAAGTTGAAGGATTGTGGTGGAAATCGATGCATTAGGAACCACACTAGTCATATGTCAACATATCATACAATTTATGATATACAAGCAACACTAATAATATTGAAATTCAGCTGTACATTTTAATTAAATATTTACGCAATCTGTTGGCGCTTCTACCAAACACGCTCTTAGCCGAGAAACGAACCGCTCTTTCCAAGGTAGTAGAAAAGGAACCCAATCGGGTTCGTCCGCCGGCCGAAAGAGGGCGTTCATCAATTGTATTTATGAATTTTTTAATCAGATGAAATCTGTCCTTGACCATTTGCCGGGATCAGTCTTGGGACGACACAACCAATTTTTTGTCCATATGAGAGCGATCCACCCTAATGTGTATGTATGCATATCACACACATGGATAGACGCTCACTGACTGGTAACACCGCGGCGGTCGGATCTATGATTGCGGCCACGCTGGCGCCCTGGCATCGCAACAACAGCGAGCGTCTTCGGCGCAACCTTCGCCTTCAGCGTTCAGTCGAGCGGCATCGCGGACGAGAAGCGCGCGCGCATCTGCCACTGCCACTCTCGATCGGACCTATACGACGCCGCAGGCGAAACATATCTGCGAACTAGGTACCCACCTACCCTCCGGGAAGTGAACTAACTGTGTGCTACGACAAAGGTGAACCTTCAAGCTTCACCCGTGGGTGTTCCAATATCAACGAACCAGCTACTTGGTATGTACTTACCTTTTTATATATTATAATCATCCAAAATTTCGTTCCATATCTTTAATACGAAAAGTGGCTGTCTTTTTAAAATTTGAGAAATGAAAATATAACTTTTTTTTAATTTATAAACTTTGCTTAGAAACCGGAATAAAAATATTCTACAAACCTATGTTTAGTATTCAAAATCGAGGGAATCACACTCTATCATCTCATAATTGGTATGAACTTTTGACTTAAACTTTGATTCCTGTATTGGATTCCTGATCAGAACTATTTATTTACACAAATGTTTTCGAACATTCATTTATTATCTACAATCATAAATTTATTGGTCTAATATTTCATCAAATTAGCTTCAAACACTGACTTAGATAAATCTTGAATTCAATTCTATATATTTTCGAACAACTATAGAGTTATCTATGCAATAATCACCCTAGTCAAAATATAGTAAAACACAAAATATAATCAATGCTTTTTTTTTACTATTATTAATTGATTGATTTCTGTAATAATTCTTAATATTTGCTGCAAACGCTGACTTGGATAAATCTTGAATTCAAATCCATATGTTTTATGACAATTAGACTTTTTTATGTAATATTAACCCTAACCAAAAGTAAACATACAAAATATAATCAATGCTATTTTTATTACTTTCATTAATAAATTTATTTGTGTTATAATTCTTGAAATTTGCCTTAAACCCTGACTTAGATAAATCTTGAATTTACTTGTATATTTCCTAACATTCATTTTCGTGACAATTACATTTGTCTATGTAATATTTACCCTAGTCAAACAATAGTAAAAGCACAAAGTACAATCAATGCGATTTTTTATGAATTATTAATATTATTAATAAATTTATTTGCGCAAAAAAAATCCGATAAAAATAAAAGGATACGTAATACATGATATTTAAGAAAAATCTTAAATTGAGAATATTCATGTTTTTAAATCTACTGTACATTTTTTTGCTTATAGCGGGAAATTATATACATTTAAATACGCAAAATGAGCGAAAATATATCTTTATAACGCCTGAACCGTTGCGGATTACCGCTAGTTGCCCGTGTCACCGATATTTTTCTCACACACAAGAAGAGGAAAGATAGCTGTGCAACTGCAATATCAGAAATGCATAAATCCTCCTAATTGGCACATGAATATTTGTGCCACGAGTTACAGACAAAGTAACAGTCAAACTTATTGGTGAGACGTGGGATGGCCTGTGGACATATTAACGACGCTAAATGGATTATGATTTATTGTCATGTTGGATGCAATTCAGGGATTTTAATTATGTTGTACTCAGTGGTCAAATATATTCCGGATACAGATTAGACAGAAGATTAATGCAGATTGGATATCATTAGGAGATTAATGGAGGCATAAATGAGTATCGAAAGATATCACGAAAATAAACGTATATCAAGCTTGCAGTCATATTAATATGGCTGAAGTACGCGACAGAAAAAAACAAGCGAGACAGAGCTCGAGTTTTGACATAATTCATGTGTTCATTCACATTATTTAATATAATAATATATTTTGACGTCTCCTTCGTATAAAATAATTGCAATCGTAAACAAATCAGTCGTAATTTGTTTTGTATGCAAAGAGAGTTCAACGCGCGGTCAAGCGGTAACGGATCGCTAATAAACTGATAATCACGTAGTTCGAGAGCGCGTCTCAAGGACACCAATATTTCAAATGGATAAATCCATACCCGTTAGGTTCTAATTATGGTAATTTGTAACTATATATGTTACTTAAAAACTATGTTAGTTTCCAACATTATGGGTGTATGCGAGCAGCAGCGCCCAGTGGGTTATGAATTATTGCAATTTTACCACTAATTACAAAAGAGTCTCAGGAAATACCAATTTACTGGAAATTCGCTAGTCTAAGTGACATTTTCTTCCTTATTATATAAATTCAGAGTTTTTCGATGTATACTTTGATCTAACGAGTTCATAACTTCTTTATGTTCGACTGTAACATAATACACATATGGCCAACAAATAACATTTTAATAACAAAATCTTTTTGTTATTTTCTTCCAATCCGCAATGGTATCAAAGTGTTCCTTCATTTCATTTATTTTTTTTTATTTTTTTTATAAACACATCTAGTAAACAATTAATGTCATATTTGTAAGTAAGACGTTAGCAAGAAATTGATGCGACATTATTTTTAATGTTTGACACAGTCGCATAACTAGGCCTAAGCCTATTCTAAGGTAGACTTTTAATGATTAGATATTAAGTGTGCACTGTCAACTTAAACTATATGTTAGTACTTATTTTTAAATCAACAAATATGAGACTATAAATATTTACGCATATACAAATATAGATACTCATATACATCTATAGATAAAATATATATCCATATATGCACGCATACACATACATATATGTATACGAAAATAATAATAAAACCAAAATAAATAAAAATAAAAACTAAGATAATAGACATATATAATTTAATTACATATTGATATAACGTTTACATACCTATAATAGTCATTTAAAATTATCATGGTAAAAACTAAATACTAAATACAATCATTCAAAATAGAACAGTCAGCATATTCCCTAAACCGCCCCTACCCACCTCCAACAACCAATCGGTTAGTGATTTTTTAAAAGTGGATCTGTTCTCACTACTTTTAATTGCTTCGGGAAGATTGTTGTACATTCTAGGGCCTATGAACGTGAAATTGCGTTGGCCAAATGCTGTGTAAGTTCTTGGCACCATCGTATCACCAGTTTTTGTTGCTCTCGTCTTTCAAACTCGTTGTTGATTATAAGGGGTCATTTTATTTTTAGTGTATATTAGGGCATATAAACTCTTACGCTTGAATGATGAAAAATAGGACACCCAATAATAGATAAGGAGGCTTAGCAAAGAGATATGGGCCTAAGGCGGTTTTTGAATGCAGAGCGGAATCGCTGAATCGGTTTATTTCATTAGCTATAAAAATTAACGAATTTATTCACTTATGTAGTAAATATTCTCCGAATCAATAATTTGACTTTCTAGTTTTTGGCTTTGTTTTTGATTGACTTTTTGGCTAAACATTTCAGTATTGGCACATTAAAAAATAATACTAAACTATATAAATTATGATATAGCCATCTTTTTTAAAAATTAAAAGTATTTTGTTTACTCATTTGTGCCCGCGGTTTCTCCCGCGCATACAGTAGACTTATAATTTCCTAAAACTAAATACCTATGTAGGAATTGTCATTAGCGTTTTACCCAAACTGTGCGGTTATATGCGGGAGCTAATGGGCCCTTGCTGAGTTGGCCACGAAGACCCATTCTGTTTCAGGGTCGGTCACACTCACGGGTCAACACCCATCCGATGGCCTCCACGCATGGCGTGCGAGCCTGGGTAGGACACTGGGTCAACCAGTCTCCCCTGGGAATCAATCCTCTGGCGCTCCTGGACGGTCTGCGCACCGAGCGGCGCAAGCCAATCGATTGTGCTCTCCGACTAACAATCGGGGGAGTCTGGGAACTGTATTGTTTCCTATAGAGCGGGGGTAGTTGTCTACCTTACGGCGACTGCTCTTGAAATGACCATTGGCCATCCGATCCCGGTTCAGAGTCGGGCAAAGGACGCCTTGGTCCGCGATAGATTCGGTACACTCCGTTTCACCGCTTCGTAAGGGAGAGGACCGCGCAAGCGACCTCGAACTCGGAACCAATCGAGAGACCGGAGAAATCTGGTCACAATTGGTAGTTAGGGCGCGAGTCCCGCCCGCCAGGTAACATACCCGGCTACTCGCGGTAAGGCGTTGGTCTCTAACGGGTTGTGGCGTAGCTAGACGTCGGATTTGTTATGTCCAAAGTCTTCTACGCTCACTGCACGGTCGATAGAACGATGAATCGTTAAAACGTCCTGCGGTGACGGGTTCGCCCGTTGTGGTTGACATCTCAATATGTGCGGTTATATGGAGTGGTTAACTTAAACTAGTTGTCGTTTTTGAAACAATGTAGTCAGTAAGATTTTGATTTTTGATATTTTGTATTTATTATGTACAATAAAATGTTCATCAGATAGGCTATGGTATTATGTAAAAGTCATTATAAAAAGTGCAGGAGAAGGAAATGATATAAAAATAAACCCGTAGCCATTGGCTCATTGCCTAAGTGAGCAAAAACACCTGTATCTAGGGATACTATAGTTGCCAACTACAACTTGCGAACCCGTCACCTCAGGAAGTTTTAACGATTAGTCGTTCTATCTCCCTGGAGTGAGCGCAGAAGACTTGGACAAAAACAGTCCACCACATACCCGTAAGAGGCCAACGCCTTAACCGCAGGATAGCCAGGATTGTTACCCAGCGGGCTTACACTCACGCCCTTCCAATTGCGACCAGATTACTCCAGTCTCTCGATTGGTTACGAGTTCGAGGTCGCTTGTGCGGTCCTCTCCCTTACGAAGCGGTGAAACGGTGTATACCGAATCTATCGCGGACCACGGCATCCTCTGCCCGGCTGTTCACCCAGGATCGGGTAGCCGAAGGTCGTTTGAAGAGCAGTCGCTGTTAGGTCCGCAACCACCCCTGCTCCATAGGAAACAGTACTGCTTCCAGACTCCCCCGACTGTTAGTCAGAGTGCCCGTCTTTGTGTCCGTCTCTTTGCCGCCCCGAAGGGCGTTTCGTTCTTTGCAGGATCCAGGGATTCCTCCCCCCCGTGGCTGCTCCGAGACCTGCCCACTGACCGTGCGCCTCCACCATCATCGTTTCTGGAGCGTCCTCTACCCCGCTTACCGGTCCTAAATTTGTTATTTGTTGTTTTATTATTTTATTTTGTGAATATTGTAAATTTAGTATTATTTTGTAAATTTTTTCTTTGTAAATTCTTTTATTATTATAAATAAATGGGTTCTCGGGGCGGTACGGGGGGGGTGGTTTACCCTATTTCACCCCCTACGCGTTCTACCCTTCTGGTATGCGCAGGGTTGTCATAGCACGACATCCCGGGCAGACAAGACGACCCTCGTCGTTATAACTGCCCGGGCGGTGGGCGGGGTTTGCTGCCCTCACCTATCGCCTTGAAACTCTAACTGTTAGTCAGAGTGCACAATCGATTAGCTTACGCCGCACGGTGCGCAGACCGTCCAGGAGCGCCAGAAGGTTGATTCCTAGAGGAAACTAGCCCTAAGGCCAGAGTCCTACCCGGGCTCGCACTCCATGCGTGGAGGCCGCCTGATGGGTGTTGTCCCGTGAGTGTGACCAACCCTGAACAGAATGGGTCTTCGTGGGCAACTCAGCAAGGGCGGGCCCCTTAGCTCCCAAAATCTAGGGATACTATTAAAATCGGTTAAATAAAAAAAATACATTCACACTTCCAGTTGGTTGACTGGAAGATATTGTAATATTGCAATAAGTCCGCCATTGTACCTTATTTATATTGTGCAATAAAGGAATTTTCATTCATTCATTCACTTGTATAATTAACATACCTTACATTACTCAGTCATACTCACACATCAGTTAATACTATCGTCGCCGTCATACAAACTGATGATCGGCCCCGTACCTGCCATTGAGCGTAGGGACGGTCACTTGAGGACAAAAGATTTATTTAAAAGTCGATATCATTATTATATTTTGTTTGGTTTATTAGGCATATGTTATACCATTATTAAATTACTAATAGGTTCAAGCACTATAGAAAAGTATGCAGGTAGACATGCTGTCGGCAAACAAACCAGATCAATTCGTCAATCAAAATAAATTTAAAATGTGGATATATTATATCTCGTTACCTAGTTGGCAGTATACTACGTGTATACCGGAGCCTGTTTTGAGTATTTTACAACGCTTTTGGCAACGGTATTCAGAGAGTACACACATAATTTTGATGCTATAAAATAGTTAATATGGAATTTTGACACGAAATAACTGCAAAAGTACGAAAGTACGAAAGAAGTAGTGCAGTTTCCAATATTTTATATTTTACAGTATTACAATACAGTTTAAAAAATGAAAGGGTTAAAATTCGTCTTCCCTGTCACTATCGTCTTCTTGAAGGTTGATAATAAGATGTCGGATATCCATTAAATGTGTAATAAACAATATCGACAATATCGATAATATTTTATCGATATTTCTTTATGCTACATAACATGACCTTTACTACATGTCTGAGTGAGAGATCGTAACGTTATGAAAGTGCGAAAGGGATGTCATGATTCTAATGATTTTTAGCCCAGTCATCAGTTTGTATGGCGGCGACTATAGATGTAACTTCCATACATTTCGGCCGTTCTCATTTATGGAAACATCGTACATATAACCGTACATATAAACATCAAACATATAACCGTATTGTTCTGCTTGATGAAAGCCATGATGACTTTCCAATAGATATGTGCATTGTGCATATCTGTAGATGTACTTGAAATTTCCCAGATCATGAGAGAGCATACTAGCCTTTCGTTAATGCTTCAAGATTACATTGAAATCGCTCGGTCGTGGTCACGTCGCCGAGTATGAAGAACGTTCAAGATCTGCCCATGTATGCACCTTATGAAACAAATTTAAAAAACTTAAGGCAATACATAGGTATAGGTATTTCCAGTTTTAAAAATATCTTAGATTACAAATAGAATTTTTAAAAATCTATCATACAGTGTGGAAGCCACAGATTAAATATTACTATAGCATTGATTATGTTTACTATAGCAAAAATCGGTGGTGTCACCCCGAGACTTTCCCGGCAAGTTCCCAAGGACTGATTTCACGTGAATAATAATTTCATAAATTAAATCGATGAGCGCCCTCTCTCGGCCGGCCGATTGATTACGTTTGCGACCGCCTCGGTGGGTGTGGTCGGGCTAAGCGATAACAGAGGCATTAATATTTGCTTATAATGTATGGTGGAATTGAAATATTATTAGTGTAGCTTGTATATGAGATATTCCAACCAAAATTTCATATGGTGATGTTCGCTCAACAAGGCATATGTGAACCAAATTTTAAGTCTCTGAGTTTAATATTTTAAGAATGATATATGACTAGTGCGCCTCCTGGTGGACCGATTTTAACCACAATCGTTTCAACTCTTGCCATGATATTTTCGAATCTTGCATGTCAAGTTTCAGCTCAATCGGTATAAGCGATTGGGCGCTATCTTGCATATACGTCAATAATACGTACACAGACTACAATCTAGAAATGGTCTTGTTCGTCTCAGAGGGGCTCAAAAAATATATATTTATATCTTGAATTTCAAAATTTAAGCGCGTTCACAATTCTTTCCCTCCTGCTCGGTTGGTGGGCCGGGAAATTACTGCATGTGTCTTTCCGACATAATCGAGGTGTAGCATATATAATTAACAGAGCCGGATTTACGATGCTACATAAGCTATAGCTTAGGGCTTCCATCATCGTCAGAATGTTTGACAGCCTAAAGCCCCCCCCCCCCCCCTCTCCGACATTTCAACGGCCTAAGGGCCCCTACATGGGTTAATCCGGCACTGATAATTAAGTGTATAATTCAATTAGTCTAGCATTATCCATTTCATCTCTGCGACTGCTGGAGGATTTTCAATGATTGCAATCCAGACAAAGTGTGTATAGAAGGGCTCGTCTACGTTTTCTCTCACGCACAGGTGTGCTACTTCGAGCCTTTTGGCGCGGCCGTTTGCCGATTGGCCGGCAGCAGAGCGACTTGGCCGAGCGGGCGAGTCGACGGTACCGTTAGTATTGCACCGGCTAATCGGAATAAATTTTAATTTCGACGTTAAAACTGTTGCGGACTGATAATATGTCCGCGGTATTCGGGTCAATGGGCCAAGCCGATAAATTGAATTCGGTGACTCGACGATTTCGACGAACGGGCAAGCAGATAAACCGAGCAATTTATTAAGATTTTACTTAACCCGTTGAGCGGCTTTAAGTTACGAGTGAAACTGTAAAGCGAGAATGAATAAACTAATTGGAATTAAAGATGTCAACTCATACGGAAGCATGCTAAGAATCTTTTGTTGGGCGCAATACCAAAACGAATAATAGAATGTAAAACTTAGATAAATTTTACATATAACTTAGATGAATTCGACAACGTTATCGTTGGGTTCTAAATATAAATATATCATACAAGAAATCTATTTATTTAATGCTGAATAAACATATTTTTAATAAAAATATATGTGATAATAGGATATGGATTATTTCTATCTTTTACAGTATTTTCTTTTAGAGTAATTTCGTTTTTATATTTTATTATCTTAGTAGTACTCTAGTGCTGATTATTCTTTAAAAAAAAATGAATATATATATTTTTAAATATTGACTATTATTGTAGTTTTTTTTTTATTTGAGTGTGTGTGTTTTTTTTTGATCATTGAACTATACGTACTATTGCATAAACGTATAATTTATTTATTTATTTATTTAAGTAAATTATACGTTTATGTAAATAGGATAGAAAACGAATTTACTGCGTGAAATTTGTAGCACCCGACGTTTCGGTACGTCGGTCGTTTGAGCGTCGCTATGTATTTTATAATAAGTGTACATATTATACCTAGCTTAGAAAGGAAATTCATCTTTTGACATATCAGTTTACCACCTCACTAGGTATGAACCTGTGTTGAGATGGTTCTAATATCGGTAAATTATTTCGATGATTTATACGACATATACAAAAACAGTACTGGTAGTTATAGATGGATAATATTATAAGCGACGTTGAAGAGTTATAGAATTGGTTCTCCTTTGAAAATGACTCGTGTCTGTTACAGCTATAAATTACACTTTTAGGCGTATGTTAAGGGGACAATAATTCACTAGAAAGTCGCAAACACTTGTCGTTTTTGTCCATAATATAATAGACTTTCGAGAACGCTCGTCATAAATCGCCTCGCCTCTGACCGTGGGAGGCGGAATTCGGTTGAGGGTTTTTTTTGTATTATGGTTGGCTGAGCGTTGAAATGCTGACCCTTTTTAAAATATTATTTGTCAATATCTGACAGTGGTTAAAAGTGTTTCACTCGCTCCGGTCGCATCCTTGGCGGCGAGGATTTCCCGTTCTATAGTGTTTATGTTTACAAAGACTCGTATTATAGTGTAAAAGAGTCGGTTTAAGTAGCGTAATTATAGTGTAAAAGACTCGTTAAAGTAACCTAATAGTGTAAGCGGTTGCAATTTTAATGGAATAAACGTCGTCATACGTCATTTCGGTGACTTTGCAGCCGCCGTTGTCCAGGGTAGACTGAAGACCTGTCAATCCGTTGTTTTGCGGGTAGGCCGCATACCGCTTCCGCCACTGCGTAGGTTATAATGGTGGTGGGGGGCCGGGATTATTCACGCGGTAAATTCGCGCGGTAAATTCGTTTTCTATCCTATTTATAATGTCAAACAACCGCGATAGTCTTCGATTTTACATAAACTTAGATATACATTTAATGGAGATAATAATAATTGTACGGCAATGCAAAATGAACCATTCCACATTGTGTACTTTTTGGAATTAATAAAATATGACTATGACTATGACTACATATATTAAACAAAGCCAATACGATGCTCGGATTACTTACGAAAGAATGCAAACCTTTGAAATCTATAACAACCAAATGTAGCTGTCAACTACAACGGGCGAACTACGACGGGATTCCTGAGGTGTCAGGAAGTTTTAACGATATTAGATCGTTCTGTCTCCCGCGAGGTGAGCGTAGAAGACTTGGGACGAAAACGGTCCACTGTCTAGTTACACCACTCGCCCGTAGAAGCCAATGCCTTACCGCGAGATAACCTGCAGGTCAATCAACCAGTGAGCCAACACTCGCACCCTTACTTCCAGTTGCAACCAGGTTACTTCGGTCTCCCGACTGGTTACAGGTCCGAGGTCGCGTGCGCGGTCCTCTTCCTTACGTAGCGGTGATTTGGTGTCTACCGAATCTATGCCTGGCTGTTCATACGGTATCGGATAGCCGACTAGTCGATTCAGGAACAGTCACCGTAAGGTTAACAACTACCTCTGCTCTGTAGGAAAGAAGGCCGTTTCCAGACTCCCCGGCTATCAGTCGGAATGCAAAATCGATTGTCTGATGCCGCAGGAGCGCTTGAAGTTTGATTCCTAGGGGAAAATGGCCCGCTGGCCTGAATCCTACCCGGGCTCGCTCTTCTGCGTGAGGCTACCGGATGGGTGTTGACTCAAGAGTTTGGCCGACCCTTAAATACATGGGTCTTAGTGGCCGAACTGCTACAGGATCCATTAGCTCCCTCTGGTTCCCGTCATATCACCGAAGTTAAACAGCAACGGGCGTGGTCAATATTTGGATAGGTGACCGTCTGAGTACCTTCACGTGATGTTATAAAAGCCGCCCGCCTCTAAGACAGTTGTCGTTAAACATTAAGTTGAGCCGTTACCGTAGAGGTATAAAGGTTAAAAAAAAATATAACAAGAATTCGCTTATTTAAATTCCCAAAATTGCAATATTAGTAAAGTGTATATAAATATATATATATATATATATATATATATATATATATATATATATATATATATATATATATATATATATATATATATATATATATATATATATATATATATATATATATATATATATATATATATATATATATATATATATATATATATATATATATATATATATATATATATATATATATGTATATATATATATATATATATATATATATATATATATATATATATATATATATATATATATATATATATATATATATATATATATATATATATATATATATATATATATATATATATATATATATATTTTTATATTATACAATTTTATATAGGTTTACCCTATTTTGATAACATTATACAATCTTTTTTATAAACTTCTCTGCCAGAAATAAAGATTTAGGTTTCTTCTTTCATTTCATTGAGCATATGGAGTTTTTTTATTTATTTTTAATTCGATTTAATGGCTCGTTGATAACAAACTCAGCCAATTGTATCATATTTTAAATGTTAGTGGCATTCGAAATTTGAATTATTTCGTAATGTCACTTTCATTTATAAAACGGCCTTGCCGAAATGATCAATAGTTTAATTTTTAATTTTTTCGCTTAATTCGTCTCATTTGAAGGCATTTTGTGTTGCATAAGGATAAGCCCTATTTGTGAGATAATAATATATGGATGAATAGTGATCGTTAGTCGACTGCAAAAGGACCTTTAAACTTACATTGCACCTGTCGAAAGTCGTGCACATCCGTAAGTATATCTCATTCAAACATAAGCATTTCCCAATACAACCTGGGATTTCCTTCGCTACTTTTTAAGTAGCTTTTACTAATTTTATTTTAAATAAAAACAAGATCCTATAAACGGATTTCTTTACAAACCTTATCATATATATATATATATATATATATATATATATATAATATATATATATATATATATATATATATATATATATATACTATATATATATATATATATATATATATATATATAATATATATATATATATATATATATATATATATATATATATATATATATATATATATATATATATATATATATATATATATATATATATACTATATATATATATATATATATACTATATATATATATATTATATATATATATATATATATATATATATATATATATATATATATATATATATATATATATATATATATATATTATATCTATATATATATATATATATATATATATATATATATATATATATATATATATATATATATATATATATATATATATATATATATATATATATATATATATATATATATATATATATATATATATATATATATATATATATTATATATATAATATATATATATATATATATATATATATATATATATATATATATATATATATATATATATATATATATATATATATATACTATATATATATATATATATATATATATATATATATATATATATATATATATATATATAATATATATAAATATTTATATTTATATATATATATATATATATATATATATATATATATATATATATATATATATATATATATATATATATATATATATAATATATATATGTAAATATATATATATATATATATATATATATATATATATATATATATATATATATATATATATATATATATAGTATATATATATATATATATATATATATATATATATATATATATATATATATATATATATAATATATATATATATATATATATATATATATATATATATATATATATATATATATGTATATATATATATATATATATATATATATATATATATATATATATATATATATATATTATATATATATATATATATATATATATATATATATATATATATATATATAATATATATATATATATTATATATATATATATATATATATATATATATATATAGTATATATATATATATATAGTATATATATATATATATATATATATATATATATATATGTAAATATATACATATAATATATATATATATATATATATATATATATATATATATATATATATATATATATATATATATATATATATATATATAGTATGTTATGTGAAATTCTTAAAATAAAAAAAAAACTTTGTTAATTGTTTGCCAAACCCCGTATTTTAAAATAAACATGTGTATAAATGTATAATAATAAGGACGTATTTCTTGATAAGTTTGGTAACCCTCGGCATGAGTAAAATCAATACCATACCGATTTTATTTCATGTTTGTTTATTGTATTCGGGATTGGAAACGGTAAAACGTTAAATATTTTGATTTAAAAGCAGATAAAAAAACGTGTTAACTGGTTGTAGAAAGCCATTAAATGTTTAATATCACAGGATATTGTCTGCAGCAGGCGAAGATAATTATGTATTGTAATTTAAATCACCAATTCCGCTATTTTATAGTAGTTTCCTGCAGCCTCTTCTAAAAAAAACTTAATTAGTTTCTGGATTAACTTACTTCCTCTATTCCCACGTTTAATGTGAATATTGCGGAAATGATGGAGGGTAACGTTATCCCGTTATCATTCGGGCGGGCGGTTGATAACCGTCCACGGGCGCGGAACAGCAGACATTGAATGTATTACATTAACAATGGGCCGAGCACGCACGCATTCATGATGCAATAGCTGTAATCCAATGTCTGGCTCTATCGGTAATTATAATTGGGGGACAGTTCGGGGTAACGTCGGTAAACATCACGTCGTACAGTCGACGAAATCTTATTCGAAAAAAGTGTGCTAAGAACGAGACGTTGATAATCGTTTGGGCATCGAAGACTAATCACCTATTTTGTAGCTCAAATAGTGAAAATAAATCGTCTTCCTCTATTAACGATATTTAACATTAACACAGGGGAGTTGAAATAATAGACAGATAGAAATTCTTTATTGCATATTTTAAGTAAAAAATATAGAACAGGCGGAGACTGGCTGTAGGAGATTGTATTTTATTGTCTAAAATACAATCTCTTACAGCCAACCTTCTTGGAAGTGTAAGAATTTAGGTGCCAATAAATAGAGATGGTCAAGATGGATAGCCCAGCACTATTTTTATTTGCAAAAAGATTGTTACAGACAAATAATCATAACATACTGAGAATGAAAGCCTAGTGAACGTAGTAAAATAATAATAAATACTAAAATAGTATTAATGGATATTATATATATATACATATTTATATACATACATCTACTTATAAAAAATATGAATGGTGACTATGAATGTGAAATATGAATGTGAAATATGAATGGTGAAATGAATAATTGTATTAGACGGCGACTAATCCTTAAAAAAAATGTTAAAAGTATTAAGACTGAGCAATAAAAGTAAAAAGTTCAGAAATCAGGGCAGGAGTAAGACAAAATGTGACAGTTTGTAACACCTAACGTTTCGGCGATTTTGCAACTGCTTTGTCCAGGATAGACTAACATACTGTCAATAGTCATCCGTTGTTTTGCGGGTAGGCAGCCAACTGCTGGTGTTACTTAGAAAATTATAACGGCGGTGAGACGCGGGCTCAGCGCGCGCGAATTTAAAAAATCCGTTTTGCAAACAACACTCACTGTATATTGTGTTACTTTCTTGCGCTCGGCTTTGGGTTTTGAGAACACTTTAAGAGAAGATTTTCACGCAGTAGAGAGTTTGTAGCCGTCTTCTCGTTAAAATTATTTTTATCTATCTATATATTAAATCTATCGGTAAAATTTACGAAGTAACAGCAGCATTTTGCCGCCTACCCGCAGAACAACGGATTATGATTGACAGTACTTTAGTCTACCCAGGACAACGGCGGTTGCAGCTTCGCCGAAACGTCGGGTGCTACAAACTTCACGCGGTGAATTTGTTTTATCGTATATATATACTGTAAAACAACCGCGATAGTCTTCGATTTCATTATAAGTACCAGTTAAGGGTTTAAGAAATGCCCAATCAAATCAGAGAAAAACTTCATCAAAATCGATTATCCATTGTAAATGGTCATAATTATTACAATTTTTATTTACTTTGCAATGTTTGTTAGTGTGTATGTAAGATTGTTTAAGTCAAATCTTTTAAATTAAAACCACTTTCTCTTTTTCTGTGGATGTTGAAATTTTACATTTTAGTTCAGTTCCGACGACAATGCATTTTTATGTTGAACATGACATTGAGGTGATTCTACGCCTAGGGTCAGATCCCGACAAAGCTGCTCTTCCACGGTCAATAGCACAGACCCACGCGACATTGGGTCTGTGCTGTTGGGTCTGGTCTGTGGTTGGGTTCTGGAGGAGGAGAGGAGGAGGAGCGGAGACTCTGCAACGGTCAACAGTAGGTACAGAAACGATTTTTTTAATACGCATTGAATTATGGTAGCCCGTTCTAAGTTTCAATGCAATAGGGCTGCTGCACCTAGTGTTGGCTTCCAACGAGGGGACTCCTCAACGGTCAACAGCACAAAAACGAAATTCTGTATTGCATTCAAATATAATAGCCCGTTCTGCGTTCCATTATGACGTAGCTGCTGCACCAGAGTTGGCTCGGGGCAGAGCATTTTATTAAAAGCTTACTTTTTTAACTCTTCGAGTAGCGGCATAATTTCATGGCAGACCGCGGCAATTTATCGGAATTTCTTGCAATATCGCCGCACTCGACTAAAAGTACTATAACTATGGAACTGCTACAGCCATTATAAAAAGAATAACTGTGCAATAATCGCATTGAAATTTCGTATATAGAATATTGAGATTTCATTTTGTAAAACAATTAGATAAATATGAATAAATATGAAAAATTCGAAAAAGTGAAAAAAACTCGACATTTCTAACTTGTACCTGTCTTACGGAAAAATACGGAATCCTATTTAGAAATTGTAAATGCTATCGTGATCTTTATTAGATTATATATCAAAGGTTATATTTCGTTTTGCTTATTTACTTACAAAAATATTTAGATATTAGCTCATAGAAAAAAAAATATGATTTCTCGAAAAAAAAAATATGATGTTTGACAATGGAATTTCACCAGAAATATCCGCGAAATGACGAGCGAAAGTTGTCCTAATTTTGTAATAATGATTTGGT
The DNA here is from genome assembly GCA_944548615.1 of Micropterix aruncella. Taxonomy (NCBI): domain Eukaryota; kingdom Metazoa; phylum Arthropoda; class Insecta; order Lepidoptera; family Micropterigidae; genus Micropterix; species Micropterix aruncella. The sequence goes on from OX155973.1 coordinate 19,475,927, forward strand.
ATGGTATGGATATGGTATGGATATGGTATGGATATGGATATGGATATGGTATGGTATGGATAATTTGGTATGGATTTTAGGATGCGTTCGAATTAGAAAATAATATTACTGTGCGCTCCGGGAGCAAGCCGCCAATATTGATCGTTACGTAGTAAACGGTGTTCTGATGTGCAGCCAAATTTGGTCGTTACGTAGCCGAAGGGTTGTGTTTGTACTATTATATTATTGTATAATGCTTTATTCGATTCGCCCCCCCCCCCCCCCCCCACAGCGTCCGCGATTATTAGCATAAGCGACGATATTGTGAGAGTGGCAGGTGTGAGTCGAAGACAGCGAATGTCGACCGTCATTTCACTAATGAATCAGCTTATTTTTCCCGCTGGGCTCCGCGTAAATAACGGTGCTTAATCTCTGCGAAGCTCACCACCAAAATTCATTGGCCTCTATTCAATGAGCGCGGCCTAAAAACCGTACAAATTACTAACGAGCCGCCCGGGCGCGAATTAATGCAAGCCGTTAGCACGCTGCTAATATGAAAATAATAGAAAGGTGTATTAAAGTAATGGAAAAGTGTAATATTCATAAACCCCGTAATTGCTATACCCTCTTCATTGAGACGACGGGCTATGAGGGAGATTCACTAGCCCACTGATATCTTTCACATCTCTACTCTGTGAAAAATATTGGAATAATATTTATATTACCATATTGTTATTACGGTTTTATACAGAACTAGCTGACCCGTGCCCACTTCGTTGGGCGGTAAAACTTTTTACTTGTGATGAAATTATGAATGTGGTTCGGTTAGTAGGTACTGAGTGCTATGATTTATTTCCTGACTGCCAAAAGAAGGGTTATATATTTACTGCATATGTATGTATGTATTTGCATGCCAATTTGACTATAATACCGTTATTTGTGAGTGTGTTCTTGTGAGTGTCTTATTTGTGAGCATATTATCTCTTTAATTATTTATTCAGTAAAAGGGAAATTATATGCAGTAAAAGGGAAACACTTGAGATGATAAATTTACTTATTTTGATAATAATTCATAATTGTTGATAATATGACCAATAAACATGACCTAACTTTTTAAATTTATTTTTAATATAAAATACTACTTTTTGTTACTTAAATATAAAAGTTTAACATATGCTGTCCCTGACTTTTTTATAGGCATTATCAAGCTCTACAACTTTTCTCTAGAACTCAATCATATATATCTCATCGTTAAGGCAGCGTTAGTTAGAAACGTTTTCGTTCGACCGTTTTTTCCGACTTACTTTGGAAATCCGACTACCACGAAAAAGTCTTTTTATTTTTCGGATTAATATATAGCCTATGACACGTGGCTTTCTATTGGTAAAGAATTTTAAAAATCGGTTCAGTAGATCCAGAGATTACTTCATACAACGTCACAAACTTTACCTTTTTATAATATTAGTATAGATAAAGATGTTTTAATAGTAATTTTGTTGAATTACAAGGCATTTTATTGAAACTTTGATACGATGTTTGTTTGTTTCTTTGTTTCGTTTTTTATTACTAAATTTTAAGGCAATTTACTTCTATGAGCATTTTCTTAAACTCTGACATAAATTATTGTAATATTAGAGCCCTGTCCACCCTAGAACGGGCTAGTCCCAGTTGGGTGGCAGAATCACATAAGTATAAGGTTAAGGTTTTGCTATTCAGTTTTTGTAAGCAAAATCAATGTCTTTAATAGTAAATAATTGTATACGAAAATAAAATTATACTCTAATTGCAAAATGATGTATGTGTCTATATGTGCTAATATATCCGTACGTATTCTACTACATGCTGTCATGTTAGAAGCAAGATCCCAAGGTCGCGACGTAATAAAATAACTTTATGTTCCAACATTACGGTACGGTAACTACCGTCATGCCAACACCCTTATCGCCCTGTTAAGTCATGCGTATGTACCACAGTCCGAGTTATATACACAATCCTTGTTGAAACAAGCGTATTTCCGAGTATTACACCGTCATATTTTTCTCATTGTACTGCTCTTTTCAGCGAGCCTAATCTGATTGTTAGGACTTGTGCCCATATCATCTCAGTGAACATAGTATTATTAATTTGTTGTAGCCTTGTCAACCCCAACCATATCATATCATCGTCACATTTATTTTATTATATTTTATTTTATTGAAAGGGATAACAGCGCTTAAGTCTGTGTTATATAAATATGTTGTTACATACGTTTCTTTTAAATTGCTTTACGTGTCTTTTTATTCTTTTTTACACGACTGCCCAACAGAAAAGAAGTGTAATGCGTTCAGGGTTCATATATGTCTGTTTTCCGTTTATTTATTCCACCATAACTTCGAAACGCTTAAACCAATTTAGAAGTGTGTGGCATTGTTAGAATCGTTATGTCATTCCGAGTGTCATAGGATACCAATATCAAGTAAGTAGTTGACTAAATGCCCAGATGTCCAAATGTTTATAAATTTACATAAATATATCGTGTTTAATGTCAAATGAAAGGTCTGATTGAGTACATTCCGGAATTTTAGATGTATCCATAAGGATAAGTACGTAAACCATAAATATTTCATTAAAAAAACGTAATAAAAATAATTTTAAATACAATAGTTCACTGTCTGTAAGGACAATTGTGTTTTTTATTCTTTTTAATATATTTACTTGTTAATTCGATTATATTATCCCTCTTACCTCAACGAGGCTTTTACCGGGTTAGGAAGTCATGGTCTCCCACTTTGTTCAAGTCAGAATAATATCCTACGTATCCCAAAACACAATATCACTTTTTTTCCTACTCCTTCTCCGTACATGCAGCTCGACTGTGGAATCAGCTTCCTTCAACTATTCGAGGCGCTAGCTCGCTGTTCACCTTTAAGCAAGCATTGAAAAAGCACTTCCTTTCACAATAAATATGAATCATAAATTCTAACCTTTCCGTTATCCCCTCCCTTTCCTTACCTTATTTTGGCAGTTTATTTATTTACTTATTTATTTATTTATTTATTTGTTAATATATCAAAATATGTATGTATATATATACATACATATAATATGTCCAGCTCAAAAAAATATTTATATATTTACTTTTTACTTTAGATACACACACAATGTATATTATATGCTATAATTTCAAATTTAATTTTAAGCTATAATTTTGTTGCCTACTCTTCTTTTCACACCAGCATGTTGGTTGACTGGAAGATATTGCTGTAGTGTAGCAATAAGTCCGCCATTGTACCTTATTTTTATTGTGCAAGAAAGACATTTTCATTCATTCATTCATTCATTCATTATATTCAATGGGCTCGATTGCGTTTCTTCGTGAAGTAAAATCGGAAATTAGTCCGTGTGAACGAGTGAACAAAATGAACGGTTGTCACTTTTCCGCATTGTTCCACCGCATTGCAGCCAATCGATTGTGCACTCTGACTAACAGTCGGGGGAGTCTGGAAGCAGTACTGTTTCCTATAGAGCGGGGGTGGTTGCGATCCTTACGACGACTGCTCTTGAAACGACCATCGGCTACCCGATCCTGGGTGAACAGCCGGGCAAAGGATACCGTGGTCAGCGATAGATTCGGTTTACACCGTTTCGCCGCTTCGTAAGGGAGAGGATCGCGCAAGCGACCTCGAACTCGTAACCAATCGAGAGACCGGAGTAATCTGGTCGCAATGGCGTGAGTGTAATCCCGCTGGGTAAGGTACCTGGCTATCTCGCGGTTAAGGCGGTGGCCTCTTGCGGGCATGTGGCGGAGCTTGACGGTGGACTGTTTTTGTCCAAGTCTTCTGCACTCACTTCACGGGAGACAGAACGAACAATCGTTAAAACTTCCTGAGGTGACGGGTTCGCCCGTTGTAGTTGACAACTCTATTTGTTCCACCGCACGAAATGTGTTCAAATTTATTCGGGCGAGTATAAGTTCGATAGGTAGTTTGTATCGACGATCGTTCGTTTCATATTCCGCTCTAACGTATTGCTCCATCTCGTTCGCTTGAACTAATTTTAGTTTTAGTTCACAATGAAACGCAATCGGGCTTACTATAACCTTGAAATTTAGCTTAATACGCATTGGGAGTTATTATAATCCTTACCTTTCTTAAACTTTTCCAAGTAAGCCTATATGGCTCATTTAAACCACATTTTTAATGCGTGATTAAGTGCAGGAGACCATAATTGTTGCACTGAAGAGAGTCCAGAAGGAGATCATAATTTGACTCTTAAAACCTCGCAACTCATTGGGAGTTGCAAGACCAGCATCTCATAATTTAAAATCCTGATTTTAAATATTTAAAATTCATAAAAAAATAACCCACATTGCCATAACTCAATACATAGAAAACTAGTACAGCGAATGGCTCCACTCCCATAGGTCAATACCTCATTAACGAGCCATCCAAGGCCGACAAGAATCATTCGAAATCCATTAAGATGATTCTTTGGTGTTTATGTTACTTGGAATATGTACTTGTCGGTTATTCAAAGATTATTAGCTGATTTAATCATAAAATGTTTAAAATCACAAAAACATGGAAAAAGAGTGAAAGAATTTTCTATATTATTGTTACGAAACATGGACATATTTTGAAATAATACATAGCATGGGAAATCAAATTAGGGGTGCTAGATTACCTCATTCTTTGTTACTTTTTACTTTAAGTTGAAATCTTTTTATGAATCTTTTACAGCTAAAATAGCTGATAGTCTCAGATTGCTGTAAGTGTAAAAAAATTACTACGATTTTTTAAATAAAACTTCAAACGCGTTTTTCACAAAATTATATTTTTCAGTTTAGCGCCGGTGATAAAATAATTAGATGACGGATCGATTTGTCCCAAAAAAAATATGTTTATTAAATTCTCTTCAATTTAATGCGGAAAACTGACAACCGTTCATTTAGTTCACTCGTTCACATGGACTAATTTCCGATTTTAATTCACGAAGAAACGCAATCGAGCCCATTGAATATAATGAATGAATGTATGAATGAATGAATGAATGAAAATCTCTTTATTGCACAATAAAAATAAGGTACAATGGAGGACTTATTGCTACACTACAACAATATCTTCCAGTCAACCAACATGCTGGTGTGAAAAGAAGAGTAGGCAACAAACTTATAGCTTAAAATTAAATTTTAAATTATAGCATATAATATACATTGTGTGTGTATCTAAAGTAAAAAGTGAATATATAAATAATTTTTTGAGTTGGACATATTATATGTATGTATATATATATATATATATATATATATATATATATATATATATATATATATATATATATATATATATATATATATATATATATATATATATATATATATATATATATATATATATATATATATATATATATATATATATATATATATATATATATATATATATATATATATATATATATATATATATATATATATATATATATATATATATATATATATATATATATATATATATATATATATATATATATATATATATATATATATATATATATATATATATATATATATATTATATTATTGGAGTCACTCCTGGTCACCACAGACCAGATAAGTGCCCTTTCATTATTTTATCATTTCATTTATTTAGTGATAAACATAATTTCAATTTGAAAAAAAATATATATATATATATATATATATATATATATATATATATATATATATATATATATATATATATATATATATATATATATATATATATATATATATATATATATATATATATATATATATATATATATATATATATATATATATATATATATATATATATATATATATATATATATATATATATATTAACAAATAAATAAATAAATAAGTAAATAAATAAACTGCCAAAATAAGGTAAGGTAAGGGAGGGGATAACGGAAAGGTTAGAATTTATGATTCATATTTATTGTGAAAGGAAGTGCTTTTTCAATGATTGCTTAAAGGTGAACAGCGAGCTAGCGCCTCGAATAGTTGAAGGAAGCCGATTCCACAGTCGAGCTGCATGTACGGAGAAGGAGTAAGAAAAAAAGTGGTATTGTGTTTTGGGATACGTAGGATATTATTCTGACTTGAACGAAGTGGGAGGCCATGACTTCCTAATCCGGTAAAAGCCTCGTTGAGGTAGGAGGGAGAATATAATCGAATTAGCAAGTAAATATATTAAAAAGAATAAAAAACACAATTGTCCTTACAGACAGTGAACCATTGAATTTACAATTATTTTTGCTACGTTTTTTTTAAAACGGAATATTTATGATTTACGTATTTATCCATATAGATACATCTAAAATTCCGGAATGTACTCAATCATACCTTTCATTTGACACTAAACACAGTATATTTATGTAAATTTATTGACATTTGGACATCTGGGCATTTAGTCAACTACTTACTTGATATTGGTACCCTATGACACTTGGATTAACATATGCTTTTAATTCAACAAAATTACGATTTATACAATGTTATTGTATATAAAACTGTAATAACAAAATCGTAATGTAAGAATCAATCAAATATTTTGCTCACTTGTACTGTCTTCAACTTCATATCCCTATATCTAGTCGTTTGACTGTGAATATTCCATAGCCTATTTTCTGCATCCTATTTATGTATAAATTTAGTTGACTACAGTTCTTCTAAATTATTCTTAGTTGCATATTATACATAGTGAAATCTATCAGTTAATCGATCTGCTCACGGGTCCAAATTTGTTTCATCACCAATATTCAATCAATAATCCTAATGACTTGCCAGTTTCTTCCTGGCCAGTTTAACAGTATCCAACCGTCCGCCTAGGCCGATAAGAGAATCTGTGTTAGTGCTGCTTTATTGTTCTTTTTGTGTTCTTTTTGTGAGTCTGTTTGGTTGGATCGTCTGCCAGTGTCAGATTCCACATCGGCTTACCGTTAAGCTAACACATAAAGAAAGCGGTCTGTCTCTTTCTCTTCATCTCTTTTTCTGTCTCTGTCGTGTGGAATCCCATTAACTGAGGTGATGTGTTTATATCAAGACGATTGTTATATCAAGATACCGTTAAAATCACTAAATATATTCATTACTTGTGACTTAGTTCCGTAGTGAAAATAGCAGTGAATACCGTGACACAGAATTCACGAATGGCTGCGTCTTTTATGACGGTATTGTAGATGTCACACTTTTATTAAAGTTAAATAATATGTTGCGAATGACAGATATGGATGATTACAAAGCGCTTTTGATTATTATTGATTACAGCATTCTAGTATTGATATTATTGCTATCACTGACATTATTGAACAAATTCAATTTCTTATGGATATAACATTATAACGCATTACCCCTCTAGTGAGCCTAGTCAGTCATATTTGCGACCCTTGTACAATTCTAGGTAGTACGCAATAAACAGCCGCGATATCTTTACTCGATTATGACGTGGTCCCGTAACCAGCATGTCTATTCAATACGGACAACTTGCTATAATACCCAAGCACAAAACTACACATTTCCAGTGCAGTTTATATTATTCTGCGGTTGTATGGAATCGGTTGAGAATGGAATTGCGATCGAAATCAATTCATTGCAGTGTTTAATAACCACCACAAGAGTTTATCATTGAAGGAAGATGTTTTGATTGTATTAATTTTGACTTTATTTTCAATCTAGCTGACCCGTGCCCACTTCGTTGGGCGGTAAAAAATTTTTACCTGTGATGTAATTATGAGTGTGGTTCGGCTAGTACTGAGTGCTATGATCAAATTCCTGACTGCCAAAAGAAGGGTTATATTTTTACTGCATATGTTTGTATGTATTTGCATGCCAATTTGACTATAATACCGTTATTTGTGAGTGTCTTCTTGTGAGTGTCTTATTTGTGACCGTATTATCTCTTAACTATTTATGCAGTAAAAGTGAAATTATATGCAGTAAAAGGGAAAAGTCTTTTGTTTTTTAAACACTTAAGACGATAAATTTACTTATTTTGATAAGAATTCATAATTGTTGATAATATGACCAATAAACATGACCTAACGATTTATTTATTTTTTTAATATAAAATACTACTTTTTGTGACTTAAATATAAAAGATAGACATATGCTGTCGCTGACTTTTTTGTAGGCATTATTAAGCTCTACAACTTTTCTCTAGAATTTAATTATATATCTCTCATAGTTAAGGCAGCGTTAGTTAGAAACCTTTTCGTTCGACCGCTTATTCTCTGACTTACTTTGCAAATCCGACTACCACGAAAAGTCTTTTTATTTTTCGAATTAATATAAAGCCTATAACACTCACAAATAATGTGGCTTTCCATTGGTAAACGAATTTTCAAAATCGGTTCAGTAGATTCAGAGATTACTTCCTACAACATCACAAACTTTACCTCTTTATAATATTATATTTTCAAATAATTATTTGATAATTTGATTATTCCAATTGTTTATAACTTTGTATCGTAAATATTTGATGTTAAATATTTTGATTTTGATTATTTTGATTTGTGGATTTATTTGATTTCGATTATTTTATAATTTATTTTTAGATTTATTTGGCATGGTTATTTTATTTTAATATAAGTCGATGTGTAATAATTTCATTTTGAATGTTTGATTTGTGGATTTATTTGATTTTGATTGTTTAGATTTTTTATTTTTAGATTTTTAGATTTATTTCATTTGAATATTTTATTTTAATATCATATATGTACCAAAATTAATACCTAGGTGTGTCCTGAAAACCAGGATAAGAGATATCCTGATTATACTCCTAATTTGCAGCGTTTGTAGTTTTATTACATAGTCTTTGGCTATTAACAGTTTTAATTTTCAATCTGTGTGTTTTTCCTTTTTTGTATATGTATTTTTTTGTAACAACAGCTGCAAATAAATATTTTTCGAATTTAAATTTAAATATCGAACGAATAGCCCTTTTTGCAGCAGGAGATGGTTTCAGCATCAGCAGCCCCACCCCACAACAGAATTACATTAGAATTAAAGTAGCTTATATCTACTTTTATAGCATTATAATAAACTAATTGGGCCTTAGCAAGCCATCCAGTTGTATGATTTTCCTTACAACAAAAGTTGGAGTACTGAGTTGTAAAATACCTAACTATATTTGTTGATTATGTGATTCAAAGTATGCACAAGCGATTTTTTACTTATTACGCTTGCCTTAGTACGGGCCTGGACTTATTTAGGCAGAGTTAATATGAAGAAATACTCGGCTGCTGTGCTCTCTATTTTGATATTGTTTACAATGAAGATTTTCTATTGATTTTTTCTATTGATTTTCTATTGATTAATCTGAAGATTTACTGCAGTTTAAGAAAATGTGCTTTTATTTGAATAAATAAAAATGAATACATAAATAGTCTGTGATTCCGATCTTATTTTACGCCATAATGATATTTCAACTCCGGGTCTGCACGGCAGCGGGCGCGACGCAATGCGGAACGTAATCAGCTAGAGCGCCGAGCGGCGACGATCAAAAAACGGTAAAAGAGATGTTCTTGCCCCTATATCGGGTACTAGCATCTTTCTCAGATATAGGTACGTATCCATAACAAACTACACTTCGTTACAATGACGCATACGAGGGTTGCTCGATGCGACTCTTTCCCGTATCTTTACAAAATTCTACCAGTGTGGTTGAAAATCCTCCCGCGTGACGCTCACAGAATAAGCAGAGCATTCCATATACCTCTCCACATTTGCAAAGAGAATCAGTTCTCTTTCCAGTGGTTGGGAGGTGCTTATTGAGGGGATTATGTCATGTCATTAGTCACTTTTCGTGTCTTTAGAAACTGTTTTATTTGGACTTTTCCTAGTTTGGGCAGTGATTTAGATAATTTGCAAAGATCAGCTTGCAAATCAGGTAGTCACAATACAATATATAGATTCCATTTTTCATCGAGAATGTTACTTCACATTTTATGGCAATATTTTGAAGTAGGCGACAGTACCGGCCGCTGACACAATCGTCAATAAAATGTCCTATTCAACAGCTATTCATTATACGCGATCACTTTCGCGTAGTAATAGTAGTAGTAGTAGTTAATGGAATGGCGGGATTGTATCCAGCCCTTCATGTCACCTGGATCTAGAAGATCATTGCAACTACCCACTTTCTGGTTGGGTCAATGGTCTGCTAAAAGCCCGGTACTCTTTACCAGTCCATACAGATCACTGGCCATCAGGTAGCGCAAGTTGCTGACTTCGATAAAGGCTCGTCCCAGTAAACTGTGTCTTTTTACGGCGAGGTCTGGGCAGCGACCAACGATATGTATGCTGTCCAGGTTCTTCGCCACATATTGGGCAGTCCTTGCCCTCATTTAAGCCAAGGTTGAACAGATGCGCTCTAAGGGTCGTGTATTGAGTGAGGAGATCGATGGTGGTTTTAAGGTTCTTCTTGCTCATGCCAAGTAGGGCCTTGGTTATCTTAGGAAGCGATTGCTCCATCTTGGCCTTTGCCTGGCGACATCCTTGGCTCCGTTTCCAGGATGCCCGATGTTCCCGCTCCAAGCAGTCACTGATGATTTTCTTACCTATGGCTAAAGGGACCGAAACAACTGGCTCCGTCGGGAATTCCAGTGTGCCCAGTTTTGTCAGTCTGTCGGCCTCTTCATTGCCGGGTGTACCCCCTAGGTCTATATTAAGGTCGGTGGCCCATTTGACAATATCGGCATACATCTTCGGTACCGGAAATTAACTTAATATATCGCTTATTTGGGCTTAACTTGACCCATCGGTAAAATTACATAAAGTTAAAGAACCCATGCATTACAATTATATTGTTAAATTTTCTACATGTACGTATTACAAAGCCCAACATTTTGCTTGCACGATTGGACCTGTTTAAAATGTGAACCTGAAAATTAAACTGCGACTAATATGTAATCCCTGTTGCCCTATTACAATGTATATTTTGTATATTGTTTATATCTTGAAAATAAAACGATAAATAAGAAAATACATTCATGATTTTTAGCTTTAAATGGCAATAACTTCGAGTGGCAATTTCAGTTAATCGCGAACACCTTATACACTGAAAATATTGAATTAATTTTTATATTATCATTTTTAATTACGGTTTTATACAGAATAACGATGTTTCAATAGTAATTTTGTTGAATTACAAGGAATTTTGTTGAATTACAAGGAATTTTGTTGAAACGCCATTACTTGATTATATGTATCAATATTTTCCTTACGGTTAATATGGATATAATCTTATACTGTAATTTCAACATGATTCATGTGTCCGACTATAATCGTACGTATACTACTACATGCTGTCATTTTAGAAGCGAGACCCCAAGGTCGCGACGTAATGAAATATAATTATATTTTAACATTGCGACACGGTAACTACCGTCACGCTAAAACCGTTGAGCGTCATATTAATTCATACGTATGGACCACAGTCCGAATTATACACGTAATCCTTGTTTGAAACATGCCTATTTTCGAGTATTATATCATTATATTTTTCTCAGTGTAGATATGTCACAAAATTACGTGATTCTCTCAGCGCATGATCTCGGCCTACATCGATCCATTAAGTTTTGCGATTTATCAACTAAATTTTTTATTGTTAGTCAACCAGTTATCTAGCCAGTGTGCAGTTTGCACGTAACAGTTCTGTCCAGGCCCCCCACTCAACGAACCGTACTGTTAACTGTAAGTAAGTAAACAGCCGACGCCTTGGGTTACGGTCACGCTTAACTTGATCCCGAGATGACGATGTTACTTTACCTTATCTAGCCCCGCTTTACGAACGCAGCCGGATCTCTGCCTGGCCGAATTTAGCTGTTAAAACTACAAAGCAGTAAGTTGAACAGTGCGTGTGCTTGTCGCTCTCAGACCGATTTGTATGGCATATTCTAACCGAGGCGACTATTCAACGGTCAACAGCACAGTCAAGAAATTGTGTATAGGCATTCCATAGCCAGTTCTAAGTTTCACCATGACATGGCTTCTGCACCTAGCGTTGGCTACCGACGACGGGACTCCTCAACGGTCTACAGCACGATCACACTCCCTGAAAGTAATTATAAGGTGAAGGAGCTATTAGAACTAAGGTACCTTTGCGCAAATTTAGTCCTGTTTTTTTCTGTTACATGTTTTGCTGGTGCACGCCCTGTCGTTAGAATTTTTGGTCAGTAATGTTATGTGAGTGCGCAATTTTGAAATAGTAAAGTATGTCATAAAATTAATTTGCCTTATTCTAAAGTCTCAGCTCGTTAATTAGATGTTTAAAATGTTTACAAACTTCTTCAGATTGGTATAAGTTCGAAAGGTAGTTATGGTGCGGTAAAATCGACGTTCGTTCATTTCATATTCTGCTCTAATGTTTCGCTCTATCTCGCTTTTAGGAACAAAAATTCTAATTTTAATTCACGAAGAAACGAAATCGTGCTCACCATCTACTCTTTTAAATCTAATAATAGTTTGATTTATTTTAAGTTACAGACTAATTTAGTAGGTTATTAGGTTGTTCTAGAAGCGCATTATTTATATCTGTAATTTATGTGGTGTAAAACCAATAAATTTAAGTTTGAATAATATTATTTAAATATTCAACTTCATCATAATCTTTTCACAATAAATCGTGTATATATATATATATATATATATATATATATATATATATATATATATATATATATATATATATATATATATATATATATATATATATATATATATATATATATATATATATATATATATATATATATATATATATATATATATATATATATATATATATATATATATATATATATATATATATATATATATATATATATATATATATATATATATATATATATATATATATATATATATATATATATATATATATATATATATATATATATATATATATATATATATATATATATATACACGCATGTGCGGCATGCGACAATTGTAGACCTTTTATGTTATTACGCTGCTATGTTTTTTGTTGGGTTAATTTATTTAAAAATCATTGGTTGTTGCATATATAGTTTTTGTTTATAAGTTTGACCATAGTAGGTATTTATTTGAAAGGAGACAAAATAAATTTGGGTTATGATACCAATATTTTGCTTATTCTAAAATATGTTTGTTTGTTTGAAAAACTTTATTGCACACTCAATAGAGTACAATGAGGTGGGCCTATTGCCAAGGGGCAATATCTTCCGGCCATACCGTCAGGGTTACTTGACTAAAGGTTTATGTGGGCAAGTCATAAATGAATACACTTACATAATAGGCTTCATAGCATAAAATATAAAACTAGGGAATACAATCTCGGTATACCGAGATCTCGAAATACCAAGATCTAGCACTGATTTTGCAAGATTAATCTTGCACGCAAAATCACGGGCGATCTCGCAAGATTTGCGAGATTTCCACCAAAATCAAGAGAAAGATAAAGAAGCTGATTGAACGATTATATGGAGAAAAAAAACCGAAATGTCCATTTTTCTCATACGAATAGTGGACTTGCTCGTCCGTCTACATCTGCAGATGCAGTTGTTATAGTAGACCCAGCGAATGAAAGTGATGGTGATGATAACTTGCCCCTATCTTTAGAAGCCGCGTACGCAAACACACCTCTTATTTTGATGAGGAATTATAGATGGTTTTGAAAGCCGGCTCACAAGAACGTCTTTCACGTGCAACTGGTTCGTCCATTGATAAACTTATAAGGAAAGAAATTGTTTTCTTTGAATCAGGCAGGACAAAAGGACAATACCTGCAGTTTGCCTACCAATGCCTGTTATCTGTGGTAAAAACAAGTATCTGCCACTGGATATATGACACGCAGCTTCTGAAGTCAATAAGCTGCCGAAACTCTAGACGTCTTGTGTTTTTTAAGAAGTTACTTTCAAAGTAAGTCCTATTTTTTTAATAAATTATTTAAAAAATATTTTATTTCATTATGTTGCCCTTACAATGTAATTTTTTCAAGTTGTAATAAAAGTAATCAAGATACTTTTAAATTATTAAAAAATAATATTCTCAAATCTGCGAGATCTGCAAATACCAAGATTATCGAGATCTTGCAAATACCAAGATTAAAGATTTTTCTGCAAGACTGCATTCACTAATCCCAAATCGATATCGAAGGGAAGAATGGAATATAAGGACAAGCAAAGAAGAAGGGAGGGAAGGGGGGTATTCACGAGTTGAGTAAATGTCTCTTTAGAGAAAGCTCAGGTTTTCAAGAAAAATCCCCAGTATTTAATATATAGCGTCATTTAATGCGCAATTCAATTCAATTGCAAAGCCTTAAGCCTTCAATTGCATATTCAGCCTATTGGATTTTATGAAGACCATCGCTAATGGCCGATTTATCCATAGAGCAGCTGTTGTTGGTAGTAAAACCAGTATTATGCGGTCCAACGGTGGTATGGTATAGTATGGTATGGTATGGTAATGCGTCGTAAGCGGAACGGTCGTGTGACCCCTTAACCAGTAATAAAATGACTCGCTGCCTGCCGATAAAAATCTTAACGGTTTTAACCATGTTTCAACAAGGCCGATGAAACGATTCGCGACAGTATACCAGTAGGTATGACAGCCGCCAACAGATAGATTTATTTTCATGACCAATTACCGCTTTATTACCGGTTGATTGCAAAACGATTAATTTCTTAGAGGCGTCACTGAGAATCAACGATAAATTGATAATAATATTGTGAAACTCTAAATAGCTAGTCGAGTAAAAGTCGAATATTGCGAGTTTTGTTTTGATGAGTAAATTCTATCAACTAGTAAATATTTCAGTGATACAAAAATTCTCTTAAATACGTGAAACTTTTCTTATTACCTTCAATTTCATAAAAGAAGGGATTCAATCCAGCCTTCTGCTTAACTTTTGGATGATATTTTAATAGTTAGTTTTTGGTGGAAGCGTTTTGAAAAAATAAGAAAGACATATAATAAGGTATTATTTTTATTAGTCTTCTTCTTACTGTTCAGATTTAAACCGGAATTAAAAATAGGAAAAAAAATATAGTATTTTTTTTGCAAACTTCTAAATAAGGGAAATCGTAATAGGTCCGAAAGTTCGTAATAGTCCGAAGTTATTAAAAACCAGGAAATGTTAACATACACACAGCATGAATTTTTAATTAGCGATATTTTTGTAGTGGATGAATCAATTCGACGAAATAAGCAACTCTTTTTAAAAAAAAATATGAAACGCGGTTTTTTTTAGGTTTTTTTTTTGACAAATTTTTCAATTATATTGAGTATGCTGCGCTATCTAGCGGTAGGTAGAATATCGCGAATAAACAATATAAGCTATATTTTACCTACCACTAATTAGCGCATCGTGCTCATAGTTTTTTTTATTTTTTTATTCAAAATACAAAAAAAAAACAATTTCTCACAAAAAAAAAATGTTTTTCCTAAAAGCTTCCTAAGCTGCTTACTTCGTTGTACTGTTTCACCTACTACAAGAATGTCACTAATTAAAAACTCATCCTGTATGTATATTAAAGAAAATTTTCAGTCTTTTAAATACCATCGCATGCTGTTTTACGGTAATCATATGTTAAAGCCATAAAAATGAAGGACTTTAAACATTATGGGGTAGTTTAATATTTGTATTTAAAAACGCAAATATAAAAAATGTTTTTTCCACATCTTATAACCAGATTAATACGACTTTATTATAATACTTTTATGTGACTACTAATTTATGAGACTTTTATGTGAATTTTATTTCAGCAATCTACAGTGAATTTGTGGTTATGTCGGTGCTGTTGCATCTTTAATATCGGTAGGTAATGTATATTATGTTCATTTTCCGATTAGATTATTATTCAAGTGTGTAATGCTTCTCAGGACATATCTACTACCGTTAAGTCAAAAAAAAATACTTTATCTTACCAAAGTCACAATAAAGTTTTTAAAATTTTTGACTATTTATTTATTTTTTAAGAATTAATTTCTTTAAAACATTAATTTTGCTTACAACAATTAAAGGAGTCGAATAGCAAAATCTTAACCGATTCTATCAACCAACTACTAACCCATCTTAGAGTGGGCTCTAATAATACAATAAATTATTTAAGCGTTGTAGTAAAATGCTCGTTAAATCCAAAATCCAATATAAAATCGGAATTTAAATTAAATATAAAATTCTGATAAATAGACTGATACAAATATATTAAACAACAAATATCTTTACATCTACAAAAAATATATATACAAATATCTTAATATAATCTACTAAATATTATTGACTCTTTTTTTATTTTTTATTATAGATTTATCTTACTCTTTAGTTTAGTTTTAAGTCAATTCTGTTTGTCAGACTCTATTTGAATGTACTTTTTTTACTAATCATACAAACTTATAAAGTCTGCTTCTGCCGTTAATTCAAAGTCTGCTTCTGCCGTTACTAGACTATGCCGATGTCGCATATTTGGATCTCACCGAAAACAGACTGGATAAACTTGAGCGCCTAGAGAATAGGTACATATTCAATCTGAGGAAGTATGACCATGTTTCCGAGTACCGATCAAAATTGCAATGGCTTCGTATACGAGACCGGAGAAATTTGCATATCCTTTCACTTCTATATAATGTCCTACACAACCCTACATCTCCCTCCTCCCTCCCAAAACACAATACCACTTTATTTTCCTACTCCTTCTCCGTACATGCAGCTCGACTGTGGAATCAGCTTCCTTAAACTATTCGAGGCGCTAGCTCGCTGTTCACCTTTAAGCAATCATTGAAAAAGCACTTCCTTTCACAATAAATATTAATCATAAATTCTAACCTTTCCGTTATCCCCTCCCTTTCCTTACCTTATTTTGGCAGTTTATTTATTTACTTATTTATTTATTTATTTATTTGTTAATATATCAAAATATGTATGTATATACATATACATACATATAATATGTCAAACTCAAAAATGTATTTATATATTTACATTTTACTTTAGATACACACACAATGTATATTATATGCTATAATTTCAAATTTAATTTTAGGCTATAATTTGTTGCCTACTCTTCTTTTCACACCAGCATGTTGGTTGACTGGAAGATATTGCTGTAGTGTAGCAATAAGTCCGCCATTGTACCTTATTTTATTGTGCAATAAAGAGATTTTCATTTCATTTCATTTCATTTCATAAAGTTATACTCCCTATACACTCAAACTTATAAACCCTACATACAAAGTTATAAAGTTACAAACTTACAAACATTACTTCTTTTATAATATTAGTATAGATCAAGAAAATAAAACTCACCGAAATCTACCGGAACGCGTGGATAGCGGACACAGATGAGTCATCCTAGTATACCATTTTCGGTATACTAAGGTGACAGTATTATCAGTACCCAAAGGTACCGATATATAACGGATATATGTTCAATAAATCGGTAACCAAAAAGGGTTAATAAGTTAAAACCAGTCTGATATTAAATTTTGCATTTAGATTCTGAAAAAGGTCGTCGCTTTCGACAATTAATAGGTCTGTACGAACAGTGGCCAAATTGAACGAAGGTATAGTTCTCTTTTTGGTCGGTAAATTTTCGATTAAAAAGCCTGAATGGCCTCTAATTGCCACGAGATGCTTTTAATACAGAAAACGCCGTTGGGGCCGATTGATTTGATACGGTCAGGCGAGCATCAGCCTCGTGGAATGCTACCACGGAGTTATGAACGACTATCGTGGCTCACCACATTTGAATATACTTTATTTGCACTTAAATATTAAAATAAAAAATTTCGAGCTTATTGCCACATTGTAAGTGAGGTCACCGACTAACTGAATTTGAGCATTTCGACCCACACCATACATTTGGAGATGTGGACATTCAAATTAGGAAAGGCTCATCAGACATAGACGGCTTCTATATCGCGTTGCAGTGCTTCACAGGTTCTGAAGCTACCAGTTCCGAGAAATCCTTAGGCAAACAGTAAGAACAATGCCGAGCCAAAGCACAAGCAGATGTTATGGACAAATAATATTATTTGAAATCAAAGCGTAAAATAGAGATACTATCGCAGCATTTTTGCGTTAACATATATTTTGAATGTTACACAACGCTCGACGACATAATCGCGTAGGCGAACCTGAGAGAACCGGACGATGGTCTATTTTATATTACACGGCACAGCACTTCCTTCTGAGGTATCATCACCGGCGTTGACTCAGAGTACGGCAACCCTAGAAGGATTATTCGCACTAATCGGTTGTTGTAGCTCGTCGCTCCGTTGTTCTGGTCAACACCCATCCAGCGGCCTCCACGCACAAGTGATAGCCAGTATAAGACTCTGGCCTGGGCGCCGCTTTCCCCTAGGAGTCAACCATTGGGCACCCCTGGACGGTTTACGCACCGTGCGGCGTCAGCCAATCGATTGTGCATTCTGACCGACAGCTGGGGGAGTCTGGATACAGTTATGTCTCCTATAGAGCGGGGGTAGTTGTTCGCCTTACGGCAATAGCTCTTGAAACGACCAATCCGCTACCCGATACCGGGTGAAGAGCCGGGCAAAGGATGTCGTAGTCCGCGATAGATTCGGTAGAACCGCATCACCGCTATGTAAGGGCGAGGACCGCGCAAGCGACCTCGAACCTGTAACCAGACGGGAGGCCGGAGAAATCTGGCAAAAACTGGTAGCGATGGCGCTTGGTCTGTCCGCTGGTTTAAATACCTGGTGCCGCGCGGTACGGGGTTGGTCTGTCGAGGGCTAGTTGCGAAGGTAGATAATGTAATGTCATTGAATAAATCCTATACGTTCATCCCACGGCTGAAAGATCGATCATATATCGATATACCAGCCTGGTGTGACGGTGTCGCCCATTGTAGTCGACACCGCCCAACTGATCAATTACCAAACGTTTTCATCTGATGCATCAGGTTCTATCAGCTTGTTTGATTTATTTGAAAGTCTACCTTTAAGGTCCATCAAGCGTACAAAATTCCTTTTAGTAATTTCATCGGGACCACCGGTGATTTGATTATCCCGAACCCGTTCAATCCCCTCAAGATCTGTCCGGTCGTTCTTTGTCGTTTATTTTGTACGTTTCGTCCGCTTTTTCCTCGGAGAGTGTTCGCATCACGTCCGCTTTTAAACGGCACTCGGATCTTTTCCAATCGTTTTCTTTCGATCTGTTAGCGGAACAGCCCACGGCGCGCTTGGCAATTTGGAGTCAGTCACGCAACCGTCCAAGTAAATTAGACTCCGAGTCGCTTTGTTACGTAGGTGAGGTATGCTCATCTCATTTGAATGCCATCGATGCGGGTCACGATCGAAAGCTTTTGCCAAATCCTTTACTTACTCAAATAATAGACAAAATAAAACAATTAAAAAAACGACTTTATTTTTTTTTAATAAGTGCAGCATCCATGTTATGGTGATACTTAGAACGGGCTGTCATAATTGAATACGTGTACAACATTTTGTGTCTGTGCTGTTGACCGTTGAGGAGTTCCCTTGTTGGAAGCAAACCTTGGTTGCCGCAGTCCTGACTTAGTGAAACTTAGAACGGTTGTCGTAGTTGAATGCATATACAAAATTTCGTGTTTGTGCTGTTGACCATTGAGTAGTCGCCTCGTTGGGAGCCAACCCTGGGTGCAGCAGCCGTGTCGTGGTAAACCTCGAATGGGCTATTATAACTGAATGAATTATTTTTTATTAATTGTTTTCTACTGTTACATTTTAAATTATATACATTTCGTATTTATAGGCGCAATTTTGATTATCCTTGATTTTGATTTTTTCTTTATTTTTTATATTATTGGTGATTTATTTTTTCTAATTGTCTTCTACTGTTAGTTCTACTTATCCGGTCTGTTTAGATTTTTTCATGTTAAACCAGTGAAATAATTACATTTTTTAATAAGATAATATAATTAGCAGATAAGTCAATTTATCAGATAAGTAAATTTGTCAATCTGTTTTAATAACAGGTAATTGTGAGATACATAGTTTTTCGCATTATCGCCATAAATGTACCACCACAATTTCGGACAATAAAATATTTCTATTTCTATTTCTATACAAAATTTGGTGTCTACGCTGTTGACCGTTGAGTAGTCCCATCGTCGGGAGCCAACCCAGGGTGTAGAGCCAGGACATGCTTACCAAAAAAAATGGATTGTCATCGGAATTGAACCGTCATGTAAATTTTCAACTTCATATTATTATGATAATATTTGAGGAGTTCCCTCAATTCCTCATAGATCCCATCATCAGAACAGGATTTTGATAAAAATTGGATCTATTTGTAAGTAGGTATATCGTTTCCAATAAAAAACGATGTTTTTCCAAATCGATGTTAACAATTAAGAAACATTAATAAAAAGAATGATAACCTCCTCCTTTTCTTGAAGTCGGTTAAAAATTGTCTGGCTGACACTTATCGCATATTTAATTCCAAGAGAAAGAAAGATGCTGATAAATGCAGATGATTATATATTAATGAATATCGATTTCATGCAGCCTTGAAAATATCTCATAAAAGATTTAATTTAAATTTGCTAATTATAGTTTCTTCTTCTTCTTCGTCATCAGCGCTCATTCGCCCACCGTTGGGCATACGCCTCTCCAATCACTCTCCATCCGGATCGGTTGTCTGTTTCCCTCATCCAGACAGGTCCAGCTGTCTCCTTGTCATAAGGTTGTACTGTTCATCATGATTGGAGGTATTTAGCCCGATACACGCCACGTCGGCCACACGTCTTGGCGAGCTCCACACTTTCAGGAAAATATTTCCATTTCCTAGGCTTGTGGCAACCTGGTCGTGGTTACTTAACCGCCGAATTACACTATATTGACTAAATGTATTATTTAATTATTATTTATTGTTGAGAAAATTTCAAAATATATGTTAACACTTAGAATTTAAATTTCGAATCTTAGAATTTAAATTATAGTTTACTAGCTGCGCCCAGGGGTTTCACCCGCGTGGTGATGGAAAATTGTGATAATGATGATAGAAAATCATATATATCTTTATAAATTATAGCCTATGTGTTATTCTGATGTGTAAGCTATATTATTGTAAAGTTTCATCAAAATCCATTTAGTAGTTTTTGCGTGAAAGAGTAACAAACATCCATACATACATACAAACTTTCGCGTTTATAATATTAGTAGGATAGTAGGATAGAATTTAAATTTCGAATGCCAATTTCTTAGATTTTTTGCCTACTTACTTGACAGTTATCGTTATATTTTAGATAATTTACACTATATCTTTATAAATTATAGCCTATGTGTTATTCTGATGTGTAAGCTATATTATTGTAAAGTTTCATCAAAATCCATTCAGTAGGTTTTGCGTGAAAGAGTAACAAACATCCATACATATATACAAACTTTCGCGTTTATAATATTAGTAGGACTAGCTGCGCCCAGCGGTTTCACCCGCGTGGTGACGGAAAATTGTGATAATGATGATAGAAAACCATATATCTTTATAAATTATAGCCTATGTGTTATTCTGGTGTGTAAGCTATAATATTGTAAAGTTTCATCAAAATCCATTCAGTAGTTTTTGCGTGAAAGAGTAACAATCTTACATACATTCAAACTTTCGCGTTAATAATATTATTAGGATATAGGCTTAAACCACGGTATTTTTATATTTTAAAGGTTATCACAGATAACTCAAATATTCTTTGTTAATAACTAATTGAGTGCTCCTAAAGACATAAATGACGGTGTCCCTCAGGGAAACATTCTCGGTCTATTCTATTCCTTATCTATATCAGCAAGCTTTACAATCTAGTCGTTAAATCATATATTTTGCGGACGACATTGCAACTTGCTGACGTTACAGCGACTACAAAGACACTTTTTTAATGCAAATATAGAAATTAATTTAGAAAGAGAGCGGTTAGGTGAGTATTTACTCAGCCTTAATCTGCAAAAGACCAAACTAATCTTTAGTTTGTTTGTTTGTTTGTTTATGGTCTTTATTGTGGAAATTTTCAAATGGGCGGGTATATTGTCATACGACAATATATTGTCATACGACAATCTCTTCCAACCAACCATACTAATAAGTGTGCGGATAACATGTATGTGTATGTGTGTGTATTGTAAATAAGATAAAAAACATTTTAACGATTGTCTAGGGTAGACAGTCTACCCTAGACAACGGCGGCTGCAACGTCGCCGAAACGTCGGGTGCTACAAAATTCATGCGGTGAATTCGTTTTTTATCTTATTTATAATGTCAAACAATCGCGATAGTCTCCGATTTCGTGTGTGCCTTGTTATTGCATTCAATCGACAGAATTAAATTTCAATTCCGGTAATTGTATCCCAACGGAAAATGGTGATCCAGCCGGGAATCGAAATTCCGGGTTCGATTCCCGGCTGGGTTACCATAAACCGTTGAGATAAAATTAACGGTAAGATTTTACATTGTAAGATCAGGCGACCTAACCACTATGCCACTAGACCGTGTCAAATTGTGTATGTGTCCAATAAAAAATTATCTGCATTTCTTGTGTGTATTTCTCAACTATCGCGCCCGAACGATTATTCCGATTGAACTGAAATTTGGCATGCAGGCATTATTTGGTAATAAGATGAGTTAAAAAGATTGTGGTTGAAATCGGCGCACTAGTCCTATTTCAATTTCGACATATTGAACATATTCGACATATTCGATACATAGATCCGAAATCATGTTGTAAATTTTGTTTGGAATATCTTATATAGGTACATATATCATATAAAAAATCTACACTAATAATATTTTAATTCCGCCTTACATTTTAATAAAATATTGATGCCGAGTTCCCGAGGCTAGTCAAAAAACGAACCACACTACCTGATGCGTCGCAATGGGACCCGACCGGGTTCTGCCGCCGATCGAGAGAGGGCGCTCATCGATTTTATTAATGAAATTAATATTCAGTTAAAATCAGTCCTTGACTACTAGCCGGAATTGTCTTGGGATGAGACAAAAGAGTTTTTACTTCTCGGTGGAACACACTATATCTCTCTGGTGTAGTATATAATACTGAACCAGAGAGATATAGTATTACCTCGCAAATAATCGTAAAAATCTTGATCGATCTCTTATAATAATGTACAGTTATCTGTGCCAATAAAAGGATTGGTAACCAGATGTATGTTTATTTTGTAGTTTTTAAGTTGTGTTTGTGGTTTTTATGTTGACACTATGATAATTTACAGCTATATTACATTTTTTATGGCTTTCCCGGCAAACAAAGGCACATTTAATTGCACTTAATTATGACTTACTTGGAAACGCCTTTAGAAATTAGCGCTTTCCTGTGTTAAAATTAAATAATATACAGTTAGAGAGCACAATAGAGTTGTAAAAAGTAACAATAAACCGCCAAATTGTTCGATCATTTAGACGATACGAAACCCGTTAGATCGCAGTGTTAAATTACGAGGGAATGAAGTGAGAGAAATGTGGCAAAGGTAAATAACCTGGGGTACTATGAGAAATCGTAATCGTAACTATGACTATGAGAAATTACATTACGTAACATTACATTACATTTTCGTCATGTCCAATTGACAGGTTAAAAACCGCTCTAGGACATGTCGAAATAATTGTGTTAGTTAGTAAGTCTTGTTACTACTCTTTACTAAAAATACATAGGTAGTCAAGAATATATATATATATATATATATATATATATATATATATATATATATATATATATATATATATATATATATATATATATATATATATATATATATATATATATATATATATATATATATATATATATATATATATATATATATATATATATATATATATATATATATATATATATATATATATATATATATATATATATATATATATATATATATATATCTATATATATATATATATATATATATAAATATATAAATATATATATATATATATATATATATATATATATATATATATATATATATATATATATATATATATATATATATATATATATATATATATATATATATATATATATATATATATATATATATATATATATATATATATATATATATATATATATATATATATATATATATATATATATATATATATATATATATATATATATATATATGTATATATATATATATATATATATATGTCAATAAATAAACCAATAACCGTCCGGTAAACAGTCTAGTTTTAAATGTAAATGATAACATTTCTAGGTCAAGACCATTTCAACCGGTATTTGGAAATGCTCTCACAAATTTGCCTAAATGCTTACCAGAGCGCCAAACAGTGAGAATATTATATTGTAAGCGCGGATAACTGTGAAACATTATGGCCATTATGGCATTCTGAATGAATCCGATTACAATTTCAGATTGTATTATTATTCCTTGACAGACAATCTACATATTTTGTTACGGATTTTTAAGGAGAAGCAGAATAAAAATAATCATCATCATATCATTAAGATTATACGATGTAGAACTTATGTAAACAGTATGAAATAATAGAATATAACAGTTCTTATCGTTCTAATATCGGTTTGATTGGTTTACAATATTTAATAGCTACACGTGTAATGGATATAAATATTTTTTATACATATAGACATGCAAATGTAGTAGGTTCCTAAAATATTTTTTGGAGCTATAATCGATCTATGTATACAAAAAAAGTAATGACTGTACAATGAGCTGCCACTAATACTATTGTTTCTTTTTTTTCAGGTGAGTTATTAAAGCGGTCCTAACCGATTTAGGAAGGATAATTACTTGATTTGGAATTTTGAAGTGGGTAAGTAAATAACCGTAACGATGAAAGTAAGTCAGTAAGTTGAAGTTCATGAATATAAACATATTAATTTTATATACAGGAAAATTCGCAATATTCAAGAACATATTAGATTTTTGAATCTGGTTTTTGTATAGTCGTAAGTATTTTAGTTTTATTTAGAATTTCAAAATATATCTCTGACTTCTCCCAGTAATCCTAGATATCCTTCAAATGAACGTAAGTATTATAAAATATCCAGAGAATATTGATTAACAATGTTGCAAAAAGTTTCTGGATTTATACGGAAAGATGACCGTGATGAGACCAGTTTTTCCTTGTCTAGTTAGGTCGGAATTTGTCGCACCTAACCCAAGAGCGAGAACTGTTTTTCCTTATCAACCAACAGTCTAATTATATTAAGAGAGCTATAAAAGAGCTATAGGATAGGAGCTATATCAAATTATTACTCTTCGTATACTGTTTCAAATTATTCATTTGGTTGATTCCAAAACACCAATGGAACTCTGTTTTGGAACCAGCTCACTTCAGATATTAAAAAAGCTAGGATGATTTCAAATTTTAAAAATGTTTTGATAAACCTTTACCAGTCCTACAAAATTCTCTTTCTCCCCTTCCCAATCATGTCCCTTTGGATATTATCAACTTTATGTAGCTTTAGGCTTAAGTTTGCGCCAATAGGAAATAGCCAATAGTCTTTTATTCATCCGAAATTGTTAATACAGTTGCCGAAACTAACCGATACTAATTGTTTGAAACACAATAATCAGAATATAAACGTACCAAAAAAATCCTTTTTTTTTAACCAGTAACAAAAAAAACTAAAATAAATATAAAAATCGATAAAAAAGAGATAGATGCTAAATAATGTCATACGTAAAACGACAATAATTACAATGAGAAATCGAATAATATCAACTTATTACGACTAGGTTTTCCTCGTATGTTTTAAAAAAGGAATAATAAAGATATTTTAAAGATATGATATTATTTTTCATAATTAATATTTATTTATTTATTTATTTTCAGGAAAACCAACAGCTAATTATAGTTTAACAATGCCGGAGTAACATAGCAGAGAGCCAATTAAAGGTTTTCACGTTTAAATAACGTTGTAGAAACATATGTGATCTTTCAATTAAAGCTATCGATTAAGAATGCATCAAAAATTATTCAACAATTAATGCTAAAAAATTCACTGTTCAGCCGCTGCCTAGCTGAGTTAACACTCGAGTACAGAATAGATCAAAGTCAAAGCGTTTAATCATGTCATTGAAATTGTCACTTGTTCGCCACAGAAATGCATTTTGCCTATAGTTGGTACCAGCATGAGGAACATGAAGAGCAGGGTTAAATCTATTGAGTTTGGAAGGAACACGGAGATTAATTTTATTTAGTAAGTCAGGACAGTTAATATTATTGGAGGTAATTTTTAGCAAAAAGGTTAAGTCCGCGGTTTCACGCCGCTTAATCAAGGGGAGGATATGAAATTTCTTGCATAAATTGAAATAGTTAGATGAGCTGTATGGGATTTTCAGACGGAAGCAGAGATATTTTATGAACTTCATTTGAATGCGCTCGATTCTGTTTATATATTTGTCATAACAAGGGTTCCATACCTGAGATGCATATTCCAAGATGCTTCTGACAAAAGTGCAGTAAAGGATATCTGCCCAACTATCTCACCCAACACATTTTTAAGGATTGGCTGTAATAGATTATCTCTGCGGGAATATTTTATTTATTTGGTAATGTTCAAGTATCTACAGTAAGGGTACTGGGAAATGAAAAAGCCGACGAACTTGCTAAGACGGGAGCAAAGGGAACGTTATACGGCCCTGAACCTTGCTGTGGCGTACCAAAAAGCCTTGCAAACCTAATGCTCAAAAACATATGTTTAGAACAATCCGTCAACCACTGGAACAACACGCCAGGGTTTAATCATTGCAAAGCGCTAATTGAGGCTTACGACCGTAAGACTGCCCGTGATGTTTTATCGCTAAATAAAAACAATTTACGCATACTGTTTTTTTATTTTTTTTTATTTGTTGTGTGGGGTATTTCTAAGGTCGTTATGAGACTTCTAACACTGCGACCATTGCTGATCTATTGTGTTCGCCACCTACTATAGTTCTGCGCTAAGCCTTATGTCATTTAAGAACCGCAACAGGCTTTTGGCGCCAGATTGTTTTACCTCCTCAGGTTGGAGGTAATGACCACCCAAGTGGATGTATATTTTACGCATCAGCGGGCCACACTAGCACATGAGGTGCAGAGGAGTTTCCTCTGCCCCTTGGCAGAACCTGCACATTTTTGTGTCTCAGACACAAAAATGTGCAGGTTCTGCCGATGGCTTCATAGTCTAACTGCATGAATGGTGTAGGAATATATAAAAAAAGAAGAATTGTGAGAAGGAATCGCAATGCCTCACCGTCGTATTTATCAGTCGATCCTTCTAGCCCTAAGCCACCGCCTTATTGTTTGAAGACAATTACCTTCGTGAAAACGTTTTAATCTGTCTACGGGATGGTCGAGTCGGGAGGGGGGGGGGGGTTGCTAGGGCGTGCCTTGCTGCACTCGCTGGACCAGAAAATTCCCTCTCACGAACTCCCATCCGACAGTATTTTCGCTCCATTCTCTTGTTTCCGAGATCGAGCACGTCCGAGAGGCGACCGCGCGCCCGCATACCCTCCACTCACTTAACACCTTCGCGGACCCTCATCTATTTTCACCTAATTGCCCAGTAAATAGGAACAAACAAATAGGATTGGGCAAAATAGGTCCAGTCAAATAGGAACCTTCTATATAGAAAAATCCCAGTCATATATGAACATTCGACGTTTGACGGAAATAACTGATAATGTTTTGAATAGATGGCATAGATGTTCATTAAGGCGTTGATCATGGAGCTGCTATAACAGAGGCTATAAATGATAAACAAATAGAACATTTCTAAACAAAATGTGTAATATAACAAAGAAATCGCTAAAATTATTATGTTAAAAAAATCACCAAGAAACTGCCCCAGCAGGCAAGGCCAGAGTTGCGATGGCTGCCATCGAAGAAACTAACTATGATGTGCTGGAACATATCATACTCACCGGACCTTGGCACTTATAATTTTTACGTATTTCTGATACAGGGACGGATTTAGGCGAGGGCATCATAAGAGAGGGGCCCACAAAAGATGGGCCCCCACAATAGAGACTTCGGAAAAAAAATCTTTTAAATTCCGACGAGTAAACAAGTAAACACTAGTATACAACTTTTCCTTTCATATTTTTTCGCTGTTTTACCTTTACCTACAGTACTTTGCTCAAACATAATTATATTGTTCCTTAATAACAATTAAAAAAACAATTAATCTATATTGGTTCACTCCAATCAGAAACAATGGAATGTTAAAATTTGTTTCAACCGTTATCTTTCTTCTTCAACAAGGGGGCGTCCACTTCTTTGTTGCCCCTAGGCCTCTAGACCTCTAAATCCGGCCCTGTTCCGATATTATAGGAACAGCTGAGAGGTCGAAAATATGACGATGGTGTATGACTTTGAAGTTGACGCAATGTATGAATTTTTAGGTGATCGAAAAGGAGACTTTTTCAGGAAAGGTATTTTATATTTATTAAAAAGATATATCGAATATATCAAAACAAAACATGCATTGAAAGTTTATTTCATCAAGCGCATGATCACTGTTAATAAACACCGTAGTGTAGCATTTCAAAATGAATTTTTATAGATATATATCTATAAAAAAATTACCGTACCATTAAGGTGGTTAACATCCACCGTCCGGTTCATATCCGTTTCATTTCTAGTTTATGAATCGCAACCCGGAAATTCGAAAGAAACGTATACATATAAAGCGAGGCGTTGAAGGTGTTAAGAGGCGCAATGACCTTGCTGGGCACCATGGACCGCTGAGAACATTCGTGCCCCAGCGCTGCGGCCGCCCGCACCGGTCCGGACGTTGATCTGCACAACAACCAACCAACTACCAAACAACCACCAACCACCTACCTAACTCTCTACCCTATTATATTCTACGCTTAATTGAATTCTGTCCGGTTGCTGTAGCTTCATTAACCGAATCGGTGATTGTTAAAAAAACATACATAAGTAACGCCTTTTCGGAATATGTTTTAGATTTATTACATTAAAAAAAAACTTATGACAAGTCTGTCTATCCGTCCGTCCATTCATTTGCACCTAGATGTCAGAAACTATAAGTCATAGAGAAAAATAATTACGAACAAATGGTCTCTCGGTATGGTCTAAAATAGGTTTCCCATTTTATTATTGTGTTTTATTTAGCCGTTGTAAATACAGGATAAGTTTTATTATAGTTCACATATGAAATTCAGCGAAACTGGACCCAAATTTATAGACAAAAATTTATTTAAAAATAATAATTACCATTTTTTTCCCAAAAAACTGTTTGGATAATCAGATTTTTTTATTTCAGTAACAAAACTGAGTTGAAAATTATCTAAAACTCTTTTTTATTTAGGCCTTAGGGAAGGGGCTTATCGATAAAATAAATACTGAAAATCCGAAAGTTGAATATTGTAATGTACACAGATTATTTGGGAAAATAGATTTAGTAAATCATAATTTTCTTAGTGATATAAAAAGAAGGTATGTATAGTTTCTAGTGATATGTCTTAAGACCGGACGTCAGTTGTATACCTACAATTAATCAGTATTTACACAAATGCCATGCTAGGAGTCTCTTCTCCTAAGAACTACTGCATTGGGAGGCAGAACGAACCCAGGAGCCGGCTAAGCTCTTGTCAGTCAGGGATTGTATTTCCTGCGATGGTACGCCTGCTGATCCGAAAGTACTCATATATTGAGCAGCCGACATTGAATTTAATGGGATTGAATTTAGCCGACATCTATTTCTCAGCTTCTATTTCTTACCAACATTCAAATATGGAGAAATATAATCTGGAAAATAAATTAACAGTAAATGTCGTATTAATATAGGGACAAATGTTTCAAACAATCTTCCGCAACATGTGATCCCACGTGTCCCGCTGAAGTTCTTGGGATCTTGTTCCGAAATATGTTCTAGGGAACGCCCTCAAATGAATACGCCGATTTATTATATAGCTGCAATATAGACACATAAAGTAACTAGGTAAACAGTAAATACAACTTATATACCATAATGAATGTAAGGTAGTAGAGATAGAAGCCTTTTGTTCAATTTTGCACAGGGACCCATTTTTTCTAGTTACGCCACTGGTACACAGATGCATTGCTGAATGTTTTCATGTATTTATATTTACGTAAACGATTGAATCGAACGTGTATAATTCATTGCATTCTCACTACCCGCTCTCGTCGCCGACTATCCCTTTCAATCATGTCAACCTCATTCCCGGAGAGACATTATGCTTAAAATCCTTCTCTAAATCCTTGTCTACTTGCCGGGAAGGTTTTGTGTAAGCATACATTTTTTTTAAATTGTCGTTTAGATATATTTCCCTATTAAAAGCAAAGAGTATGCGGAAGTGTTGATAATGTAAGAGCCCCTCGCGGGGTGGTCCCGTTATCGGTTCGCCGGTTCTCCACGGCAACAAGGCAGCATGGCAAGACGGCAACATGCTGCAACAGATGTTTGACCGCATGTCGCTTCGCTTCCTGATTTATAATCATTGGTCCGCAACGACGACGGCAGATAATGCTATTATAATAATGGATCGACCCACTATATTGAATTATCGATCGGACAACGAAAGCGATCGATTTATCCGACGTCATTTATCTTGCTAAACGGCCAATATGCTTACAGATCGTGATCTTTTAACGTACCTAATCCGGAAAATATTATGATTTTATGATAACTCGTTTCGGGAGACACGAGGGTGATACTTTTTTTTCTGATGGGAAAGTATGTTAATATGGGTGTCGAGGCTCTTTCTCACTGTCGTATAGAGACGTATATCTGTCTTACTATTTTACCAGTCCTTAACCTTACGGAAAATACTACAAGTATATTACGAATTGCCGCGGGTGGGGGGCGAGGGGAAGTGGGAGGGGGGTTGATGGTGGTGGTTTGTCTACTTGCCAGGAAAATCTTGGCCTGACACAACCGTTTTTTTACACGACTGTCCAACTAAAAAGAAGTGAACTGTACTACGTATCTTTTACTTTTCTTTATTCCACCATAACTTATAATCGCTTGAGTGTGGTATTATAAGAATCTTTATGTCATTCTGAGTATTATAGGGAAACAAAACTATCCAAATATTGAGTAAATAGTTGACTAAATATACAAATCTGCAAATGCCAATAAATTAACATAAATTTATCGCGTTTAGATCAAATGATAGACCTGATGGAGTACATTCCGAATTTTTATATTTAATAAATAATATTTAATAAATAAATGTAATGGACAATGTAACGGATTCCAAAAACGTAATGGATAAATACATAACCCACAAATAGTTCTTTATAAAAACCGTAATTTAAAAAAATATAAATACAATAGTTCACTTTCTGTATTTTTCTCTACCTGTAGTCGTGTTTTTTTTCTTTTTTAATATATTAATTGGTTTTATCAATGTACCCTTTAATGGCGCACTTTCCAATGGCCCATTGCAGTTTACTCGTCCGTAATAAAAGGAATTTCGGGTATGTGCCTGTCTACACTTGTGTCGATCGAAGGCAGTTTTGGCTCGGAGTCACGCTTGACCCACTGAGCGCGCTCAAACGTAGGCGACTTTTTGGACCGGCCACCTCGGGCTCAATGCTCGTACAGTGCTCCCTCCCTCCCTCCTACTTTTGGCCCGCTTCCGCACACGTTCACCTACGTAGCGTAACCTTATAACCCACAAAGAGCCAATTTTATTGAGGTGGCTCACTTGGCTCGGCGCACAGTGCTCGCGCAGACACAGAGTCGATTACAGCAGGGCAAAAATAAAGAGATTCCTTCAATTCAAGTAAGTGCAGTAACACCCTAAACATCACGTAACATAATCAAAATTACAAGGCATTACAAAAAATAATTTAACTACAAATAGTAGTTACCTACCTGTGTAATTGCGGTTTTTTCACACTGGCGACTTTGAACTTAGATAACTTGGGTTTGAGTTGGATTTCAAATTCAAATAAATTTTGATTCAGGGCCATGTTATTCTTTTTTGATAATCAGCTATTTATTTGTCTTTCCGTCGTTTGTTTTTGCTCAAATATTTTCGTTTGTGCAACCATGGTAAGGTTGAAAACTTGCATTATTTTCAAATATGAAATCCTGTGTTTTCTATTACAGCTTCTTGCAGTCTGGCAATACAGTTGCCGTAAATGTGTACTGTTAGGAATTGCAAACAAAGATAGACAAGCTTGTGGTTAAATAATCGAGCCGGGTCAATCGCTCATCAGGCGATTGACCTGGCTTCTGCATGACAATTTATAACCACAGATTTCGCTACAAACAGTCGCAAAGTTGCAGGAGTTGCGGCTGGAGACTCTTGGGCATCCGCCATACTTGCCAGACCTTGCTCCATTTGAGTTTCATTTTTAATCAGAATTTATATAACTCTTTACGAGGGAAAACATCAACTTTGAAAAGACGGTGAAAAACGCATTCAAAGCATTCATTGGATCCTGTCCACGAGAGTTTTACAGCAGAAGAATTAAGCAACTCCCATTTAAATAACAAATCTGCATAGATAATATGGTTCAGGGGGCATAAACTTAATAATAATGTAGTCGAGATAAATAATTTTATACAACTTATTATAGTATGCACCATGGTGCGAACGCCGCGTCGATTCAGCCGCGACTTTGATACCAGCAATGCGGTTTATTCGGCTCGACGTGTCTAGTATCGCTAGACGGATTAAATCTACTGTATGGTTTACATCTTCCTTTGTCTGCGAATTTTCTTTAGATAATGATCACGTGGATCTTCTTCTTCTTATTCTTCTTCTTCGTCGTCTTCTTATTCTTCTTTCTCTTCTTCTTCTTCTTCTTTGTGTCCCCTGCACTTGTAGAGTTGCATTGTGCCGTCCTGTGAGTCCAGGCTGTGGGACATCGACGATGGTCTCGACGGTCCTCAGCTCGACGGTACAATCTCTTCATAAGCTCGGAGCAGTAACATGAGAATACAATTTAGAGCTGTAAATAGTTCATCAGGATGCATTCTCATAGAAATGTGTCTCATTCTCATAGAATGTTTTTTTTTTTTTTCGTCTTCTAACTATTTATTGACTATAATTATTATTACTGATTTCTTTGTATTTGTGTTTTTTCTTTAAAATATCTTCCCGTATGATAATTTGTGAAATTATCCAATTTTTGTTTGATTATTTAGTAGGTACTTAGGATTATATAAAAAATTAGTTAGAAAATTTTACGCAATTACTTAAGAATTTTGATTGAAAATATTGGAAACTGTTGTTTCCTCTACATATATAAGCTAGAAAATCTGCGCTTGGATGTTCAACGTTCATACCTTGCAATACCGACGTTCATATCTTATACCTTAATAGGTATTTATATTATACTTGTTATTTTTATTACTTTTGACATAACCAAGTGTAGGAACTCCTATCAACTGGTAATTATGATAATTAAAAATTAAAATTAACTCCTATCAATAATTCAAAAATAATAATAAATAAATAAATAAATAAATAAATAAAAAAATGCAGTCTCATCTTTCTCTCCAAACTTTTCGCAAAGAGAGTCGGTTGTCTTCCGCGATGGGTGTGATGTATTTATTACGGGCAGTATCTACTGTAATTTAGTCCTGACACTCTTTGCCCAATTTGAGCAGTGCTTCGTAATATCCACAATGATTCATTTTCTTCGCTCGGGGATTTCACCAACTGCGGGTACGAGGTATTTTCTGAACCTTAAAAACGTTTTTGTAAAAGATGGGAAAAGGAATAAAATGTTTTCTCGTGCCTCGATGTCTGTGATGGTTGGGGAGCAAGCGACAAAAAAAAGTGCAATAGTTTTGTAAAATCTGATTCTTTCCGATCAGACAGTATTTTAGCCATAGAATGTTGGGGTAGAATCAGCAGTCCAGACTCCGGGACACCTGGCGCTGGCGTACTAGGAAAGGTGTAATTTTAATTATTACCTCAAAGTGTTTTGGAAAAGCTGAAAATTCATCAGTAGACAGTGGATGCAAAAAAGAACTTGAAACAAATAGACTGCTTAATAATAGAACGCGTGGCGTCAGCATTACTCCGTACATGTCACAAAAATAAAGTCCCTACAAATACGCCAGTACGCCGCTAACTATTACGCATCGGTCTAATGTGCCGCGCAATATAATGGACTTCATTTTTTGACATGTATGGAGTAATGCTGACGCTACACATTCTATTGTTAAGCAGTCTGCTGAGCATTTGTTTCGAGTTCTGTATTGCATCCGCTGTCTACTAATGAACATTCAGCTTTTCCAAAACACTTTAGAGTACTAATTAAAATTACAACTTTCCTAGTACGCCAGCGCCAGGTCTCCCGGAGTCTGGCCTGCTGACTCTACCCCAGCATTCTATGGCCAAAATACTGTGTGATCTAAAATTATTAGCTTTTACTAAACTCTTACACTTTTTTGTCGCTCCCTTTTAGACTATTAGTTCTGTTGCAGCATTTTTGAGAAATGTCATCGGTGGGTGTGGCAGGTACAAAGTTTAGCGTTGGCCTGGTCCAGCCACTTTGAATAAATTACACACAAATAAATAAAAAGATGTATTCCTTTTCTTATCCCATTATACCATTTATTAAAAATATGAGTAAATGAGGATCTTACCGACCCTAACACCACCCGACAAATAAAGTTGAATATACGAGAATATACTCTCACGGGCTGCTGGCGTAGTTTGACTGTGGATTATGTATTCCAAAGTCCATGCATTCATCCGAGAGAGCTATAGCGAAAACAATCGTTATAAATCCCTGGGATGGCGGGTTTTGCCCGTAGCAACCGACACACATTCACCACTTTGTCTTAAGATACTTACTTTTCCGTACTCTCCTTTAATTTTCTGGTTTCCCACATTAACAACTGCTCAAAGGCCGGCGCACTGCTACAACAACTGCCTACAACTGCTGATTGAGTTCACTTAGTTCTTCCAAGGTAGTCCCTTTTCGAGAACTCTACCGGGTGGGAGATGAACCATGAGCTAAGCCGATCAACAAACACAAACTGACCATCGGTCCTAAGATTCATGGAATTATTCGACCTTAAAATGACAATGAGCTATAACGCTATTGATGAAGATGATAACGAATAAACATTTTTTAAAGATTTACATTACAGATTATATTTCCTCGTTTACATTATAATTCAGATGAAACTAGGCCCTCAAACGATCATAAAGAAAATGAAATTCACGTTGACCCAAAAGGCAAAGCGGTAACAAAAGGCATGGATTAATGTCAACTGCCAAATAGAAGATTCACCCAATACCACGGGAAGTGATACCATTGTACAGAAATGGCACCATTGTAAGGGAGAGCCAGTTCGCATTGATGTGGAAAGAATGATATTTTTAAAATGCACCATCGACTTTGTATTGTCATTGAGACCTTAGTAAAGAGTTGCGTCCGAGATTCGACCGCGCGTTGTTACATTGTTATTTTAAGGCTTGACAACTCGTGTGGTGAGTTTTTTAAAAAACAATCCTTATAAAGCTGTACCCTTGACCTGGAATACGCCTATAATGGATACTTTTTCGATTAGTGGGCTATAACGGATACTAATAAACCTTTGCTGAGTTGGCCACGAAGACCCATTCTGTTCAGGGTTGGTCACACTCACGGGTCAACACTCATCCGGCGGCCTCCACGCATGAAGTGCGAGCCCGGGCAGGACTCTGGCCTTACGGCTAGTTTCCCCTAGGAGTCAACCTTCTGGCGCTCCTGGCCGGTCTGCGCACCATGCGGCGTAATCCAATCGATTGTGCACTCTTACTAACAGTCGGGGGAGTCTGTGAGCAGTACTGTTTCCTATAGAGCGGGGGTGGTTGCGGACCTTACGGCGACTGCTCTCGAAACGACCATCGGCTACCCGATCCCGGGTGAACAGCCGGTCAAAGGATGCCGCTGTCCGCGATAGATTCAGTTTACACCGGTTCACCGCTTCGTAAGGGAGAGGACCGCGCAAACAACCTCGAACTCGAAACCAATCGAGAAACCGGAGTAATCTGGACGCAATCGGAAATAAGGGCTTGAGTGTAAGCCCGCTGGGTAACATACCTGGTTATCTCGCGGTTAAGGCGTTGGCCTCTTACGGGCATGTCGCGGAGCTTGACGGTGGACTTTTTTGTCCAAGTCTTCTGCGCTTACTTCACGGGAGATAGAATGAACAATCGTTAAAACCTCCTGAGGTGTCGGGTTCGCCCTTTGTAGTTGACTATTTGTTTCATTTCGTACAGTTATTAATTGCACATCCCACCGGAACCTTTGATTGTAAATTGGTTCTATTTTTGTATCTCTTTGGTTGGTACAGAAAGCGATGTAATCGTGAAATCGACTATCCCTTTCAATCTGGTCCTTTTTATATGCCTACTCCTCCCCTATACTCCCTCATCCATCGCCGAAATGTCCCGATTTTGAAAAAAATTAAATATGGCAACCGTGCTTTTCGCAGGAGAATATATCAACAATAATATACTCACGGTAAATGGATGGATTTTTTTCTCTGAAATACATAGCTACAGATTGAAAAATATTCACATATTAATGATGAAATATGAAAATATATAATAATTGATAAAATATGATAGATATACCATATTTAATTTACCATTAAATACTTGCTTCGAAGAGATTAAAAACACTATTCACCGCCTTCGGCCTTAATAAGTGTTTCTTCATCTGTTAAATATTGTAATGATAATCACGTACATTACGTTATAAATATTATGAACATTATTTTTATTATTTTCTTACCTTATTATTCATCTTATATAATCAACATTAAGTAATTTAAGAAATTTATTTTGTGTAATTAGTTGAATATATCTATCAATTTCATAATGTGGCTTTTCTGTCCCTTTCCTCGAAATTTACCCTCTTATGTAAACACTGTATTTTTTTTAACGTTTTTGTAACAATGTCTAGTTTAATTGTGAAAACTTTTAATTGGCCTTATATGTACATAATATGTTTCAAGTCTGAAGTATAAAGTTTTCTGAAAAATAAAAAAAATAATTAAAAATAGAAATAATTTAACCCTTCGAGTAGCGGCATAATTTCATGTCACACCGCGGAAATTTATTGGAATTTCTTGCAATATGGCCGCGCTCGACAGAGTACTATAACTATGGAACTACTATAGCAATTTTAAAAATAATAACTGTGCAATGATCGCATTGAAATTTTGTATATAGAATATTTAAATCTCATTTTGTAAAACAATTAGATAATTATGAATAAATATGAGAAAGTCGAAAACGGTAATATTTCGTTTTGCTTATTTACATACAAAAATATTTAGTTATTAGCCTACAAAAAGCAATAAAATGATTTTTCGAAGAAAAACAATGATGATGTTTGACAATGGAATTTTACCAGAATATCCACGAAATGACGCGCGAAATTATTCTAGCGGCCGTCTATGTATCTATGGTAATAATGATATATTTGGTATGGATTTTAGGATGCGTTCGAATTAGAAAATAAAATTACTGTGCGCTCCGGGAGCAAGCCGCCAATATTGGTCGTTACGTAGTCAACGGTGTTCTGATGTGCAACCAAATTTGGTCGTTACGTAGCCGAAGGGGAAAAACGGAATCAAGCTTCCAGCTGAACGTGATAATTCCCTTAAAAATTTCTGCTGGGAGAAGCCTACTAAGACTATATCTTTTGGGCTGTATTGGCAACGCTGTGCGTCTCGGGCTAACGGTAGCGAAACGCCACGCGTGCATGGCTGCACTTACCTCTACGGATGCATTCCTCGGTGGCAGCCGCTCTGTTGCCACTGCAACGCGTATTACCGCTGCCAATGCCACTGCCACCGCGCACACATCGTACATTGTACGTCCGACACACTTTGCCTACATTAATCAAACAGACTTGTCTTGTTTCACTCGGCAGCGCTGCGCCAGAGTGGTCACAATCGACTTTTGCGGCCCCATTTGCGGTAATAGCAATGGCTCGGCGGTAATAAGGGCTCTAATGATACTAAAAGTACCTAACACGATCTTGCGCCTACTAATGGAAACTTTGCCTGTGTGAAGGCAAAGTTTGCTCATCTTTGTTGCATGTTTTACTTCCGGAAACGAGCCTGCTTAGCGTGAATTTCTTGCACTGAGAAAAATATTGGATTTCTTCCTACAATGTCGTTTTGTTATTACGGTTTTATACAGAATAATGATGTTTCAATGGAAAGTTTGTAGAATTGCAAGGAATTTTGTTGGAGCCTCATTACTCGATTATATGCTTGACGATTACTTCCCTACTCGATTATATGCAATAACGGTATAATATAGCCTTAACATGATTCTTGTAACTGACTATAACTTTACGTATTTACTAACATGCTGTCATGGTAAAAGCAAGATATCGTTGTTCGCCGTAATGAATGTGCGGTGTAATTACTATGCCCGTGACATGGTAGCTACACCGTTACGCGTCATGTTCATACATTCGTACGGACTACAGTACAAGTTATAAACGTAATCCTTTTTGAAACATGCATATTTCCGTGTATTACAGCGTTATATTTTTCTCAGTGTGGTTTTCAAGAATACCCGCTTGTCAAAAGACGGCGGAACCGGCTGGTTAGGAATATTCTTGTGGATCGGGTGATCCAACATTTCCAGCAGCTTCTTGGTTTTATTGAGATGGTCACGGATTCCATAGGGATAATATACGATAGACAAGGAGCCACTCTGTCGCTTTAGACTTGCAGGTCGTAAGAAGCATCATTACCCAATTTAGTTGGGTATCTGCTAGATCGGTATGACAACTCCGACCCAAAGAGGTGTAGAGTATCCTGCCACCGACCAGACTGCCATCAAAAATCGCATTAGAAGAATCCTAACTCTTAAGTACCTGTCATCAAAATAAAATCAGTTTCTCCATCCCCTTACATAGCAGCTCCCATTTCAAGCAATGCACCCAGAAAGGACTGTGCTTTCATAATCGGATCAGGATGCTTCAGCTTTGGTTCCATACACAAGAAGATGCCCGCTTTATTTACCAGCGATAAGATAGAGGACGTTCGAGGAGATATTTTTAACTTGAAAGAATGTTTAAACTCAAACATGTTTTATCATGTATTTGATCGACTTCGATGTCGAAGCTTTCGATGGCGTCAGACACGACAAGGAGGTAGAAATCCTCGAATAGGTGGAAATAAAGGATAATGACTTGCATATCATTACCTACTAATCTCTACTGACACAAAAGGACGCTCATTGAGGTTGGTCAGAATATTTATGAAGAGGTAGAGATAGGGCGTAGTGTGAGGCAGGATTGCATAATATAATATTAGCTTTTAAGTTTATTTTTAAAGAAGCATCCGAAACTGAGGTCATGGTAAGATGTGAACATAAACAATTTAAAATATACAGTTGATTCTGTACTCTTTGCCAGCAGCGTGGAAGAATTCCAGATCCTCATTGCTAATGTTACAAGAGTATGAAGAGATTGTAATGTTGACGCTTTCGTAATCTTTGTCTACTAAAGAATACTGTAAGATAGACAGAGTAACTAATATTTCACCATAAACGCCTCTAGAAATAGTAAATAATACATTATCACCTGAGGCTAAAAGCGCTTTGGTTCAGCTTATAATACCTATCTACGTGGAAAGCTCATAATACCTATTGAGAGAAAAGCTCTGAAAAAGCCTACGAAGAAGACGAATCTCATGGTTGCGCAACCAAGAAAATGTCATAATTTTCGCACAACAGTGAATCAATTTACAAATGAAGATTCTAGGTCTGAATAGCCATGATGTTAGTTAACTTCGGTTAGGAGAGGGCACTCCAAAAAGTGTATCTGGTACACTTAGCCCCTTTCATAATTTATCAATGTTCTCATCGTTGCGACACTTTAGCGTTGTCTCCGCACAGGTGATCTAGATCCACTTGCCGACTGGAGCGCCGCTTTTTTCGGATTTGGCGTTTGCTTGTCAGTATGCGGTGGGTGATGACAGGGCCGCAGCAGTCTATTTTTCAGATTAAACAAAACAATGAATATATAGGGGGAGAGTGAGAGAAACACAGGCAGAGGGAAAAAGAGAGAGAACGATAGAGAGAGGGGGTGGGGTGTTAATAATAACACAGCACCTGCGTAAACAAAATTTGAAAAGCTGGAGGAACGTATAAACATTACGATATTGCTTGATGTATGCATGATATATATGCAAAATATGAATGTATTTTGTATACATGATATTGCTGACAAACCAAACTAGTCGAGTTTTGAAAATAATTCGGAGTAGGTGAGTATTAGTTTTATTACCATCTGTTGTGTACACAAATAAAGGATGTTAATAATAGAGAAGGATTAGAATGCAGCTATACATCGGTGGAGGCGTTGTTTACAGTATTCTTAACAATTCTGGAAGGCTGCGACTGAAATCGCCTTCAGCTCCAGGTCTTTTAATGTTATCTACAGTACCAAAACCAGGGTTTGGATCCTGAGGAACAAAAAAAAGTCACAAGGACTGATATCAGGCGAATAAAAGGTTATAGTACCACCAAAAGGATCCCATTTTCCCCTGTTCGATTGTGATGGTTTTTTCCACAATATTGGCCTAAATCTTTCTCATGTCCATATCTTGAGTCAAAATATGAGACTGATCGTAAAACGATTCCAATTTGATTCTATATTTAACAGCCTGGACATTAGTTGACGGTCTGACGTCACAAGAGCCCTCACTCGTTCCACATTCTTCTCAGTTTTGCTTGCTAATCTATACATTCCTATTAATTTAGATATTTCATTTCTTTTACTCTCGACAATTATGCAATTTCCCGGCTCAACTTCAAGCATGTATATAGTCATTTCCTTAAACATAATCGAAGGAATCAAACATCTATATGTTTTTTCGATCCTCGGCTAAATTTCAAGGAGCACATATACTGATTTTTGTGTATGACACGACATGTAATAAAACTGTAATAATAATCGATTAGTGCACACGTCGTAAATACTTCACGACTGTTAAAAGTATATTGGTAATAAATAATAATAATAAAAATGTATTGATAATAGATTTGTCCGGAAAAACAGGTTGAGATATCTTGACGATACGCAGCGTTTGTAGTTTTGTTACGTAGCCTTTGTCTATTTTTAGTTTGAATTTGTAATTTTGTGTTTTTTCGTCTATCTTTTGTATTTTAACAGCTGCAAATAAATATTTTTAATTGATATTATTGTATTAAATGTAGTTATCTGGATTCCACATGAAGGGTTTGAAGAAAATTATGTTGTATTTCGATAAAAGCGGATATTTATACA
Organism: Micropterix aruncella; assembly: GCA_944548615.1. Classification (NCBI taxonomy): domain Eukaryota; kingdom Metazoa; phylum Arthropoda; class Insecta; order Lepidoptera; family Micropterigidae; genus Micropterix; species Micropterix aruncella. The sequence goes on from OX155973.1 coordinate 19,517,143, forward strand.
TTTATTAAGCTCCGTAATGTAAAAACGTCCCTGTCTTGTGTCATTGTATGCCAATATCAATTATCCGTTGACCAGATTTGAAGCAATTGATAAGAAATTCGGCATTTTTGGCAATAGAAGTATATGTGTGTATTTATATATAAATATGTATGTACATGTAAAGGTATGTTTATATGAGTGTATATATGTATGGGTATATATATTAAGTTCCTGAGATTAGTTGCTTAAATATTTATTTCATTTAAAATTACAATGCTTGGCTGTGATAAATCGTGAAACATTGAAGCCGCGCGTTTGTACTAATTAGAAATATTATACAAATTTTCTTTATCAATGTTAGTGTTCTCGGTACGACAAAGCTGTTTTTCATTTTTCAAATATTTCTTGCCAACACCTAGCGTAAGAGTTAAAAGTGAAATATTTTTAATGTTATTATGGAACAGTTGGTACAATATTTCCAGAAAAAATCCACATTGTCATTGCCGGACGCGAAGACTGCGCCCTTAATATATCACACCCAGGAGGCAACCCAGATCGCCTATATCGCAGCGCCGGCTCTGTGTTTTGGCTGCGTTTTTTTTCATCAACTCACTGTGAATGCACGTCTGGTGGCAGTAGATTGAAGTGCAGAGGTGCTGAGCTAGTCTCCCGCGGCCTGTGAGAACGGCGTGAACTCGCCGGTGAACTCTGCGAGCGATCGAGCAATTATTGCGTGCGCTCCGACCACGTTTCGTATCACCCGGACAACCTCCTTTCAGCGCTTCCGACTTACGCGCAAAAACAATGCAATGGCGTTATCAGTCGCCGGCATAACAATGACTACGGGCAGCGAATTCAATTCCGGAGCACCGATTTCGAAATGCTGTAATGTTACTTTTCGAGGAGGTTAAATATGAGGTAACCAACGAGGAGGTTAAGTATTGCGTACGCGCTAAAAAAAATATCGAGACGAAAAGGGAAATATCCATTTTGAGTCCCCCTGAGACGATTAAGACTATTTCCAGACGAAAGTCTGTCTGTGTGTCTGTCTAGCTAATGGGCGCTAATAGGAGCTAATGGGCCAACCCTTGCTGGGTTGGCCATGAAGACCCATTCTGTTCAGGGTTGGTCACACTCACGGGTCAACACCCATCCGGCGGCCTCCACGCATGAAGTGCGAGCCCGGGCAGGACTCTCGCCCATGGCTAGTTTCCCCTAGGAATCAACCTTCTGGCGCTTCTGGACGGTCGGGGTCCAAAACCTTGCGGGGGTGGTCGTCTGCACACCGTGCGGCGTAAGCCGATCGACTGTGCACTCCGACTAACAGTCGGGGGAGTCTGGAAGCAGTACTGTTTTCTATAGAGCGGACCTTACGGCGACTGCTCTTGAAACGACCATCGGCTACCCGATCCTAGGTGAACAGCCGGGCAAAGGATGCCGTGGTCCGCGATAGATTCGGTGCACACCGTATCACCGCTTCGTAAGGGAGAGGACCGCGCAAGCGACGTCGAACTCGTAACCAATCGAGAGACCGGAATAGTCTTGTCACAATTGAAAGTTAGGGCGTGAGTGTGAGCCCGCTGGGTAACCCATCTAGTTATCTCGCGGTTAAGGCGTTGGCCTCTTACGGGCAAGTGGCGGAGCTTGACGGTGGACTGTTTTTGTCCAAGTCTTCTGCGTTCACCTCACAGAGGATAGAACGACTAATCGTTAAAACTTCCTGAGGTGACGGGTTCGCCGATGTAGTTGACAACTCCATTTGTGAGTCTGTCTGTTCGGCTGTCTGTGTATACACACAGGCAGACAGACTCGTGGAGTAAACCACAATAGCGCCCAAACGCCAAATCGTTTTATCTGAAATTTGGCATGCAGGCATCATTTGGTCATGGCAAGAGTTGAAAAGATTGTTGTTGAAATCGGTCCACCTAGAGAAGCCCTAGTCATATATCATCCTTGAAATATTGAAATTAGAGATTTAAAATTTCGTACACAGATGCCTTGTTGGGCCGAAATCACATTATGAAATTTTGAGCAAGCTACTCTTATAATATTTAAATTCCGCCATATATATTAATAAAATATCAATGCCGAGCTGCCGAAGGCTAGCCGAGAAACGAACTGGGCCGACCGAGCCATTTGCAACGGGAGCTAACCGGGTTCGTCCAACGGCCGAGAGACGGCGCTCATCGATTTTATTTATGAAATTTCTATTCAGATTTAATTATCTCTCACCTCTCTCACCTCTCATCGTTATTCGCAAACTCATCTTCTTCGGAAGTTTCAGGCCCTATTTTGTCACTGATTGAAAGAGATATATCATCAGCGGAGCATACTACCCTTTCTCCTGCTATAAACGCACTTAAATCAGTAATATAGATCACAAATAGTAATAAGGCAAGAATGCTGCCCTGAGGTAGCAATTGGTTTCGTGCAGCTTGGGCCACAAGATCCATTTTGTTCTCGGACCGGCTCAACCCACGATTCAGCTCTTATTCAGAAGCCTCTTAGTGCGGAAGGCTACCCCAGGTAAGCCTCTCGCGTCTCAGGATTTAAAGCTGGTGGACCGGTTTCTCCTGCGGGATTGCATCCCGGCGCTACTGGACGGTTTGCGCACCGTTGGGCGACGCCAATCGGTTGTGCAATCTGACTAATTGCTGAAGGAGTCTGGAGACTATGGAAATATAATGTCTCCTTAGCAGCGGGGATGGATGTTGACCTGTTGTCATGCCAATCTTGAAATGACCTTGGGCCACTCGATCCTGTATGGCACTAGCCCAGGTCCGCGACAAATTCGAATTGAATTACCGCTGTAATACAACGGGTAGAGGCCGCGTAAGCGACTTCGGACCCGTAACCAGTCGGGAGGATGGAGGTATCCTGAAGGTTAACTCCATACGGAGATATCCTACCAAAACTGGTAGTTAGGGGGCGAGTCTGCCTTTCCCGGTGCCTCGCCGTAAGGCGTCTCTAACGGGCTGTTGGCGAGCTAGACAGTAGATTGTCTTGTCTCTATGTCTTCTACGCTCCATTCCACGGCTGAAAGAACGATCACATCTGTATACCAGCCTGAGGTGACGGGTTCGCCGTTGTAGTCGACACCGCCCTACTGAAGTACCCCATATACTACATAGAAAGATTCGGGGGAAAAATACTTTGCATTTAAAGATAACTACTGCAATTTCATCAGCTTAGCACATGTTTTTAGAGCGTAGACTTATTAAGTTCCCTTTACAGGGTTGCATTCCTCTTCCGAAATAACAGACAGGATTTCGTTTTAGACTGGAGTCCGTAGTAACATAATAACATTGTTATATTATATTATTATAACGTTATTATTATCATTGGTACCTTTAAGAATAATTTTAATTTTATTTATTAATTTATTTTTTGCTACTGAAATTTTATACTTTTTTTTTGTTTGAATTTTGTTTCATTTTATCTTATTTTCAATAATATTTATATAGAATGTGATATTTTAAATCAACTTCTGCTAATATATGTATTTGATTGATTCTTGGACTTGTAATTATATTGACGTAGTTTTGAATAGTTTTAATTAGTTTCTTGACTTCTTTGAATTTATTATTTTCAAATCAAATCTAATCAAATCATTTATTGTCTTAAAAACTAATATATAGTTGTATAGACATAGTTGTATTACATTTACAGTTGGCCGTGATATGATTCAATTCTTTATTCTATTAATAATCAAAAGAAGAATGGTTACTCGTAAGAATAAAAAAGGTATTATTGTAGAATTAAATCGAGTCTAACCATATAGTTTGACAGATAAAAAACATAGAGTACGATATGTAGGTGATCTTACTCTATGTTTTTGATCTGAGGTGACTCGGATAACTTGTGATTTTATTACGTTAAATAAAATGAATAATGTAATGAAATAAATATAAGAAAGTTATTATGAACATATTACATCAATTTTTTAACATAACGACAAACATTAGAATATTTTTTTTTTAAAAATCAATTAATATAGGGTCAAAAATATCAAAAAAGTAAGGATTGTCAAAAAGTAAAATAAAATGTCTTAGTGATTTTATTACGAAAAAAAATACTATATATTATTAATATGTACCTAATAATAGAGATAGTTAATATTTTTTTGTCCAATAGAAAATCGATTAATTACCTGATATAGAAATTAATATATTCAAGATGCACACAGTTTTTAAAGGTCGTTAATATTGTACAATTCTTTTATTTTATCAAAAGGCAGTATTAAAATAAACGCATCTTAGCCTACCTTAGTGCGGACGTCTCGTGTGATCCAGTTAGTTGAGGTTTTATTGATTAGTATCTGTAACTATGGTTTTCAAGAGAATAAATAATTTTTCGAATTTGAATTATACTCTCGCCTATTCGTTGGAAATATCATAGAAAATATCACGTAAGTATGGCAACGCTACTACACTTCATACGCATGTATCCAATCCCCCCGACCGTAACCTCAATCTGGTTACCATTTTCATCTTGGCTTGACGGAATAACATAACAGCGCTTGATGATGATCTTACAGCGCAACGGTTACTTTACGTGGCCTGCGCCTGCGCGATCTAAGGTCGAATTTGCGCGATTGTTATGTAACGGTACGTCAGCGGCAGTCTGCGCTTTATGGACACGATGATTGATCTAAATCATCCACTTCTACGGTGCATTCATTACTGTTTGCATACGTTGACAAATTGCTTAATGTCTCTTGCATCACAGTTATATGTCTACTTCTCCTTGCAGTGCCGTCTTCTATCCAATGTTGACGATCATCAAAGCAATTTCGAGACTCGAAGCATGGTGTATTTGGTACATAGCATTTAGTGCAGTCAAAATATCGAATAAAAGGTCTCCTTTTTACTTTTAGAAGCAAATGATGTAACTTTTGAGCAACAGGTCTTTTCTCCCTATTTCGACCCTGTTGAATCTGAAAATGCCTGTAGCCCAAGCGATTACCGACCGGAAGTGAGATATCCAAGATGGTCGCCAATATGGCGCCGAAACCAGAAATCGGCGCTGTAAAGCCCCCATTTTACATAGGAACGCGTCTAAAATGTCCAGATATATGTTCTTAAGTATGGGGAATTTAAAAATACACTGTAAAAAAACATTGGTCCGGTATTTCAAGATGGCGCCAGAACCATATTGCTCTATTTCGTCGTATAAACGAGCGTGACATGTCTCGATATATGTTTCTAAACATGACGATTTCAAAAAGTAACTTTAAAACAACGTTAATTAACCCTTGGAGTAAATGGGTATTTTCATGGATGCGTATGTCTCTTTTGCAGGATTTTCGGCGACATCGACCTTAAAGTACTATAACTACGAAACTACTACACCAATCATAAAAAGAACAACTGCACAATGATTGCATTGAAATTTCGAATATAGAATATTGAAAAATCATTTTGTAAAACAATTAGATAATTATGAATAAATATGAGAACGTCAAAGAAGTGAAAAAAACGCGGAACCAGATCTGGTCGTATCATACTCAACGGATAATTGTTTCAGAACCAGATTTGGTCGTATCATACTCAAGGGGTTAAGCTAAACTTTTATTCAAATATTTTCGAAAATGGAACAAACAAGCGACTTTTTAGCCAACAAAAAATTACAAATACCTACATAAAAAGTTTGAGTATAGTTTATTATTATTATTATGTATTCATTGCATTTCATTTGTTTTTGATTTTATTTCTGTTCTGTCACAGAAAAAATAGGAAGCCCTCCTGGTATTCAATAATCATTAATATAATGCATAAGTTATTATTGCATAAGCTAGCATTCTTAGTTTCCAACATATTATTACGTTATGTTGGTGACCCGTATGCATTGCTCCTAATTGTAGTTTAACTAAACAATTATTCCAATTCGAAAATGTTCCTTTCTCGATCTTTATTAAATAATGACTTTTTGGGTTCTTCTAAATTCTCGGTTGTATTTAATATTAGTTTCAATGTTCACAACAAACATTTCGTTTTTAAGGGGTTTCAGCACCAGGCTCGTTTCTGGATTTATTTCAAGGATTCATTTCTTTCAATTTGTTACCTTTCATTTTATTAATTCAGAATAAATTCTAAAGAACTTGACAATATGTACAGGGAAACCTCAAAAAGCCTTTGTAACAGGGTGTACTCTTGACGCTGTTAAAAACCTTGGAAATATCCATGTATAAAACATCAAGTTGGAGGCCCGTCCAGGGCGGTAGTGGTTTACTTTGATGGCATTCGAAATTGTGCGAAATTCGTGCTCGTGGTCCTTTTCTCTCTGAAGCCCTGTTGGATTTCCGATTTTTTTATTGGAGGCCCCCAAGAAAGTGGGGACTCTAAACTATGGCTTGTGTAGCTTAATACGTAAATCCTACACTGCCAGCACTGATTGTGTATCTGTATAAATGTGCTTTTCCAATACGTACCCGCGCCTCCCTTTATCCCTTGGTATCATACGATAAATTTGTTGTCTACCGGCATTTTAATGAACCATTCGATAGTATAATTACTATGAAGAGGCTAAGCCGCGATTTGCCAGTACGATAAATGTAGGAAGATAGGCATGCAAAGCATGTGATGCGCGTGCGCGCCGCGTCGGCGATTTATTGACTTTTCATCTGAGACCAGTTATCTCGATCGGCGATAGGTGGCGCTTGCGCCAGAGTTGAATTTATTGCAACGTTCGACGCGTATTTTATGAGCGTTTAACTTACAGTTAATGCACTTAGTGTAGGTTGAAGGATGGTCGTTGATCTCTTCAAACACTCGAATATGTGGGTGCTACGGCATCGAGTTCTGGTTCCCAGAGTCTAGACCCACATTTCGAGGTTGACTAATGAGGTAAAATAATATTCGGTCCAATGCGAGTTTGACTCGCGCTCCGAGTTTATCCATACAAGTTTTATAACTACTTTAAAACTGGCTGAGAGGACCAACAGTGCCATACAAACAGCCGGGCAGTTTGAGAAATAGATACGTCTCGCCAATAGATTACCGTTTGTACGCTTTGATGCGGAATCCTAAAAATATAAAAAATATTACTCGGACTCACTCGTGTCCGAGTCGTAGCGTGGCAACGCCTGCACCCACATCAGAGGTAGGTACTTCATTCTTTTTTGGCACTTGATTTAGAGCGGGGTTTCTTAATCTGGGGTCCATGGACCCCTGAGGAGTCCGTGGCAGTGCTGGGGTCCATGCTCACTCGTCACCGCTACGCAGTGGAGGAGCGCGGTGCACCTTAATTAGAAGACCCATGTGCGAAGTTAGTTTATGATTGTTATTAATGATGGGGAGCTAATGGGCCCTTGTTGAGTTGGCCACGAAGACCTATTCTGTTCAGGGTTGGTAACACTCACGGGTCAACACCCATCCGGCGGCCTCCACGCATGAAGTGCGAGCCCGGGCAGGAGTCTGGCCTTAGGGCTAGTTTCCCCTTGGAATCAACCTTGCGGGGGTGGTCGTCTGCGCACCGTGCGGCGTAAGCCAATCGACTGTGCACTCTGACTAACAGTCGGGGGAGTCTGAAAGCAGTACTGTTTCCTATAGAGCGGGGGTGGTTGGGGACCTTACGGCGACTGCTCTTGAAACGACCATCGGCTACCCGATCCTGGGTGAACAAACGGGCAAAGGATGCCATGGTCCGCGATAGATTCGGTGCACACCGTCTCACCGCTTCGTAAGGGAGAGGACCGCAAAAGTGACCTTGAACTCGTAACCAATCGAGAGACTGGAGTAATCTGGTCGCAATTGGAAGTAAGGGCGTGAGTGTAAGCCCGCTGAGTAACACACCTAGTTATCTCGCGGTTAAGTTATCGAGCATGTGTGCGTTCACTTCACGGGAGAGAGAACGACTAATCGTTAAAACTTTCTGAGGTGACGGGTTCGCCCGTTGTAGTTGACATCTGTATTTGTTATTAATGATATAAATGACGACGATCTTATTAAATATGAATTAATTGACAGAAGATCGCTGTTAGATCGAAGATTACTATTAATCGCTTGAACAGCTTACATGAACAGTTTTTTGTAAATATATATATATATATATATATATATATATATATATATATATATATATATATATATATATATATATATATATATATATATATATATATATATATATATATATATATATATATATATATATATATATATATATATATATATATATATATATATATATATATATATATATATATATATATAAATGAAAGTGACATTACGAAATAATTCAAATTTCGAATGCCACCAACATTTAAAATATTATACAATTGGCTGAGTTTGTTATCAACGAGCCATTAAATCGAAATAAAAATAAAAAAAATCCATATGCTCAATGAAATGAAAGAAGAAACTTCAATCTTAATTTCTGGCAGAGGAGTTTATAATAAAGATTGTATAATGTTATCAAAATAGGGTAAACCTATATAAAATTGTATAATATTAAAAAATTGTAAAGAAATATTGTAGAAAACTTTGTATAATATTGTTATATTTGATAAGGTTTGTAAAGAAATCCGTTTATAGGATGATGTTTTTATTTAAAATAAAATTAGTAAAAGCTACTTAAAAAGTAGCGAAGGAAATCCCAGCTTGTATTGGGAAATGCTTATGTTTGAATGAGATATACTTACGGATGTGCACGACTTTCGACGGTGCAATGTAAGTTTAAAGGTCCTTTTGCAGTCGACTAACGATCACTATTCATCCATATATCTCATAAATAGGGCTTATCCTTATGCAACACAAAATGCCTTCAATTGAGACGAATTAAGCGAAAAAATAAAAAATTAAACTACTGATCACTTCGGCAAAGCCGTTTTATAAATGAAAGTGATATTACGAAATAATTAAAATTTCGAATGCTACCAACATTTAAAATATGATACAATTGGCTGAGTTTGTTATCAACGAGCCATTAAATCAAAATAAAAATAAAAAACCTCCATATGCTCAATGAAATGAAAGAAGAATCTTCAATCTTAATTTCTGGCAGAGGAGTTTATAATAAAGATTGTATAATGTTATCAAAATTGTATATATATGTATATATATATATATATATATATATATATATATATATATATATATATATATATATATATATATATATATATATATATATATATATATATATATATATATATATATATATATATATATATATATATATATATATATATATATATATATATATATATATATATATATATATATATATATATATATATATATATATATATATATATATATATATATATATATATATATATATATATATATATATATATATATATATATATATATATATATATATATATATATATATATATATATATATATATATATATATATATATATATATATATATATATATGTATATATATTTGGTACAAAATATTTAATATTGTTCATAATCTCAACGTAAAATTTCATTTCCATTTGTTTTTTGTTTTTCTCTAAATGTATATATAAATAAGGTATAATAACGGAGATTTGTACTGTCCAAATTAACGGTAAATAGTGTTAACATATAAATAGTCATAGTTTTATTATTATATTTTGTATGTGTTATGTATGTATAAATAATGTATGTATAAACGCTGTTTGTTAACCAAATAAAATAAAATACTATTCTCAGACGCTTGAAGTGTTTTAATATCGGTCTAAATATACATGTTTTTCCCTTTTGTTTTCGATCCGTATGTAAATCAAACCAGTGGGATGTCCTTTATCCAAGAACTAACCATTTGGAACACCATTTTAAAAGATTTCAGAAGAAATGAACTACTTAATAAGTCGAATCTCTACAGCATGACGAATTGGACCTTACAGTTACCCTATTATTATCGAATATCTGGTTCGCAAGAATAATTCCGTCTAAAATTCCTACACCGGCAATTAGCATGCAGCGAAAAGCCGTATATCATGAGACTGACTTGAAAAGTGTATGCTGTCTTACTGTAGAATTATTTTTATAGTCATAAATTCAGCAGATCTTGGAATGTTGCGCAATATTTTAATTAAAATTCATAGCACTACCTATTAGACTTCTGATTCCCACTTTAACGATACTTGGTTTTCAACCGACTTCAAAAAAGGGAGGAGGTTATCAATTCGGTTGTATCTTTTTTTTAATGTTTGTTAGGTACCTTAGATCTCTGCCATTTATGATTATTGTAGAAGAATTATTGATTAACGTTAAAATTAATCTATTCAAACTTAATAGTTGGTTTGAGAGCAACAACCTCACACTAAATGCATCTAAAAGTAACTTCATACATTTTACAAATCATCGAAATCGGAATAAAGGTTTGCCAATAATACTTTCAATAAATAACACTGCCATTCCTTAAACTCCTTGTACTGGATTTTTAGGTGTTCATGTCGACGAACTTTTAAAATAGAACTTTCACTGTGAAAACCTCGAAAGTAGGTTAGGTCGGGCATGTTATGCTATAAGTATTGTAAGAGGGTCGTTGGATGAATTGCAAACAAGAAATGTTTATTTCAGCTATATTGAAGCTATCCTAAGTTATGCATTACGATCTGGGGAAATTGTTATGCTTGTCATAGGGAACCCATATTTATACTCCAAAAGAGAGCAGTGCGAATAATTGCAAAGGTGAAAAGGAAGAGTCGTGTCGACCCATTTTTAAAAGGCTAAGAATCCTCACCGTAACCTCACTCTATCTCATTAAGTTACTGACTGAGTTTTTTAAGAATAAAGAAGCACATTACAAAAAGTTTTCAGATACACATACTAAAAATACGAGAAATAAATTAAATATTGTTATACCATGTATTAAATTAAACACAGCAAGGCAAGATACAAAATAATTCGGGCCATATTACTTTAACAGGCTACCGGAAAGTTTAAAAACAATTCAAGTGGATAGCTTATTCAAAAAATTACTTAAATAATTCTTATTAGACAAAGCTCGATCGATGAGTTTGTTAATTTTAAATTATTTTTCAAATTTTTTGGCCATTTTTTTAATAATTTTAAGTAGCATGTTTTAGTTATTCTGACTTTTTCTGATTTTAATTTCTTGATTATTTTTATTGATTATTTTAATTTGTGGTTTTAGTAAATAAATCTTAAAAATGATTTTGTTGCCCTAACAGCAATAAAGAAGTAACTGTATGTTCGTGGTGATAAAATTAAATATTGTTAAACGGACTAATAGCCTGTAATTTAAATGTACCTAGATATTAAGTTTCTACAATCTGTTAAGATATTTTTTTGGAAATAAATTGAAATTGAAATTGAAAAATATGAACCGATTTGGATAATTCTTATTTTATTCGAAAGAATATACATACAGATTGGTCCCATTTTTATTAAAATCCTGTTCTGATGATGGCATCCATGAGGAATTAAGGGAACTCCTCAAATATTACCATATGAAATTGAAAATTTCAATGTTGGTTCAATTCCGATGACAATTCATGTATTTTTATGGTAAGCATGACCTGATTCTACACCCTGGGTTGGCTCCCGACGTGGGAACTTCTCAACGGTCAACAGCGCAGGCCCTAAATTATGTATACTCATTCAGTTATGATAGCCCGTTCTAAGTTTTAATCATGACATGCGTGCTGCACCCAGGGTTGGCTTCCGACAAGGGAACTCCTCAACGGTCAACAGCACAGACACATAATTTTGTATTTGTATTCAATTACGACAGCCCGTTCTAAGTTTCACCATGTACTGGGACACCTAGGGCTAGCATCCAACGAGGGAACTCCTCAACGGTCAACAGCACATACATACATTTTGTATACACATTCAACTATGATAGCCCGTTCTCAAGTATCACCATGACATGGCTGCTGCACTTTGCAAATGTTTGCATCGGTTTTTCTTTTTGTTAAAATTTTGTCTATTATTATAGACACGCAAGTTATGAGCATATTGATAGCTGATCCAAGATGAGTAGCGGAAATCCATTTACTTCCCTATTATCGAAATACAATACTTTACGTAGTCTGCTCAAAATGTATACGAACTTATTACCTTTCCGGCCAACCAACTTTTTTACAATGAAGACGTGTACTTTACTTACGAAGATGACTTTTTTAGGATATCCCCCCCCCCCCCCTCCTACCCCTCCCCGCTCCCGCCCCGAACCCAATACGATTAAGAATATTTCCAGTTTGAAGTATGTCTCTATGTCTGTGTATCTGTGAGTGTGCGTATTCTTCCACGATAATACCCGAAAGGTTTATCCGATTGGGCTGAAATTTGGCAAGTAGGCATCATTTGATCATGGCAAGAGTTGAATAGATGTGGTTGAAATCGGTCCTCCAGGGGACGCGCTAGTCATACTTCAATCTGGAAATATTGGACTTAGACAACTAACATTTGGTACACAGGTGCGTCGTGGCGCCGAAATGTAAAATCTTATACAAGCGACATAAATATTTTTTAAATTCTGCCATATTTAAGAAAATACTACATCATATTGGATAATAATGCGCTGAAACACTACAAAAATACTACAAATATACCACCTTTATGAGCATAATCACTTGACCCATTCACTATCAGGGGGGAGGGATGTTGATTTGGCTGGAGGTGGGAGAAGGGGTTTATGAGGGATTGAGTTTGGGGCTGAGGGTTGGCGCATGGGGGGTGGGGGAGCTTGTCTGCTTGCCGGGAAAGCCTTTTGTGACACAACCTAAAATAGCGGGATGCGCGCTTTAGTGACAGGAGATGTGTAGGGGACACGCTGAAATCGTCGTCCGATGACTGATGAATAAAGAATTGTAGTGAGCGTCCGTGGCATTATCAAAGATGGGACGACCTGTTTGTTTGTTTCAAAAACCTTATTGCACACTCAATAGACTACAACATGGTTGTCCAATTGCCTAGTGGAAATGTCTTTAGAGCAGACCGCCATGGTTATTGTGACTAAAGGTTTATGACAACAATTTAATTTATAAGGAGATATTTTTTTATAAAGTAGCGGATATAATAAATGAATACACTTACAAAAAATATGTGATATATTAAAAATAAACTAGTAATAATTAATAGCATACCTCGATCATACAGCCATCATATGGCGCCGTACAGCCTCGTTATATGACCGGTCCTCCGCCGACGCGAATATTCAAACGCTTGAGAAATTTGACAACACCTACCCGCGTAACTACAGGCGTTTGCCGTAACGTATCCCTTTGCTTACTTCCCTCGCACCATATCCCCGCAACGCCTTGCCACTCGAGAGTGTGCTTCCTATTCTAACTTGGTATACTGTGCTGAGGATGTATTATGACAAATACGTTACTGACATCGAACCTCGTAGGTATTCTCTCCAGAAAAGAGCGGTACGCAGTTTATATAGAGTCTCACCGAGAAGTTCTTGTAAGCCGCTATTTGTAAAATCAGGAATAATGACTCTATTTTCTTCTTACATCTACCAAAATATTATGTACGCTCGTAGACACCTAACAGAAGCTCCGGTGAATAGTGATTTTCATCATCACGATACGAGAAATAAATCCAATCTCCACATAAACCGACAGCGACTTAGCAAAGTGCGATACAGTTTTATTCATCAAAATTTGTCGTTCTATAATAAGATTCCAGAGCAAATGAAAAGCCTCGGAGAGGTCCAATTTAAAAAGATAATCATAAATAATTTGGTAAGAAACCCAATTTATGGTATAAGGGAGTTTGAAAATTCTGAGTCTATTTTCCATGTTGATGATTAATGAAATGCGTAAAGTTTTAAACATAACGGTATTATGATAGCTGACATTCTAATTCTCATATAATTTATTAAACATCTATTCATTTTAAAAAAAACTACGAAAGCATTATTGCTGGATTGACAATAAAATATATATTTTTTGATTATTCTACATAGAATTTGCATTTCTATTTTAATATATTATTCTCCTTGACTCTTAAATCACATTAGTATATTTTGATTATTTGTATATAGGTAATATTGAATATAATATTACAGCGATGACAACTATCACGATAGTTATGTTTTTAATAATTAAATTTTTAGCATTTAATTTTGTGACGCATCCAAGTGTAGGAATGCCTATCTACTGGAGTAGTTGATTGTATTGTATTGTATTGTATTGTATTCCGTTTCGTCAAGAACACGGTGTATTGTGATTGTTCTATTATCTCAAAACATGCATAGCTTCTTCCTTCTCTAGATATGACTATTGGTTGGAATGACAGATCGGAACGTCATATAAGGTCGCGTGTATCCGCAATAATATCATCCACGTGGGAAACGCCATGGTTTTGAACAAAGCTCTTTCTGAAAAAATCCCATAGGATATGGAATAATAGGATCTATCGAGATAAAATACTCTTCTCTTTAAATCACACCGATGGAAATGCAATTTTAATTGCATTACTTGTATCTCTCATTAGCGGGGCATGCTAATTAGAAGGCGGAGTGCGTAGATAAGAGATTATCGCAATGCCGCCTCCCACAGCAGCAGGACTGCACTAATTAAAATAAATTACTGCATTATAATAAATTCCAATTAGGTATCAATTCAAATAGTTTGCACCTCATTAGAAGCACAATGGAGTTACATTTCAAACTATTAGGTTTATTTCGGCGAATATCTTTATTTAAAATCGAAGACTATCGCGGTTGTTTGACATTATAAATAGGATAGAAAACGAATTTACCGCGTGAATTTAACGTCACCGAATTTAACGTCACCGAAACGTCGGGTCCTACAAATTTCACGCGGTAAATTCGTTTTCTATCCTATTTATAATATCTTTATTTATTTATTAAATTATAAGTTACATAAAATTACAGCTAAGTATTCATACAAATGATTCTGTAATAAATTATATATTGATAGGTATCCAAAGACACAAGGTACGATATAAGAAACATTTATACCGCAATATGTTCTGCCAGTATGTACAGGGATGAGCATGTGCAAAATTCGGCAAAAATGGTCAAAAATGTCGAGATCATAATAATCACTACAAAAAGATATAAATTAAAACTTTCAATTAATCTTATAGTCAAATACTATAAACAATTGGAAAACCTTTCAAAATTTAATATTTTTTACTAAAATTAGGCAAAAATCTTTTTTTTGTTGTTGCTGATTGATGCTTTTTTTTGCTGTTGCAAAACGAACTTCGCGAACTTTATAGTTATACAATAAAAACAAATTTACCACGTAAAGTTTGTAGCACCCGACGTTTCGGTGATGTTGCAACTGCCGTTGTCCAGGGTAGTATACCCTGGACAGCGGCGGTTGCAACATCGCTAAATCGTTGGTTTCTACAAATATATTAATATATATTGAATATGTTAAAAATAAAAAATATATAAAAAAATAAACAAAACTAATATCAAAGTAACGACGCCTTGTTAAAGTCACACATAGTACATAGAGGTGTGGTGCGTATTATTACTATATTATTATGCGCTTCTCATGAAAATATAATTTCTGCACATAAAAGTGTATAAGTAAAGACAGGTGATAATATCGTTATACTTATTTAGTGAAAGGGCTTATTTTACAGATAAGGGCTTATTTTGCTGATTTTAGTGTATCTATCGCTTTTATTTTTTAATCCACGGCTTAAGAACAATAACATATAACGTACTCATATGTATTCTACCCTAAGGGATAGCAACAATACTATTCCCTAGCGGTATTTCTAGCAATAAGTTGTTGAAAATGCTTTGGCACTATTGGTACAGATTATAAGGAAAATAAAAATAAATATATGGTTATCATGGTTTTCGGGAAATTAACAAATCTATAAACAAAAAGAAATATTGAATTCTTGCCGAGGTAAAGTATTTTTATTTTAGCATACGATAAATACGAAGTTTTCATCGGTCAATGTCTAGTTAACTATTTGAAAAACGTGGGATAACAAGGATGAAACCTTCAGATTACTCAAATAAAACGCCAAATTTGAGAGTATCTACTATACGTAAGAAAATCTATCGAATACAGATTATGTAACACTCAATAAAATCTTAAATTTTAAATAGAGCTCAAGGGTGGGTTCCAAGCCCTAAGATACCCGAATGAAATACTGACCTATGGTCTAGCCGAATTTGAGGGCCATGATTTTTCAAATACTGTGCCCATTTAAATGACTTAAAAAAGTAGAGCCTTATTGTCTGGTTATTTTATTTGGTCTTATATTTGTACTTTTAGTTTGTAAACGCATTGCGTAGCTTTAATTTGATTATTTTATATTTTACTGACAATTTTAATATTACGATGAAAAATTTTATTACGTTTATTTTCGAACTATTGACTATTTCAAATATTATGCTTCTATGTTGATTGTTTATATTTATAGTTATAGTTTGACAATCTAGTGGTTAAATTCTTGACTACCTATGTATGTTCAGTAAAGATTAGTAACGAGACTTACTACCTAACACAATTATTTTGACATGACCAAGAGCTGTTTTTAGTCGTCAATTGGACACGACGAAAATGTAATGTAATGACAGCAAATATGATGAAACGTTTAAGACTCGTCGCAAAGAAAAGAGTTAAATCTACAACTACAAACTTGTGATCGCATTTGTCAAAGTTTTCACCCATGATTTAATAGAAACAGCGAAAGAAAGAAAAATAGCTTTATTTTACCAAAACATTAAATTTGATAAAGAAAACCGAAATTCTATTTTTAATTAGTACGAACGGCGGCCTTGTCGTTTCACGACTTCTTATAGACAACTGTTATAATAAATAAAAATATCTAATTAAACAGCTTATCCACTTAACAAGATGGAAATTTTAGCCTCTTTCATCGTCGATGCAGCCATTGAGTATACAACTCTTAGTCTAGTTTGTTGTGTGCTTTCTTTCTATCAGTTCATTTCTCTCCCACGTTTGTCGTCGAGTCGCTGACACGCTCTTTGGTATATTGGGTCTACACACGCGACCAATCTACTCGTACCTAATTCATTTTGCATAGTATTAAGCTAAATTTTATGAGAGCTCATGAAGTACTTGTGAATCGCAAGCTTATGACTTATTAAATATAGGATGACAGTTAGAAAAAAAAAATGTTTAACGTATCCATTATTGAAACGATCGCAGCATTATTGTATCATCCTTTCAAAAAAAGATAATAATGGAAACGGTATTCGCCGATATAATCAATATGACTTATTCATTATTTTATTTTTTTTGCTTTTATTTGGATCTATTGGTGAGATTTTATTTTGCAAAATGATAAACCTTATTTTTGAGATGGATAGATTAAGGGTGATCGTTCACCGGTGACAAAGAGACTCCCTTTGAACCTATAGGGGTTTTGTACTTAGCACAGTCGAAAGTTGTGAACACCTATGCAAACATCTCGTTTAAACATAAGCATTTCCCAAATCAATCAAGGAATTCTTTGTAAAACTTATTATTCCGAATATTTTAAGCTATTATAATAATTTTTATAATAAGCTATTATAAGCTATTATAATAATAAGGTTAGCTCTAAAATATTGCCTGCAGGCAATAAGCTCGCCTTTTTCTTGAGAATAAAGAGTTTTATTATTATTATTATTAATAATTTTAGTGGGTTTTCTGTTTTACAGTTCTAATATATTATTTTAATTTTCTTTTTTCTTTATTTTCAGGTGTGACTGAAGATGGGGTCGTGTAGAACTAGGTTATCGCTACTTGTATTAATAGTATGCTCAACTTCAGTATTAGGTATGTAAAATATAATATTATTAATACATTTCTTTTAAATCATTGGTTGCTGACAAAGCAGTATGATAGATATTTTTTTTTCACTATGAGCTTTTGCTACCGTTATGCGATAAAATTGCGTGTAATTGATATAAATATAATGCAAGTCGTTTACATCTTTTAATATTTAACCTATCATAATGGATATAATGGCTTATTAATATAGTAATGACAACCCGAAACATGTCAAGCCCGCTGCCTGGGGACGGTTGAACCAGATATCGGGGTCATTTGAAACATCAATTAAAATAGCACTCCTTTTAAAAGCAAATTGAAATATAGCATTAATTATACGACAAAATATTAGGAAGCTGCTAAAATTATTATGGTTCAGGATCATCTTCGGTACCTTCACGAAAAACCTGACACCGGTGGCCGCGAATGTAGTGTACCCTGACCTCCACGGACCATTCGGTAAAATACCACAACAGTTTTGCCGATTTTACAAGACACATTAAATGAAGACGATTCGTATCATTATTCAAATCAAATCTACTTTATTATCCTCAAAGCCTTATGCATAAATGTGTAGATGTAGTCTTATACACATTACTTTGGATACATAATATTAGATAATTTATTTATAAAATCTATAGAACCAAACCAGTAATAACGGAATCGATATAATGTTTTAGTGGATAGCCGCTAAGATTAAAATATTTATAAAAATCGATACTAAAGGTTTCTAAAGATTCTCACCACATAATTTTATATGGTTTGTGGTATATATTTTAAACTACAATCAGATAATTATTTCACATGATATATATGTTTTAAAGATTAGTTACAGTTCACATGATAAGTTATTTTAGAACATTTGAACAATAATCAATGAAGTTGAAATTATCAGAAGTGATGTGAAGAATTATCAATGAAGTTGAACTTATCATGAAGTGTTGTGAAGAATTATCAATGAAGTTGAAATTATCATGAAGTGGTATGAAGAATTATCAATGAAGTTTAAATTGTCATGAAGAAAATGTCCTACAAATACAAAATACAATTTATTATCAGAGAGAAAATATAATAATCGTAATAATACAATTGTCAATAAAACGGTAAAATGTGAAGGTAAATGAAGCTGTTTTATTTCCGTTTCGGCATATAATTTTAGTGTTTTCGGGTATTTTAATATAGAATATTCGGTTTGCTGTTGTAAACGAACTGCACAGTTTCATGAGGAATTACAATATGTATCCCTCCACCTCCTTCCCCCGGCGTCACCAAGGGACGTTGTCATACCGCCTAAGGTTTTAGCAAAGATATTTTCATTTTTATCAAAGATATTTTCGTTGTTAGTTATTGATGCCGTTACCTATAATTCGATGCCTTCGCGAATGATGTGTCTTCAAATATTTTAACAAGTGATATTTTAATATTTGGTTAGTTTCATAAGAATCATATGATTAACAAAATAAAGCTTTCAAGCAAGAATTGAGAGCGAATATCATCAAAATATGGAAAGTATATGAGAAACTACGTTTCATTAATCATCAGTGGCAAGCAGCTGTTGCCAAGGAACGCACCAAGAACAGTGTACATTTTTTTTCCAAAGATATCGAAAATTCTTCTGGTCCCGGTGGGAATTTGGAGGCCCGAGTTTTTCTAGGTCCGACGGGAATTCCTCTGGCATATGTATCACACACACTGCTCACGCGTTCAAAAATAAACTTATGATACGTTCCAAAATCAAATGAACAATCGATAGTACGACTCACCCTGGATGTTATGCGGAAAGAAGTTTTTTAAACACGTTAATTTGGCGCACGTTAAAGTTCCGACCGGAGCAGGTACCCCGATTTGCCCCTCCCTAGATTCGGGGCTGACAGCAACTTGTCACAGGGTACTGTGTTATAGCAGATCGTGTGATCGTGTGTTTTTTTCGGTTTTCAGGTCGGATAGCATTCGAAAAATTAACAGACTTCGATTTCACCGGATCAACATACTACACAGTGAAAAACTTGTCATTATACGAATGCCAAGGGTGGTGTCGAGAAGAACCTGACTGCCAAGCGGCAGCGTTTAGGTGAGTCGTCAATATGAATATATAGTTTTTAGAATACGAAATAATACGCAATATTATAGCATATATGCGATCTTTTTTTTTCGAAACTTTAATGCAGGTTTCATTTTTTTCGAATGCCTTAAGGGCAGGATGTATGCAGAAGCGCTAAAACAATAAAGCTAAAGGTTCAAAGTTCGAAGCTTATTTCAATTCTAAAACCTTGAATGGTCAAGGTTTTAGAATTGAAATAAGCTTCCTTGGTCAAAATTTTAGAATTGAAATTTTAGAATTGAAATGGCCTTCCTTGGTTTTAGAATTGAAATAAGCTTCCTTGGAAAAAATCCTTGAATGGTCAAGGATATATATATATATATATATATATATATATATATATATATATATATATATATATATATATATATATATATATATATATATATATATATATATATATATATATATATATATATATATATATATATATATATATATATATATATATATATATATATATATATATATATATATATATATATATATATATATATATATATATATATATATATATATATAATATATATAGATCTAACAATTATTAGATTATAATTCTAATATCCTAATCATTTATCTATGTGCTAATTGTATTCAGTAAAACTCTGTAATCTGGTAATATTCATAATCTTGCATTTATTAAAACATATACAAATTACCCAGAAAAAAAAAATGAACGTTATTAAAAACTTTTATTTATAAGAAATAAGAACGAAATCGGTAAGAAATATAATGATATATACATGTTAAAACCTAATTATAATTTTTATACTAACAGTTTGATGAAGATCTAGGGTTACAATAATTAAAGTTGTATTCTCCTATATCTCCTATATCTTATAAGAAATACGCGGATAAATATCGATAAAAACGATCTAATTAAATTTATGATTTTTAGAACACGATTTTTTAAATAACATATTAATATATAAATCCTAAACCCTAGAATAATCCTTAAAAACAGTTCTTTCATATTTCATTAGTCTTACAGTGAAAAAATCAGCAAAAATCAGACACTATAGTTATCAGTAAAATTCAACCAAAAGCTTGGATAATACTTCAGTTTTGTCCGATTTTATAGCTTTTTGTTTCGACTAATATTCAGCTAATGTTATTTTGTTCCATTTTACTGAAATATACACTCTGAAATGTTTTTAGTTTATTTATTTATTTATTTTTCGTCTTAGGAACTTTTCGATTAAATTGGTAACGTGTAATGATTTTAAATGTGAACCACATGTAAAGCATTAGAAATATTTGTTGTTCCATAAATTTAATCAATGAATTGATCAAATCTACTATATCTCCTCCTTCTTAAGATTTAACTAAATGCAATCCTACTGTATTATATGACTATGTTATATTATACCACACCCATATATAATAATATTTATTATAGGCATTTATATTCATTCATTTCGCTTAATACGCTCCATTCTCCCACTCGTGTTATTTCTACCATAAGTTTTTTTGCAAGCATTGTAATTTTTTCATAAGACAGTCAATTAGTTTTCGTTTAAATAGGTTTTGCAAATACCATGTAAGTTTACTCTAAAATTGAATTTAAAAAATTAGTTCCAAAGTTTGCTCAGTAAAATCATTTTATTTTTTTTGTTACATAAATCAGATAGTTTTTAAGTTTTAGAAAAGGAGAAAATCAAAACTTACTTTAGACCTTTATCTACTAATACACGTATTACATACATGTAATACGTGTATTGTGTATACTGTGACAGTGGACCTAAAAAATATTTTTTTTAAGTTTACCTGTATCTTACCCTTAAATAATATCACAGTAAATCCGAGGAAATTGGGCATTACTTCAAGGGTTGAATCTAAACATCAACTAAATAACAAAAATAGAAAAAAGATTTTTTTCCATTATTGCCTTCTTTGATATTAGTGCCTTCTTTGATAGAATGACATGAGATTATTCAACAAAGATCTCAAGAAAACAAATCGATTTAAAAGTATGTACAATCATTTCAATTTAAGCATTATATATAAATAAAAACAATGTATTTTATTTCTTAACTATTAACGGAATACTGTATAATATTTCTGCAGCCTATGAAAGTGGTCATCAGTCAGGTTAATCACTTACACTAAAATGTTGTAATAATCAAATATTAACGTAGTATCTTGGTTACCATATTAAATCGACCACCATTTACATTTAATTTTATTCCTTTTTCTTGGTATTCCGACGCGACACTAATTAGTTTGTTTGATTAAATTTTCAATTAAGAGGGAAACGCGCTTCGCGGAATCCTTCTTTCCCACTTATGCCATCTTAGAGCTCATTAAGTCTTCATTGTGTCTGTTCTTGCTTTATCCAATTACCAATTAGATGCCATTTACGCACCCTGGGACCTGGGAGACACGCATTTAATTAATCATTTATCGCTCACAATAGGGTAACGTTTTTTTACGTGCGCTATATAACGAGTTAATACGTAAGCGTATGCGCACGCATCAGCAGACGGAAACCTATTGTGCGCTCTGGCGCTATAACAGGATTAATTGTGGCAGGGCCTGGTTCGTGCAATCTGGGATTAATCTAACGTCTAACCGCCGTTAGATTAATGCAATTTATGGATAAACAAACCCGCTCTTATTGCTACAACATGTGCACAATTCGTCCATTATCGACTGCGATAAATCATTTAATATAATTATCGCATGGAAACTTCTTGATGCATTATGCTCCACATTAAGAGGCCGTGTACGAAATCGATGTGGGCCGTGATACCCCTATAATCAATGGTATAATATAACTATAGGTAGTTAGGATTTTCGGAGCCAAAGAGATACTTCCACCAATTGGAAGCGCTCGGCGGGGACTAGCTGACTTGAGGCGTGAATCGTATCATAGGCGAGTATCATAACGCGAGAATTAGATTGTTTTAAAAGACTTTATTCCCATTTTTAATTAATGTTTTGCATTTTTTTGAGGAAATGGATTGATATTGAACTAAAGTTTATTTCTGTTGTTTTTATTTTATGAACGAGAGGTCTAAAAGGCCAAAATCAAAAGCAATTCTTATATGAAAGTAGTAAAAAGTGATTCACTTATTATATAGAGTATTTTCACAACAATACATTGTAATTTTAGCATACCGTTGATGTCAAAACGATTCGTAAATATGTTATATTCTAAACCTCTTACAGCAAAAATTCACAAACTGTCGCCGGTTTAAGGTCAATTAATCAAAATTCTGTAATAATTTTTAAGAAAGTAGCTCACTCATTAGACAATAATATAAATGATCTTTTATGTTGTGCAATAAAACTTATAGAAATACAGTATTTTAAGCTTAAATTCACGTCTGAAAAATTACGTAAATTCACGAAATGCGCAATATTTCGTGTACGGCCTCTTAAAGATGTATCCTAATCATTGCAATCTTATTTATATTTACCACTGAGACAGTATACACACCGTAGCTTTTCTTTGAACAAAGTTATAAACAAAACGAGCTATGTCACGAGTCGCAAGGGCAAGCACAAATCGTAAAGCGAATACTAGACATTGTCGACACAAGCTTTCGTCCGCACCGTTTGTGCTGCCGTTGATCGGAATTGGCAGAAGCAAGCGAACAAGTGCATCGTTCAAAGGTTTGAGAAATTTGATAAACCCTACAACCGGGTAACGACAACCGCAGGCATTTGCCGTCACGTGCTCGTTTCCCTCTCACCCTATCCGCGCAACGCCCTGCCACTAGATAGTGCGTTGACTGTTCTAACTCGGTATACTGTGCCACTGGTAGAAAAGTGCTAGAATTCATTCTTTAAAAGATTTTTCGTGTTTTTTTTCATTTTGATTCTGTATGCGCGCACGAAACAAATCATAGCCATACTTGGAATCTATCTTAGCCAATCTAGGCTAACCTTTCTTTGGGTGCTTCTCTAACTAGTGAAGGTTGGCAATCAGCTCTGCATACTTCTTTTTGTCCAATCCGTATGAATCTCAGTACTAGGAAAAATAGTTCAGTGGTTTCCCGTTGCCTTCTGCATCAGAACTTTTGTAGATTATTTGGCTCTCCAGGTCACTGAAGCCTCATCCAGATAGTTTCCCTACTGAGTGTTCGGTTATACCGCCTAAGTTCGGTCGTTATTGCCTCGTTTGTTGTCTAGCGGGAAACACCACGACGACCCCTGGGTCGTCGCCGCCAACTATTCTGAAGAGAACCACTATCGCGAGCAGGTGAGGATGACAATTGGGCCGGATAAGATGTGGTGTCGTTCTCCCAGTACTCCCTTGGTCACTTTGCTGCTTCAGTAATATTCTTTGATACAAAACTACGCTTTCCAGATTATTGGAATGGTTCTCCAGATTATCAAAACCTTTGCCTTCCATAATAATTAGACCGATACGCAAACGGCGATCGAGTACATTTGGGACGCGTCCTGTGTCAACCTTGAGTGAATCCAGACTGCTGAATTGCACACTATTAACTATATTTAATAATTATTATTAAGAAAAAAAAATAATATGCTGCCCTTATGAATTTTAATTTAAATTTTAACTACTCTAACTAGGCAGATACTGCAGCGAAAACAATTTAAATATAAACAAATTTTGAATGAATAAATTATTATGAATATTATTATTATTGCTGTCTTAAAAACTTCTTGTAGGTACAGTCATTACCTTTAACTCGTCTAATACATCTACTTTTTTATAGGATTCCGATCGACTAAAAAACTACTTCTGACCGAGTTAATCTATTGTTAGATCCGAACGACTAATGATGCTCGTTCTGTTAACACTTTTTTAAGGCGATGATCTCGCTGCGTAGCGGTACTATCCGAAAGCCGATGATAGGATATAAAGAATTGTATTATAGCAGATCGTCTCGTTAATGTAGATTCCATTTCAATTAAGGTCGGCGTAAGTGAAGGAAGATTGAATAAAAATAGCCGTGATTGATAGATTAAAGCTGTTGGAGAATTTGGGATTATTAATTTGCGTCGGATGTTTATAACGGTGTGTTACTTGTCCGAAACATGGTCAACTTCGTGATTAGATACGCATTGCCACTACTGAATATCCAAATAACATTATCATCTATACTAATATTATAAAGAGGTAAAGTTTGTGAGGTTGTAGGAAGTAATCTCTGGATCTACTGAACCGATATTGACAATTATTTTACCAACAGAAAGCCACGTTATTTGTGAGTGTCATAGGCTATATATTAATCCGAAAAATGCGCAAAAACGGTCGAACGAAAACGTTTCTAACTAACGCTGCCTTAACGATGAGAGATATATGATTAAGTTCTAGAGAAAAGTTGTAAAGCTTGATAATGCCTACAAAAAAGTCGACGACAGCATATGTCTAACTTTTATATTTAAGTCACAAAAAGTAGTATTTCAAATTCAAAAAAATATTTAAATCGTTAGGTCATGTTTATTGGTCATATTATCAAACAATTAAAAATTATTATCAAAATAAGTAAATTTATCGTCTCAAGTGTTTAAAACAAAAGACTTTTCCCTTTTACTGCATATAATTTGCCTTTTACTGCATAAATAGTAAAAGAGATAATACGTTCACAGATAAGACACTCACAAGAAAACACTCACAAATAACGGTATTATAGTCAAATTGGCATGCAAATACATACATACATATGCAGTAAAAATATAACCCTTCTTTTGGCAGTCAGGAAATAAATCATAGCACTCAGTACTAACCGAACCACACTCATAATTTCATCACAGGTAAAAAGTTTTACCGCCCAACGAAGTGGGCACTGGTCAGCTAGTATTTGATATACGTAGATTTTTTTACACAATCGTGCTCGAAAGGCTGTTTATTTTTAATGTATGTATTTATTTTAAATATTATTCACGAGATTTACTAAAAATCCAATTCTCCTTCGAATATTTTGGAAGTCAAATATTTTTATTTTCTTAAAAATTGATACATATTCAACCATGTAGACATTGTAACTATGTAGATATTAAAAACTAATGCATATATAACTATGTCGACATTGTAACTATGTATACATTAAAAACAATACATACACAACTATGTAGACATTATTTCATTCATATTACCATGAATTACATTTACAATTGTGATATGATTAAATTCTTCATTCTATTACCAATCAAAAGAAGAATGCTTATTCGTAAAAAAATCTCTAAAGTACGTAGATATTATTATTATTATTATTATTTATTCCGTAGCCGGCGGTTGGGGAGGGGGTCGCCCTCACAGCCAATACGCTGCTGTCGGTGCCGCTGGATCTCGTACTCCATTCACGATTCGATTCCATTTTTGACGATTTTTTGCCACGTCTCGAGCATCCCTAGCCGATAATCGTTGATTCTTAAGGTCGTCTTTAATGTTATTTAGCCAGGTTTTCTTCGGTGCCTATCGCTGAATTCTCCATTCTGTCGGACATACTCGCCAAAAAAGTTTAAATATTATGTACAAACATAGATATTATGTAGAATGAAATCGAGTCTCACCGTATAGTTTAATAATATTTAATTGTAATAATAATTGTAACATAGATAAAATACATAGGTTAAGATATGTAGGTGAACTCATCATATTTTGCTTCTATTATTAAAAAAAAATAGTAATGTTACGATAATACTAAAAAGATAATATTAAAAAGAAAAATGTTATTATCAGCATATTATATGATTTTATTAAAATGAGAATAAGAAATAAAATAAAAGACAGTCAATAAATGTAGTGTCAAAAGTATAAAAAAAATAGCCTTGTCAAAATCTTATATATAAAAATGAATCGCCATGCGTTAGTCTCGCAAGATCTCGAAAATGACTCGATCGATTTCAATTATTATTTTTTGTTTTGTTTGCCTTGATTCAGGGGTGGTTTACAAAAAAAAATATTTAGGAAAAATTAAAAGAAACAACTGAAAATCGAACAAATCGAAATTGGTCATTTTGGGAAACGGGCCACTTTCAATAGATGGCGTTCGCGGCGATCCTATTGTTTGACAGCTGCGCCATCCATAACTGTTATTCATTCCGTGCGATTGTGTAAAATTTCAAAAAGTCGAAAGTCGAAAAAGTCAAGAGTCGAAAAAGCCAAAAAAGTCGAAAAAGTCGAAAACGTCGAAAAAGTCGGAAAAGTCGAAAAATTCGGAAAAGTCAAAAAAGTCAAAAAAGTCGAAAAAATTTGAAAAAAGTAAAAGTCTGAAAATGCAAAAAAAGTCGAAAAAGTCGGAAAAGTCGGAAAATCATTTATATTTTATCATATAAATTAAATACATTTATTTTAATTACAAACTATTACAATTTATTTTAATTACAAACGACTTTCATTTAATCACCAAACGAAGCTCAAACCGTACATGATTCGGCCATATTATAGATTTCAATGAATTGGATTTGGAAGGTTGATTAGGATCAATAAAATCTTATGAAGAGTTACAATCAAATCAATTTTAGGTGGTACGAAGTTCACCGGGTCATCTATTTTATAATAAAATTTCTTATTTCATCGCACTTAAAAATGATCAATACGTACTTACCTAGTAATAGAAATAGTCAATAAATTCCAGTCAAATACAAAATCGATTAATTACCTATTATAGAAATAGAAATACATAGTCAAGACGCACACAGTTCTTAGAGATCTTTAATATCGTACAATTCTCTTGGAGATTGAAGGACTATTTATTTTTATTGTATTTATTTAATTTACATTCGGACTGCAACGTACCAATCCTGCCCTTGTGCGATTATTAACCAAACATGGATTTTTTTCTTGTTTCAACCCTTTTTTCGATATATTCTTCTTAACACGTCTTGATTATGACTAGGGGTGATTTCCCATCGTTTGCCCTTTCAACAAGCCTAAAACTGTTCACTTTTTACAATGAATTATTTAAAACCTCATTTGTTGACAACCCTAAATTTTGTTTTTTTTCGATTTATTTTGAAACATCGATCCGAGGGGCGGTGTTTACAAATAACTGTAAAATCCATCAAACAAAACAAACGAAACAACAAATCAAAGACTCCACGTATTTAAGTATTTACATTATTTTTAAGCTATTGCATAGCTTTTATCGCGGAGGCCAGCGCGGCGACCGAATGAAGAAATTTATTAACGAATATTAATAATTTTAAACTGATAATTACGTCTAAACGAGTACTGCTTACGATTCGAAAAAAATATATGTTAAACAAGAACATCTTCCTAATATTCTTCGCTTTGAATATTTTAGATTTTGTTTATATTACATAGTGTAATTAATTTGTGAAATTAGGTCTAACCGAACACAAAAACGACTACTACGCAAATACTATCTGGCGTATTATTATGAAACCTACACCACTTTAAAGATAATTTAATTTTCTATCTTTTTATCTACGATTTTTTTTTGAATAGTTAAAGAAAAGAATAATATCCGTTTTTTTAGCTTTATCAAATAAAATTGTTGCGCGGCGATCTATCGGAAGACGTTTAAATTATTCCGAATCATTTGCTTCCGCAGCCGCAAATGATTCGGAATAATTTCAAGGTTTTCCGATAGAGCGCAGTTATCTGATATCAGAAAAAATAAAAGAAATAAATAATTATAATTGCATAAATTGTTAAAAATGCTATGCAATAGCTTTACCGCGGCAGTCCCCGAGTGCCACACGTAATTTTTATTTTGTTCTTATCTTAACAATAAAACACTATATATCAACATTACATAACGCTCGTCAACAAAAATACATCCTCTATTTCACTCCAGTTTCCGATATAATTTATTTTACCCAATCAAAATTTAAATTTTTAAAAAAACCGACTCCAAATATTTTTATAAGTGCATCAGCCATGTCATGGTGAAACTTAGAAAGGGTTGGGTTATCATAATTGAAAGCGTATACAAAATTTCGTGTCTGTGCTGTTGACCGTTGAGGAATTCTCTCGTTGGAAGCCAACCCTGGGTGTCGCAGTCCTGTCTTGGTGAAACTTAGAACATGCTGTCGTAATTGAATGCATAAACAAAATTTCGTGTCTATTGAGCAGTCTTCTTGTCGGGGGCCACCCCTGGGTGCAGCAGCATGTCATAATGAAACTTAGAATGGGCTATCATAACTGAATGCGTATACAAAATTTCGTGTCTGTGCTGTTGCCTGTTGAGGAATCTCCTCGTCGGGAGCCAACCCTGGGTATAGAATCAGGTCATGCTTACCATAAAAAAATGCATTGTTATCGGAACTGATCCAACATTCAAATTTTCAACTTCATATGATAATATTTGAGGAGTTAACTAAATTCCTTATGGATCCCATCATCAGAACACAGAACAGGATTTCGATAAAAATGGGACCAATCTGGAAGTATATCCTTTCAAATCAAAAAAGACTTTTCCAAATCGGTTCATAAATGACGGAGTTCTGAGGTGACAAACATTTTTTTAAAATACAACCGAATTTATTACCTTCTCCTTTTTTTAAGTCGGTTAAAAAGAGTACGTTTCGGGTTAAAAAATCTAAATAAGCGGCCTTGTTATAATATTTCGGTCAGCGGAAACATAATTGAAAAAAATATAAGTAGTTCACTTTATTATGCTAATGTTTTATGCGTTACTATCGTTCCTTTTATTTTCACAAAAAGGTGTTTTCAAATGCTTTAATGGTAGAAGTAGTAAAACCTTTGTTAGAATAGAGTGCACCTAATTGCAATTAGCACTAAAATATGTAATTTATGATGGAGGCCTTTTCAATTAGCGAGGTGTTATATAGTGCTTTTATAAGATTCCCTCCAGGTACAACCGATTCCAGTACCTAAACTTCTGTTTCTATAATCCTGAGCAGGTATAGTAAGAAGTGCGTAATAACGTAGCCAATAAGTTTGTCCTTTGTTGTAAAAACTAGTTTTCCCTACTCGCCAGCTCAATCGTCTTCTTCTTCAGATCTTCTTGGCATCGGACACAGCAATCAAGTGTCCGATGCCAGCCATGGATGATAATGACTGCGTTTCTCACCTCCTTACCTGGGCTGTTTGAATTCACAGCCATGGTATGGGGAGACCACACTACATTGCTGTACGTAGCTAGCTGCAGTTGGGCCATCAAGACCTGCTCGTTATCTCTAATCGGATTAACCCACGGATCTGCTCCTTTTCAGTAGCCTCCTCGAAAGGGTTTACCGGAAAGGACTCTGTATGCTATGCCACGGCAGGTGTATCAGTTCCCCTGGGGATGGTCTTCGGGCGCTCCTGAGCAGTAAATTAACTGTCCAAATGTCCATACATTAACATAAATATATCGTGTTTAGTGTCAAATGAAAGGTCTGATTCAGTAGGTTCCGGAAATATAGATGTACAATATAAATCACAAATATTTTTAAACCAAAACCGTCGAATAAAAATATATATAAATACAATAGTTCACTTTCTATAACAGCAGTAGTGTTTTTATTATATGTATTTTCTTGTTTTAATTAATAATATATGTACCATAACACCATTTACACTAAGACCGGTGTCTATGTGTAATTTGGATTAGTTTATTATGTAGTTTTAATAGTTACGTTGTTTAGCTCCGTGATATAACGTTGTTAGCCTAGTCAAAAAGAAAAAAACAATCTACGTTTGACTGAAATAGCTAATAATGTTTTGAAAATTTGCTAAGATGTTCATTGAGGTGTACTGTTAAACATACTAAAAGTCGCCTACTTAATCTGTTGCGCTCGAGCCGCCATCTTAGAAAAATGGCGCTCCGATTCAGTTTTTCGCTGATCACTAGCGATATTGGAATTATGCATGATATTAAAAATAAAGCTTATAAAATTTTCTACAAAAATTTTTTATGTATTTTTTTCATATCATCTATTATAAATATGAAAATAGTACAAATAACCCATCGTGATTAATCAACTGAAACAGGTTATGAATTGCATGCAGTGCATGCAACGTCCGGGTGGTTGGTTACCTAGGCAACTTGGGTTGTCGACTACAGCGGGCGAGCCCGTCACATCAGGAAGTTTTAACGATTAGTCGTTCTATCTCCCTGGAGTAAGCGTAGAAGACTTGAGGACAAAACAGTCCACCATTTAGCTACGTCACAAGCCCGTAAGAGGCCAACGCCTTAACCGCGAGATAGCCAGGAGTGTTACCCGGCGGGCCTACACTCACGCCCTTACTTCCAATTGTGACCAGATTACTCCAGTCTCTCGCTTGGTTACGAGTTCGAGGTCGCTTGCGCGGTCCTCTCCCTTACGAAGCGGTGAAATGGTGTTTACCGAATCTATCGCGGACCACAGCATCTTTGCCCGGCTGTTCACCCAGGATCGGGTAGCCGATGGTCGTTTCAAGAGCAGTCGCCGTAAGGTCCGCAACCACCCCCGCTCTATAGGAAACAGTACTGCTTCCAGACTCCCCCGACTGTTAGTCAGAGTGCACAGTCGATTGGCTTACGCCGCACGGTGCGCAGACCGTCCAGGAGCGCCAGAAGGTTGATTCCCAGGGGAGACTAACCAGAAGGTTACCTAGGTATTCCGGGGTTACATGATATTAATAATAGATGATACAGGAAAAAATGGCTGCGTCACCCAAGACTTTCCCGGCAAGTAGACAAGCCCCGCCATTCGTACTATATTTGTAGTATTTTCCGTGGTATTAAAATTATATTTTTTCAATATTATTTATGCCGCTTGTATATGGGATATTCCAACCAAAATTTTACAACGTGGTTTTGGTTCAACAAGGCATGTTTATACTGAATTTCAAGTGTCTAACCGCAATATTTCGAGATGAAAGTATGACTAGCGCGCACTCTAGCGGACCCATTTAAAACTACAATCTTTTCAACTCTTTCCATGACCGAATGATCCCTGCACGCCAAATTTCAGCTCAATCAGATGACTCGTTTGGGCGTTATCGTGGAGGAATATACACAGACAGACAGACACACTTACACATAGAAGTGCGTCGATGATACTTTCCTTGCCAAGATAGTAAAAATATGTTATATAATATATAATCCTACTACTATTATAAACGCTAAAGTTTGTGTTTACGTTATATAATATATAGTTTATATATTGAAATTATATCAATAATCCAATTCACCATCAAATTGATGAAACGGCCAAATTAATGGACATACGAAATTCCCCATATTGCGGCAAGTAACCGAATTTCTCAATAGGTGGCGCTGCGCGCCAAATTAGCACGTAATGTCATCGAATGGAGTTGACAGACACAAGTAATTTTCGGATCAGAAAATAAATTGTACTTTGTATTCAGCCTATAGTGTTTGATTTACGACCAACATTATTTGGGGAAGCCTGCTGGAGTGTACGGGCGAGTACATGGTCCTACGAGTCGGAAGACCAGACAAGAGGTTCTTGTTCCGGACCCGTTTTTGGCCAAGTATCAAGAGGCGTTGGATCGACGTCGAGGATACGGCTACAGGAGTGGCCTGGCTGCAGATTGAAGCCAGCGTGTGACGTACTGCGGACGGAGCCCAAGAGTGACGTCATCACCACCGTCATCACCACCAACACTACACTGGCACTGGACAATTACAGGAGGAAGGAATAAGTGACGTATAGTGCAATATTTATATGGAGGACAAACTGTGAGTACTTTAAGTTATTATATGTGAAGTGTGAACTGTCATCAAATTTCATCTGTCAAAAAAGGACTTTGAATAAATTCAATATTTTCATTTTTCAGTAGTAAATTTTGTGTTATTTTATATGTGTTTAGGACTTAGAATAATTTTAAGAAAAGTTAACAGACGGGGAACCTATGCCCGATTTCATAGCGGAGTCCAAACACTTGTGAATTTTTCGCAATTTATTGTATTTAGAACATTACTACTCTGAAAAATTGAAGGTATTATTGTTAACATTGCATTATAGTGGTAACATTACAATGGAAGCACAAATTAACATGCAGAAAGATGTTTACCGACGGATTTTGAAAGCGCAAATTAACTTCAAAAAATCACCTAAGGACCGTATTACAGTAGCTTATTTGGAAACAAGATTAGAAAATTTAGAACAACTGTGGCAACAGTTTTTAAAGGGTCATCAACAGACACTAAAAACTATTGATGCGAAAACCATTGAGACGTCGATATATTTTACAGAAGATCAGTATGATACCGTCAATGAATTGTACGTGGATTATAAATCCGAACTCAAAGAAAGTCTAACGGAATTGGTTGCGCTTAAGAGTGAAAATGCAAGTCTATCTGTAGCGTCGTCACCATCACCGAAGCACACGCAAGTAAACCTGCCAAAAATCACGATACCCACTTTTTCGGGACTTTATACAGAGTGGATGAGTTTTAGGGATTTGTTTCTGTCACTTATACACAATAACAAAAATATCGACGATGTGCAAAAGCTACATTATCTCAAAGGACATCTCAAGGGAGAAGCTGAGCAACTGTTGCGTCACATTGCTGTCACTCAAGAAAACTATGGACAGTGTTGGGATTTATTACAAAAGCGTTACAACAATAAGCAGTATTTGGTCAATTGCATTTTGAAACGATTTTTCGGATATAAATCAATTACGGTGGAGTCGTCGAATGCCATTAAAGAACTATTAGATATTACGTCGGAAACATTAAATGCAATCGCAAATCTGGATATCGATGTGAAGTCCTGGGACGTCATTATAATTTACATAGTCGGGCAGAAACTCGATCCGGAAAGCAGAAAGCAATGGGAAGCAAAAGTGAGCGAAACTATTGCATCTTCAGAGCAAATGTTACCCACTATTCAACAGTTTAAGGAATTTCTAGAAATTAAGTATCGATCATTGGAATTTTTAGATAATAAGACAGGTTCACACTCGAAATCAAGGTATCATCACAGTCATAATAACAATAATGTACAAACAAAGACGATTAATTCCTTACATGCAACCGGAAGCGCCTGTGTGTTTTGTAAAGGCGAACATTGGCTATTACAATGTAAAGATTTTAGAAGCGCAGATATCGACATTAGGCGTAACTTTGTCCAAGGTCATGGGTTGTGTTTTAATTGTTTAGGAAATAATCATTCTGTAAAAAAATGTAGAAATAGCACCTCTTGTCAAATTTGTCACAAAAGACATCATTCATTATTGCATCCAAAAGGCATAACACAATCAACCGGAAGTGGTTCGGTTGACAATCAGGTTGTATCAAAATACAAAGTATCATCATCATCGGAAACAGAGAAACCATCGACATCTTCAGCCATCGCAAACCATTTTGTCAAAGGAGTTTCACACCAAGTGCTCCTTGCCACAGCACTAGTCAAAAGCAAATCACGAAATGGGGGAGAACAACTGTTACGTGCGCTAATAGATCAGGGGTCACAAGCATCCTTCATAACAGAATCGGCAGTACAGTTTTTGGGACTGAAGAGAACACCAGCCAAAGGGGTTATTTCAGGACTGGGAGGTGAATCGGGCCTTATATCAAGGTCCATAGTGGAAGTAGAAATCGGTTCACGTCTCAATTCAGGCTGCGTGTTTAGGATCACAGCATATGTGCTGGAAAGGTTAACGTCGTCTATGCCAGCGACGGTTGTAACAATCACCTCATGGCCGGAACTAGAACATTTATATTTAGCGGATCCGGAATATCACACTCCGAATAAGATAGATATCTTATTAGGGGCGGAGGTTTATGGCAAAATTATTGACGAAGGCATAATCAAATGTCCTACAGGGTCTCCAGTAGCACAAAATACGGCCCTAGGATGGATTTTGAGTGGTCAGGTATACTCCGAAGCGAAAATATCATGTAATGTAGTTAACATGCACGCTCAAATAGACCAGTTACTTCGATCATTTTGGGAAGTTGAGGCTGAGCCAAGCCATAATATGAAAATATTATCGGCTGAAGAACAAAGATGCGAAGAACTCTATCAATCCACGACCACGCGGGACGAAGACGGTCGCTACGTTGTCAAGCTACCGTTCCGAGATTCTCAACCGGCCTGCGCGGATGGACACTCCAGAGAAATTGTTCTTAAAAGAACGTGTTCCCTGGAGAAGAAGTTGCAGAAAGATCAGCATCTGAAATCAGAATATCAAAAGGTTTTTAAAGAATATATAGATCTAAATCACATGGAAGAAATAAAGCATACGGAAATCAAAAGAAAACAAAAATGTTTATACTTACCTTACCACGCTGTTGTTCGGGAGGACAAGGAGACGACAAAGGTGCGTATAGTATTTGATGCCTCGTGTAAGGGTACCAACGGTGTATCCCTGAACGACGACCTCATGGTGGGACCCTCTTTACAGCCAGAACTTCGCCACATAATTATGCGTTGGCGAATGCATCCTATCTGTTTCATTGCAGACATTATCAAAATGTACCGACAGATCAGAGTGGATGACGATGATGCGGAATATCAACGTATCCTATGGCGAGAAAACCCTGATAACGATTTCAAGGAGTACAAACTGGTCAGAGTGACATTTGGTACATCTTCGGCTCCATATCTAGCCGTTAAAAGTTTGATTCAGGTAGCTAAAGATGAAGGGCATAACTATCCATTAGCGGCTGAAAGAGTCGAAAGAGATTTCTACATGGATGATCTGATGTCAGGATGTGAGGACGAGGACGAGGCAATGGAGATATATAAACAGATAAACGCGCTATTGCTTAAAGGCGGATTCGAGTTGCAAAAGTGGACCAGCAACAGTGAATCTATGATTAAAAATATACAACAGGAACAAGCGGGTAAGGAAGTTGAAAAAGCAATTCAAGTAAAGCTGGAAACAACAAATAAAATATTAGGACTTACTTGGAGCCGACGAATAGATGAATTCATCTACTCAGTGCAGCTGTCGCCAATGTCAATACCTGTAACTAAAAGAAAGGTTATATCGGATATATCTAAACTGTACGACCCACTCGGATGGATAGCTCCAAGTATAATAAAGGCAAAGATCTTTATCCAAAAGATTTGGCTAGCGGGTATTGGTTGGGATGAAGAACTTACACCATTATTATACGAGGAGTGGAAGGAATTCCGTGAAAGCTTAACTCAACTTACAGATTTCAGAATGAAGCGGTGGATGAACACGAAAGGTGACGTCAAACTGGTTGAATTACACGGCTTCAGTGACGCTTCCAATGCAGCATATGGGGCGGTAGTGTATTTAAGAGTCACTGACGCATCCGGAGAGAATCATGTCAGCCTGGTGACAGCAAAAACACGAGTTGCACCGATTAAGCAACTTTCCATACCTCGATTGGAATTAAACGGAGCTGTTTTACTAGCCAAATTGTTGGTAGAAGTTTCCGAGGTTTTGAAGGTACCAAATGTAAACATTCACGCTTGGACTGACTCTGAAGTAGTCCTGGCATGGCTGAGTTGTCATCCAAGTAAATGGAAAACATTTATTGGAAACAGGGTATCAGAAATACTAACAGTGACAGACCGCAATCAGTGGTGTCACGTTCGTTCTGAGCATAATCCGGCAGACTGTGCATCACGTGGATTATCAGCATCGGAACTAATCGGTTGCAAGTTGTGGTTGAGTGGACCATCCTGGCTGAAAGAAAGAAAGATAGATTACAATAATTCAAAATCCATGACAACAAAATTAGAAGAAAGAACGATAAAAACTCACGTGGCTATGTCTGAAGACAGTCATGACGATAATGTGGAAATATGGTCGAAGTTTTCATCACTAAAAAGAATGCTAAGAGTCATCGCCTATTGTAGGAGATTCTTAAAGCAAAAAAGGCAGAAGCATACTCACCTCCTGAAAGACGAAATCAACGAGGCGTTAGTCATTGTAATTAAGAAATGTCAGAACGCGGCTTTCGGTGAGGAAATAGAACGGATGAGACAAGGGAAAACAATTGAAAGGAAAAACATACTTACCTCTCTCAACGCGGAATTAGATAAAGACGGATTACTCCGAGTTGGTGGGCGGCTTCATTTTGCAAACGTGGAATGGGATCAAAAACATCCAATAATATTGCCCAAAGCCTCTCATCTTACGGAACTTATATTAAGAGAAGCTCACCAGAACACCCTACATGGAGGTCCGCAGTTGATGATGAATTACATTCGGGCAAAATACTGGATTTTTGGGTTAAAAAACTTGGTGAAATTCCACGTTAGGAAATGCGTCATTTGTATTAGACATGCAGCTATGCACAAAACCCAATTGATGGGCCAATTACCGTCCCCGAGAGTGTCGGTTAGCAGAGCCTTTCTGCGTAGTGGAGTGGATTTTGCTGGGCCGATCCAAATACGGGTTGCAAAGGGGCGTGGCAACCGATCATATAAAGGGTACATCTGCCTGTTCATTTGTATGGCAACACGCGGGATTCATTTGGAAGCAGTCAGTGACTTAACGTCTGAAGGTTTTCTCGCAGCGTTTAAGCGCTTTGTGGCACGGCGAGGGCACTGTAGCGATATGTACAGTGACAACGGCACAAACTTCGTCGGTGCAGCCCGAGAACTGGTGCAGATGTTCCGTGAAGAAAAATCTGGGATTCTACCAGAGATAGCTGATTGGTTAGCTACTAACGGAACACAATGGCACTTTATTCCACCCCAATCTCCAAATTTTGGCGGATTATGGGAAGCCGGAATTAAATCCTGTAAATTCCATTTAAAGAGAGTGATAGGAAACGCAACATTAACTTTTGAAGAGATCACCACCGTGTTGGCCCAGATTGAAAGCTGTCTCAATTCTAGACCTATATCATACATTGAAGACCAAGGTGAACCAATGCCATTGACACCAGGGCATTTCCTGGTTGGTGAACCTTTGCTAGTGGTCCCTGATCACAACTACGAACACACTGCCATAAGCTCTTTAAGGCGGTGGCAGCTTTGTCAACGAATGCTCCAAGATTTTTGGCGTCGTTGGTCCCAAGAGTACCTTAATCGATTTTTACAAAGACGCAAATGGGCCCAAATTACTCCTGAGCCACGGATTGGCGATGTAGTTCTGGTCAAAGAGTTAGATTTACCCCCAGCACGTTGGCTTTTGGATCAAATAATCGATAAACATCCTGGAGTGGACAAGGTTACGCGAGTGGTAACGTTACGTTGTAAAAATGCAATAATAAAACGGCCAATCTCAAAATTAATTGTTTTGCCAATTGCTGACTAGCAATTTCGATTTAATTTTTCAGTAATTTCATTGTAATTAAGTTAAGCAAAATCGGAGCACTGTATAACATGTATGTTTTCGTTAATGTGGCAATTGAATTTCAATTTTTCTTTACGGTTTAGTTTAATTTGGCCCAGAGAAAGAACTGCTGTTCTTGGCGGGCGGTATGTTTACGTTATATAATATATAGTTTATATATTGAAATTATATCAATAATCCAATTCACCATCAAATTGATGAAACGGCCAAATTAATGGACATACGAAATTCCCCATATTGCGGCAAGTAACCGAATTTCTCAATAGGTGGCGCTGCGCGCCAAATTAGCACGTAATGTCATCGAATGGAGTTGACAGACACAAGTAATTTTCGGATCAGAAAATAAATTGTACTTTGTATTCAGCCTATAGTGTTTGATTTACGACCAACATTATTTGGGGAAGCCTGCTGGAGTGTACGGGCGAGTACAGTTTGTAAGAATGTATGTATGGATGTTTGTTACTCTTTCACGCAAAAACTACTGAATGGATTTTGATGAATCTTTACAATAATATAGCTTACACATCATAATAATAGATATGCTATAACTTATAAAGATATAGTTTGAATTATCCAAAATATAACGATAAGTGTCAAGTAAGTAGGAAAAAACTCTGCCATCTGCGAGCTATTCTGGCGTGCGCCTCAAAAACCATTGGAGTTACACGTATATAATGTATAATGGAAATGTTTATCTTAAATAGTCCTACAAAAAAGTCCGCGACAGCATATATCTATATTTTTTGTGTAAGCCATTATCGCCAAAATAGTGAACCATGATTTTCATGATTTTTAATTTATTGGATTTGTCTCCGTCCCGAATAGCAGAATAATATAAAAACATTGAAAAATTGACGAAAATATAAAATACTTTCTATCATCATTCTCACAATTTTCCATCACCACGCGGGTGAACCCGCGGGGGGCAGCTAGTAAGCTTTATTTTTTATTAGGTATAATTCCAATATCGCGTATAGTTAGCGAAATCTAAGCGAAAAAGTGAATCGGAGCGTCATTATGCAGCGCAGAAGATTGAGTAGGCGACTTTTAGTATTGTATAACAGTACACCTTAATGAAAATCTGTGCCAAGTTTCAAAACACTTTCAGTTAATTCTCTTAATTGTATCTGTTTGACTAGAATAGATAGGTAACAAATTTTGTTTAGGTACGTATTAAAAGTTAGACATATATTCTCACATCAGATTCAAATTCATTATTTTAATATTGTAGAAGTGAATATTGAATAGACGTTGTAGAGGTTGAGTATAAACCATGGCTACGCTACGTGTAATCTTTTCTAATCTGAAATGCTGCTTAAGGAAGAAACCGGTCCAAGTGGGTGTAGTGGGGTTGGCTAGGGTGAGATTGTGCCTGTGCCGTGTTTGTTGGGAGTTAAGTAAGACCATAGAATACGGCAAGGGAATTGTGTGATAGTTCGCACATCGCTTGGCCGCGTGGACTCACTACTTCCTCTCATTGTCTCTTGAAACAAGTTCTAGGACGCTTGGTTAGCAGGGCCGAACTGAGCCGTCGGGCCGAAATAGTATTATAAATATTAATAATAGAAATACTTACTAATAGTATTGGTTATATATTGTATTAGATTTCTCAATACCATAGTAAGTTTTGGCAGCTAGGATTTTACTACGGAAAGCAACGTGTAGATGGCACTCATAGTGCGAAATATTGATGAATGTTCTTCTATGTTCAATTCATGTTCAATGTTCTTTTATGTTCTATGGTCGGTGTTCATCGTATAACAGTATTACGGTGCCATCCATTTTTGAGTGTTAGAACATATACATAGACACAACTGAAATCGAGATCGCTCGCCTCAGCCAATCACAGCACAGTTCAAAATGGCGGACGGAAGGCTCTCAGCTCATCAGCTGTCAAATTGCCAAACGCTTTTGTTCATATCTCGCTTTCGCATTTTTCCTCATCATCATCAAACATATCGGAAAACATTTTAGGAGCACGATAGCCAAAAAAAGTCAAAATAGGCATTTAAACCGGGGCACAGGCCACGCAATCAAATCTAACCTCAAAAATTGATAGCTAGCTTTTGACAGCTCGCTAACAGCTGGTTAGTGAGGCTAACTGGGCACCAGGGCTCGGTTAGGGAATTTAACTCAGAACATGCGCATACGCTCTTTAAACACGGCTATATATCTTAACCGATCTTGGTGCAAGTCGCCCTACGATAACCAACGAGGGGTGTCAATTTACCTGTTTTAATTGACACCCCTCGTTGCAAGCAATATACTATATTGTAGTAAGGCGTATCTCTAGTTATAACTGAGTATTACATAGGTGCAACATTGCACATTACCTATATACGAGTCAACCATATTACTGTCATGGTATATGAAGTAATAATTATAACATAAACATGCATCTATGTTACAACTAGGGAATACATTAGTCTTCCAATTCTATTTTTTCTTATGATACCCTAAAATACAACTGCGAAAGTCAAGTTTTTATATGTATCGATTGCATGTGAAATAATCAACAGTTATCGAATACAGCATCTTATATCTCGACACATCACTAGCCGACAGATTGTAAACGACATATGACGCGAGAGAAACGCGGGCCGCCCTTCTAACCTTGTTGAGTAGGCCGGATATGACTATTCCCACGTGCATTATAGTAATGGGCGTCAAATCCCCTGATAAGATCATTCTAGCTGTGTCCAGAGCTAGAGCGTACAATGATCACCAGCCCGATCGTTAGCTGAAAACAGTTATTGTGTATGGGCGGACGGGTGTTAACTCGGTGTATGATGTCGCCCGCCCTGCTCAATGCTCTGATATGCCCGGCACCAGACATCGTCTACTATTTTAGGTCGCGACTATTGAGTGTTCAACTTTTAAAACAGGTCTTTGGGTTTCCAGATGTCATCGGCAACTTGCGTAGATTATTTGAAAGTTAAATGATTTTAAATAATAGTCCTACATAACCGTTATATTCTCCTATATAATCCAATTCATTTATTTCCAAAAAATCTTTACAGATAGTAGAAACTTAAGACTAAAGTTAGGTACTTTTAATGTTATTTACTATTTAGTTCATTCGTGATTACAATATACAATATTATTAAAATGTATCACTAGTTATGTATATCATTAAGATATATTTACATTCTCTGATTTCCAATAAAAATTATTTAAAAAATAAATATCTTCTAAAACAAAAATTCAGTATTAATAATTAGGTTAAAAATTAAACTTTAAATAAACATAAATTTTACAGCCTAAATGATGATAATAATAAATATATAGTTGAATAAGATAGCGTATAAAAGTATAGAGTAAAATAATAAATTAATTATAGCAAAAAATACCTTAAAATTATCATAGATAGTTTTTACAGCTTTTTTTCTAAGCAAGTTCAAGGTCTAACCAAGGTTAAACTACCATAATGCAAGGCGATATTTTGCTGTTTTCTGCTTACTCCCACTATGGTTTTGCACATAATATTAGCTACTCTTGGAGTAAGAAAGCTGTAGTGACGTTGTCCAAAAGACATTAGACGTTTTGGTACTTTAAAGCTTTCCTTGTATCGGCCTGTTCTCTCATTGTTTTCTCGAATAACATGATCTTTGTCTGCAGTGGTATTGCAACCCGATTCCATTCGACCAAAAAAACGAACTTATTAGTGAATCTTTATTTCCAGAACGCGCACATGTAACATTGTGATTTATGTTAGATGTAAGACATTGCCGTGTGGAAATAATATCGCCTGTTTATGTACTAATTATAAGGTGCAAATAAATAATTTATTTTTATTATTATTTAAAAAGTCTGAATTTAATGTAGGGTAAGTGCGTCCCTGTGCGTCTGTTCTGGCTCAGAGGGCGTTTCTATGCAACTGCGGCCTCACAATAACGTCGATGTTAATGCACTTTGCCGGGGTCACTTTCCTAACATTATTACTATAATTACGCTCGAATTAAACTTGCGGATTTATTAACCATAACACAGGTTTGCAATAATAATAATAATAATACCTATTTTATTTAATTGCTCGTTTAGGAAAGGGCATGCTATAGTAGTGAGCATATCCTTATTCGGAACCAGTAACGATCATCGTAAAATTCTCGGTTAACCCTTCTTGCAGGAGGTGGCGTATAACACACCCCAGCAGTTAAAAACTCGTTATAATTCTTAAACTATAAAGACGCGCGAGTTCCTTTTTTCGGTAGCTGCAAATGCGACGTTGCCGTTCCGATTAGTGTAAAGCTGGAATTACATTATTGTGTCGGGGCGTGTCGTGACGCGCCAGAAGTATATCGGATCCATACATTGGTTATGGTTAGAGTTATATTACTAAGATGCCGCGTGTCGTGGCGCATTGTGTCGTGACGGCGATCGCTCGTTTCCGATCGGCGACAGAACGGTGGTGGGGGTTATGGCGCGTCAGAACACTC
Source organism: Micropterix aruncella (assembly GCA_944548615.1). Taxonomy (NCBI): domain Eukaryota; kingdom Metazoa; phylum Arthropoda; class Insecta; order Lepidoptera; family Micropterigidae; genus Micropterix; species Micropterix aruncella. The sequence continues at coordinate 19,559,491 of OX155973.1, forward strand.
CACAGAAGTGTGATTCTGAAAAGTTCGCGCAGTACGGCGCGTTAACTATAAAAAATCATAGAATGTATTTCCTCAAATTTAATTTTTGTAATTCTGAAGTATTGATCAAATCTATCTTCATCGCTCTCTAGTTCCTTCACTAGTAAATGATATTCGCTTCGACTCCCTCTCAGTCTATTTACTGGATGAACCCAATATCTTCTCTTCTTTCTTTACTTTTTAAGTAAACTTAACATAAGCAGACACGCAAGATTTTCTTCAACATCACTATCCGAGTCGGTGGTAAACATTGTAGACGGACGCGTGCGTATACTCCAAAGGCCACCGCTGCATTCATTCGAAATAGCGTCAGAGCGCGCCCCGACACGACAGAATAGTGTGCACACTCGTCGTCACGTCAGAGCGCACCACAACACACCACACCACAATAATGTAATTCCGCCTTAATTCATTCAGTTCGGCATCAGTCTCAGAGCGCGCGGCACGTGAGTAAAGTGCGCTTGGGTATCACATCATGGTATTCACCTTGTACATATGTATCACCTTCACTTCACTATGGCTTTTTTAATAAGTTCCTAAGAATAGATTATAAGTTGAAAAAAATGAGTTTTGTTTTTTTAATAAAAATCTATTAAAATCCTACTACTATTATAAACGCGAAAGTTTGTAAGAATGTATGTATGGATGTTTGTTACCCTTTCACGCAAAAACTACTTAATGGATTTTTATGAAACTTTTTAATAATATAGCTTACACATCAGAATAACACATAGGCTATAATTTATAAAGATATATAGTTTTCTATCATCATTATCTCAATTTTTCATCACCACGCGGATGAAACCTCGGAGCGCAGCTAGTGCTTAAATAAATATGTGTTTATTTATACCTACTCGTTATTAGTTATTACAATTAATTTCCTATGAATAACTGTCATAAAGTATTACTGTCCCTATAGAGCGGGGGTGGTTGCGTACCTTACGGCGACTGTTCTTGAAATGACCATTGGCCATCCGATCCCGGGTTAGAGGCGTGCAAAGGACGACATGGTCCGCGATAGATTCGGTATTCACCGTTTCACCGCTTCGTAAGGGAGAGGACCGCGCAAGCGACCTCGAACTCGGAACCAATCGAGAGACCGGAGAAATCTGGTCACAATTGGTAGTAAGGGCGCGAGTGTCGCCCGCCAGGTAGCATTCCTGGCTATCTCGCGGTAAGGCGTTGGTCTCTTATGGGTTGTGGCGTAGCTAGACGCTGGATTGTTTTGTCCAAAGTCTTCTACACTCGCTGCAGGTCGATAGAACGACTAATCGTTAAAACTTCCTGTGGTGACGGGCTCGCCCGTTGTAGTCGACAACTCAAGTTGTCATAAAGTATTAATTTGTTAATTTGATTTTATTTTATTTTTGGGGTATGTCAAACCCCACCTAGTATGGCAAGTGAGATTTAGATACGGAGTGTTAAAGACGTTATATTGGTGTGGTTGTCGCAGTCGTTCATGCTGGCACTTTGCCCACCTCCTTGCCCCTTCATGTGGGGTCTTGTTTGTAATAATCATTTTTTTAACCGTTATTAGATTAGGAACCATCTTCCGCATGTTACCCGTCATGCAACTTAATTATACTGCTTCCAGGCGATATTGCAAAACATTTTCTTTCACAAAATATTAAGCAAGCATCCGCTCGCACTCGTTATTTTGATATTACTGCTTTCTTTCCTTTATTATAAAAGTATAATATAAGTACAACTTTACATTACCTATATACAAATTTCGACCTTAATAATGTCATGGTATATCTTCTTCTTATATATAAAAATGAATCGCCGTGCGTTAGTCTCGCAAGATCTCGAAAATGACTCGACCGATTTGAAGTATTATTTTTTTGATTTATTTGCCTTGATTCAGGGGAGGTGTACAAAAAAAAATATTTAGGAAAAATTGAAAGAAACAACTGAAAATCGAAAAAATCGAATTTGGTCATTTTGGGAAATGGACCACTTTTAATAGATGGCGTTCGCGTCGATCCTATTATCTGACAGCTGCGCCATCCATAACTGTTATTCATTCCGTGCGATTGTGTAAAATTTCAAAAAGTCGAAAAGTCGAAAAAGTCGAAAAGTCAAAAGAGTCGAAAAAGTCAAAAAAGTAAAAAAAGTCGAAAAAGTCGAAAACGTCGAAAAAGTCGAAAAGCCGGTAAAGTCGAAAAAGTCGAAAAAGTCAAAAAAGTCGGAAAGTCAAAAAAGTCGAAAAATGCAAAAAAGTCGAAAAAGTCGAAAAAGCATTTATATTTCATCATGTAATTTAAATACATTGAATTTATTTTAATTACAAACGACTTTCATTTAATCACCAAACGAAACTCAAACTGTAGGTACATGATTCGGCCATATTATAGATTTCAATGAATTGGATTTGGAAGGTTGATTAGGATCAATAAACGCTTATGAAGAGTTACAATCAAATCAATTTTAGGTGGTACGAAGTTCTAGTTAGGTAATAATCATTACATATGTCGAAACATATGTCGAAGACTAATTGAAATTCATTTTTTCTTATTAAACCTTAAAATGCAAAAGTCAAGATTTATTTGGATCCATTTCATGTGTAGAAATCGACAGTTATCGAGTACGGCATCTCATAGCTAAGCAAATCACTAGCCGATAGATTGTAAACGACATATCACGACTTATACTAAAATTAGCCAATTGGAAAGATACAAAAATTAGCCAATCGGAAGGATATATAAAAATTCCAATTGAAAAGATACAAACGATACATCTTCTTACAAATTATAAAATAAAAATTTGTAATATTATCATATATTTTTTTAAAATTAAATTGTTTTAAGATTAGTAACATATTTTGCCAAAAAAAGAGTATAAAAATATTTTTTTGTAACGATCCAGATTAGATGAAATTTGTGTGGATTTCATCAACACATTAGATGGTATCTCTTTTCTGGGGTGATCGTATTTAAAACCTATGTTTTGACATCACTTTTGTATTTCTTTTTTTTTCTTTCATTCATTCAGATCGCTCATTCATTCGCATTGAAATAAATAAATAATTAACTTACTAACTCATATTAACTGTATGTAAATAGGCAAATAAATAAAACAATAAATTGACCAATAAACTAAAGGGACCAACGTTTTATTATCTATATGTAATATTTTGTACTATTATTTTAGTATTAATATTGAATGTAGTTTACTTGTCAAATAACATCAGTACCACACACAAAAACGGTTGTGTCACCCCAAGACTCTCCCGGCAAGTAGACCACCCTTCTTTTCTCTGCTGTGTTCTTTTGGGTATTCCATAGGGTAGCAGACTTAGCTCAATATTCTGTTTAAAATACACATTGATGAAACTGGATTAGATCATTGAGTCTATTCCGGCTTTAAGTTTGAGTTATCGCTATGTACCTTTGCACTGATTTGCTGCCAAAACGGATAAGATATTAGATAAAGAGTAGTCTAACTTTGTTATGGATGAAGCAAATGATATGACCAGCATTTCAACTATCACTTAATCCCCCATTTCCTGATAATAATTTCTCGCGTGTCCTTACACCGGCAGAAAGCGGATGGGATGGTAGAGAGACGGATGAGATTGTCTGTCATAATACAATAATCTGTGGTCGTAATAATCGAAGCGCATTGAGGATCGTAAATTGGCAGATTAATGGCTTTCCATCAGCTAGATCATTGAAGGGAGATTGCGTAATAAGCGGTGTCGATGGCGAAATTTATCGTGCGAATAATTCGTTCCGTCGTGCGTCCAATCAGCCAATCAGCCCGCCGGATTCGATGGGAATGATCGGACTTAAGCGCGTCCGCCAGCCAACATCTCACTGCTATAAAACATAAGTACCCAGGTACACCTATCCCTAGTCTATTGCGCCCTGTGAGGGTTTTAATACCTGCAGACCATGCATGATGGAGCTAATGGGCCCTGTTGAGTTGGCCACGAAAACCCATGTGTTCAGGGTCGGTCACACTCACGGGTCAACACCCATCCGGCGGCCTCCACGCATAAGGTGCGAGCCCGGGCAGAACTCTGCCCTGAGGGCTAGTTTCCCCCAGGAGTCAATCTTCTGGCGTCCCTGGACGGTTTGCGCACCGTGCGGCGGCAGCCAATCGATGGTGAATTCTGGCTAACAGTCGGGGGATTCTGGAAACAGTACTGTCTAGTGTCTCCTACAGAGCGGGGGTAGTTGTTGGCCTTACGGCGACTGCTCTTGAAACGACCATCGGCTACCCGATTCCGGGTGAACAGCCGGGCAAATGATGCCGTGGTCCGCGATAGATTCAGTAGATACCGTATCACCGCTTCGTAAGGTAGAGGACTGCGCAAGTGACCTCGAATCTTTAACCAGTCGGAAGACCAGAGTAATCTGGTTGCAACTGGTAGTAAGGGCGCGAGTGCGGCCCGCTGGGTGATTAACCTGGCTATCTCGCGGCAAGGCGTTGGCTTCTTACGGGCGTGTGGCGTAATTATACGGTGGACTGATTTCGTTCTAAATCTTCTGCGCTCACCTCACGGGAGACAGAACGATCTAATATCGTTAAACTTCCTGAGGTGACAGGATCGCCTATTGTAGTCGACAGCTCTAGTTGTAGCCCATGCAAGGTTGAGGTGGACATCAACCTCTGAAGTCGAAATGTACATAAAACCATCGAGTATATATAGTACTAGTGGAATATTACCCGGTGTTGCCAGGGCGGCGTTTATGGTAGGTTCATGGCGACCGGTTGAACGGTATAGAAGTTGGTGTACTGTAGCGCCATCTAGTGGCGAGTTACAACAAAGTGGATATCGCTCAAACGATTGTTTAACCCCCCATGGTGCAAGTTTGTTAAACGTCAGGCCATGGTAAAAATGTGGGCAGGCAAGGGTAAATCTGTCTCGAAAGTTTGTGATTGTCGGAAATGTTGAGAGCGTAAGAGCAAGATGTCGAACCACAACAAGATAGTCAGACTAAGTGAAAGGGTCTGTTTTATCACAAATTCACACGGTAGTAAGTAAGGAAGTTGGCAAGTCCGTACGTAAAAACGATTTTTTAACCCCCCATGATGCGAAGTTGTATAGCGTCAGGCGATGGTAAAAATTTGTGCAGACGAGGGTGAATCTGTCTTGAAAGCTTGTAATTGTCTGAAATTTTGAGGGCATAAGAACAAGATGTCGAACATCGACATCTCGTTGTTCATCACCGAAGATGGTGAACATCTGGTGAAGCTGGCAAGTCCGTACGTCCGAAAGATTGTTTAACCCCCATGATTCAAATTTGTATAGCGTCAGGCGCTGCTAAAAATTTGTGCAGGCGAGTGCAAATCTGTCTCTAAATAATGCGATTGTCGGAAATGTTGAAGGCATAAGAGCAAGATGTCGAAACCTTACAAGATGGTCTGAACTAAAGCGGGAATAAGACACCCAGATCCTCAGATACAAGAATGCTCAGAAGAAGCCTATGAAAAGGTGCAACATTGAGCCCTCTCAGTGGGAGCGTAAAGCGGAAGATCGCCCAGGATGGAGACTGCTAGTGCAGGGCAATGTAGATGATTTTGAAAAGGAGAGGCTGCTCGACTTAGATGCCAAGCGCGACGAGCTAAAGGTGCGGCCATACAGTATAATTACATCCATGGTATCTTGACGTGCGCCAAATGTGCACGCACATTCCAAGCCAAGATCGGCTACATCAGTCACCTGAGGGCGCACCAGCAAAACCCTCAACCATATTTTTTTTTTTTAAAAGTCCATAATGCAGTTGCTAAGGCCGAACACGGCTAGGACTGAGGATATATATACAAGATGGTCAGACTAAGTTAAAGAGCCTCTTGTATCACAAATTCACACTGTAGTAAGGAATGGAGTTGGCAAGTTCGTACGCTCAAATGATTCTTTAACGCCCCACGATGCAAATTTGCATATCTTTTTACAATTATCGCCACTATTTACTATCTTCCTCTCTCCATATTAGGTCTCGATCGCACTAGTTATTTCGTTCTTTTTGATCTCTTTTGACAATATTTTTAAACGATTGGAAATATAATAAAAAATAAATATATTACAGTCAAAAAAAAGTTGTAAAAATGGAAGTAACACAATTTTTGACTTTGGGACTTAAAACCCTATACAAATTTGTATCATGGCGGTTAACCAACCGTTTGAATCGGTTATAGTCCAGTGTTTTTGAACCCTTTTTAGATCGCGACTTCCTTTTTGGTAAAAAATTTAAAAAAAACCTTAGACTGTAAGTTAGTTCTCTCGACTCCCTTTAGTCTCTTCCACAGCTGTACCTGTAAGCATCCAATAAATAAAGTTTTGTAAAAAACATGGCGCAAACCACATTAATTTTAACTGTTTTTCACTTTTGAAGCTGTACCTGTTTCATCTGAGATCAACAGAATGTTTTGTATATGCGATAGCAAAACACATAATAAATATGTTTCTCTTCCTAAGTTGCAAATGTGGGCATATTAGATAAATAAAGATTTTGTAATATTTTTAATTTTTAATTTTTAAATATCCTGCGATCCCCCGGGAGTCTCAGGGAGCCGCGACCCACCGGTTGAAAACCACTGGGTTAAACAATCTATTGTGTACCTACTAATAAGGTCAAACAAAGTCTCAAAGTCAAAAATTGGGTTCCTCTCTACTCTTTTTGAGCATTGATTGACAACTATAAACTCCCTGTAGCCTAATATAGGAACAAATCCGAATTTTTTTCTTTATTAAACTAAAAAAAAATGAAAAAGTGAGTTTATTTTTCATCTGCGTCGTCCGTTTCAAAAACGACCTCCCAATGTTCTTTTTTTTCGAATTTTCTTCATAAAAAAACCACTCATACACCATTCATTCTTAAAAACCTACGCGTTGACCCTAAAATAAAATATTTACATTTTTACATGTCCTAGCGCAAGCTACTTTTTACGCTTGTACCTTCGTTTTCTACAGAAGTATTAAGGCGAAGTCTGGGTTCACAATATGAGGTATCGTTATGTATATTTCTACTTAGTACAAGTTCGTCCGCTCAAGAGTGTGATACTTACGTGGTGACCACGCGAATATACAACGAACAAAACTCTGTAGTACAGACCCATAAAGACAAGGAACTACGGCATTGAGCGCATTGCCTCTTTACTCTTCACATCGTATTGCCTGTTCTGATCGCATAGCAAACCACTGAATCAACAAAGTACCAGCAAAATCGACCCGACGTATTCAATGAGGGCTTAGGTCGTGGAAGTAGGTACTAGACAAGACATTTCCATGCAACGTAAACGAATACAAATGGGCATTCCTTGCAAAGTGCTCGCGCGTTGAACTCCCATTCCATACAATCATGATGTTGGCTCGGCTATGTATCGAAATAGTGATATTTTTAGTAGCAAACAAGAAAAGACATGTTAATATATCAAATCAAATCAAATCAAATTGTTTATTGTCTTAAAAACTAATACATAGTTGTATAGACAGTAGTATTACATTTGGCCGTGATAACATTGAATTCTTTTTAATGATCAAATTCTTCTACTACTAATCAAAACGTAAAATGTTACTCGTAAGAATGAAGAAGGTATTATTGTAGAATAAAATCGAGTCTCACCATTTAGTTTACCAGATTAAAAACACAGAGTAAATTATTCTTTAAAATACCGATAAAAATAAGTTTTTTTAGTATAAAATTAATAAATGTAATGTCAAAAATAACAAAAAAAAGTGACGGTTGTCAAAAAGTAAAATAAAATGTCTTAGTGATTATATTGTAAATAAAAATAGTCAAGGTATAATTAATATGTGCCTACCTAATAATAAAAAATAGTTAATACGTTTTAGTCAAATTGAAAATCGTTTTAAAACCTATTACAGAAAGAGATATAGTCGAGATGCAGACAGTTTTTAGAGATCGTTAATGTCGTACAATTCTCTTTCAATTAGATATAATTTGAGTTTATTTTTAAATTGGAGCATTTTTCCTTCGCGGCATATATTTTTTATACTAGAGGGTAGCTTATTGTAGCATATAATTCCGACGTAGCTCGGATTCCTGTTAAAAAGTTCTAGATTTGGACGAGGAAGAATCAGATTGTTTCTCCCCCTGGTAAAGTGTTTATGGGTATCTGAATGTATCGGCAGCTGAGCTAGGTTTTTTGTGATCAATTTAACGCATTCTAAAACGTATAGAGATGGAAGGGTGAGGATTTTAAGCCTTCTGAAATGACCACGGCATGATTCTACATAACCCAGATTACTTAAAATTCGAATGGCCCGTTTTTGCAATGAAAAAATATGTTGCCTTAGATCGATGGTGCATTGCGCCCAGAAGAGAATACCGTAACGGAGAAAAGACTCAAAATAAGCGAAATAAATCGTTTTCGTGTCCTTAGAATTAATCAGTTTTCGTATTTGGCGCAGCAGAAAACAGGCACTAGAAAGTTTGTCACTTAATTGTTCTCCGTGTGCATTCCATCTCAAGTGATTATCTAAAACTAAACCAAGAAATTTGTGAGAACTGACATCGGCTATGTTGTTTTTCCCAATATGTACCTGTGGAGTATTTTGTATTTTATTTTGCTGAGAGGATATAAACATTGAAACAGTTTTGGACGTGTTAAGGGATAACTTGTTTCTCTCAAACCATGCATTTAGTGAAACCAATTCAGCATTTAAAGTTGTAACAACTTGGTCAATATTAGAATGTGCATAGTTTATGCTGGTGTCATCCGCAAATAATGTTACTTTGGAATGTGTTAAGGCAGTTGGGAGGTCATTTATGTATAAAAGGAAAAGGGTTGGTCCCAGAATACTCCCTTGTGGAACTCCGCACTTTACTTCGCACACATTGGACATTACATTCTTTAATAATCCGCCTTCGTAGTTACAAAGTTGTACTACTTGTTTCCGATTTGATAGGTAACTGGAGAACCACTTAAGACTGTTCCCTCGGATGCCGTATTTGTCAAGTTTACTAAGCAATATATTGTGATTCACCATGTCGAACGCTTTTGAGAGATCGCAGAAGACCGTGCCTGAATAAAGTTTCGCGTCAACATTACTGTACATTGTTGATAAAATATTATGTAGTGCATCTATTGTTCCTTTATTTCTCCTAAAACCAAATTGAGTTTTTGATATAATATCTTTATTTTCTAGATATTTGACTAACCTGATATTAACTATTTTCTCAAGAATTTTTGAAAAAACCGGCAGTAGAGCTGTAGTTAGCAATATCAGTATATAAATTCAATATATCAATCATTCATAAATTCAATATATCAAATCAGCAATATAAATTCCTATTACAAGAACAATAATTTAGAGAATTGAAAAACACGACTGCCGTTACAAAAAGTGAACTACTGTATTAAAAATTATTAAAAACACTTTGTTCGCGCTAAAAAACACGTTTGTTACAGAATAAAGTTCTTCGTTGAAACAAAATTCAATTTACGGAAGCTCCGCTACGTCCCCGTGGACGCGTGTTTTCTCTATAATCATCCAGTGCTTAAAGACGATTGCGCACTCTGTGGGTCAGTCATCGGGCCTTTTCCAAGGCCCGTCGAGCGGGGATTCACGTGAGCCGGGCCTATTCACCCTGCTTTCAGAGTGTGATTTCGCAGGGCTGTACGCCCTGCGGCAGGTATCAAAAAATGTTTTCGAACCACCGTCGCCCCACTCAGTCGGTTGCCCTCGGTCCTTAAGTAATAAAACTGTTTTGTTTGAAGTATTTGTGGTTTATTTATCTATCCATATATCATAGATACATATATATTTTCGGAATATACTTAAACCAGACCTTTCATTTGATACTAAACACGATATATTGATCTTAATTTATTGATATTTGGACATATAGACAATATTTATACGACATTTGAACAGTTTACATTCCATAATACTCGCGACGACATAATGATTCTAACAATATGACACACTTCGTAATCGGTTCAAGCGTTTAGGTTATGGTGGAATAGAGAAACAGAAAACAGACATACACGAATCCTGAACATAGTACACTCCTTTTTGTTAGGAAATCGTGTAAAAAAGAGCTCAGACACCGATCAACAATGACCCACCGGTCTCCACTTATTAGCAACCCTTTCTTGAACTATGTGTTGGTAGTTTACAAAGAGTAGTTCTTTGTTATTCTTTTCATTTCATATAATCACTTAAAAATATCCCAAAAAAACTCTCTATATACCATAATAATAATGCAATTTTAACTCCAGTACTGAAAAGAATGCTATAATGAAAACCGCATTAAATTCAGTACGTAAGTTTTTGTATTATAAATAGGATAGAAAACGAATTTACCGCGTGAAATTTGTAGGACCCGACGTTTCGGTGACGTTGCAGCCGCCGTTGTATAGGGTAGACTGAAGAGCTGTCAGTCCGATGTTTTGCGGGTAGGCCGCAAACCGCTGCCGCCACTGCGTAGGTTATAACGGTGGTGGGGGGCCGGGCTCGGAGCGCTGGAATTTTGAAAATCCGTCTTGCACACAACACTCACTGTATCCTGTTTTACGTCTTTGCGTTCGGCGTTCGGCGGCGGGAACATTTTAAGAAGAGGGTTCCACGTAAAAGAGAGTTTGTAGCCGTCGCCTCTATTGAAGTTCGGAGTTCTTCTTATTTCAATGGCTTACCGGATTATGCGAGGAAAGTAGAATTGTTCCTTGGATAGAACAATGGGATTTTGAAACTGCATCCAGTGGTTACTTCCGCTATCCAATATATGTTCGCAGATCGCCGATTTTTCTCGCTGAACGTTTTTAACAGCTTTGATGTGTTCTGTCAGTCGCGTGGCTATGGGCCATTTCGTTTGTCCAACGTATCATTCGACTTTATACACACCCGGGGTTTGCAGTGGTATTACATCCTTTACAGGCCTCAAAAATCGAGCTATATTTTGGGTCGGTTTGAAGATCTTCAAACCGTCTCCCAAAATCATATTTTTGTACAGAGTACAGACTGGACCTGGTTATAATTTTATTTTAAATATAGATGTAGTAATAACATGCATATTGCCACGCACTAAACGAGACGCGCTAAAATGCAAAACCAGATATGCACGTTATTTATTGCCATTTATACTGTTTAATGGTCTAAGCTAAACTGATTTAAATCGTAAGATAACTAGAGCGATACCATTCCAGTTAACTTGCGATTTATACCTTAATCCAGTGGTAAATGGTTGGATTTATGGGTAATCACACTCTGTTAGAGAAATACTAAAACGAGTTTACTTAAATCGTATAGGAATGCGATGAATCTTCACTTTATGTATGTATAATATACGATGGTCATCGAAGTGGAAACACTGGATAGGACCTAAAAACGTGAGTAGGGTGAGCATACGTACGCCTTCCCGACTGACGCTCGATCCACTTACTTTTAGCCTAGGTGTAACACAAATTATGGTGTAAATTCATTATTGCCATGTGCTAGGAAGGCATAGTATAGTAGGCTTTAGCAAAGTAGGTTTTAGCGAAATTGACTTATTTAACTACGACAGTAATAAGTCCTTTGTTAAGGAGGTCCGTAAAACGCTGGTGATCAAATCGGATTAAATTAAGTTAGCATCCCGCATTCCTACACGCACATACACCCTACAGATACACACACACACACACACACACACACACTTACACTCTCCATCACACAACATACATCATCGCCCATAAATTAACACCCACATAAACACAAATAGCGTACTTTTCTTTTTTATTATGTAACATACTTTATATTCATGTTTAATATTGTAAATAACTTAAAAATCCATTGGCTTTGCAATCGTTGTATATTGTTTATATTTTAATATTATGCTTTGCCTTATGTTTTTAATAAATTATAATAATGTATAATTTTTTGAAGTAAATAATATAGAACTGGAAGGCATTGAGCTACTGCACTGTATACATATGTGTAAAGTGTGTAGGGTGGCCCAAGAGAAACTTTTGATTTCAAAATATATCTTTTTATTTTTTAAAGAAAGTATAATATTTACTAATATGCAGGTACATACCATAGGTATTTTACTAAAAAAATATAAATGTATTTATTTGGTAATCTGAAGGATGAAAAGCAATGATCAGGGTAAACTTAATCATTTTGATTTATCCCTTACAAGCCCTGCCATAATCACTCTACTTCTCGAAATTCCAGTAATTTCAATCTTAATGTCGATGGCTGTGATGATAATTTCTTTTTTTTATTCGGATGGACAATGATTTAACGCGACTATTTTGTTTTATAGGTCATATTAATGTCCCTTGAGCAACTATGGTGCTATACAAGCTATGGGGTAAGATATATGGTGCAAGATTGAACAAAACGAGGGGATAATTTTAACTTATGTAAAAATAACTATAGAGGTACATTTTTGAAATATATATTAGTTACGCAATAGTAGTATTCAACTCAATTTAAATAGTATTGATATTTGTTATCTTCATACGTAGGTTCATACTAATACAAAATCTACCATACAATAATGTAAACCTCAGAAATGAATCATAGATTTCCTCGGCGTGGATATCCTACAAAAGTATTATTTTATGCGAAAGAGGAACTAATATTAAGGGGAACTAATATATAAAACGAACTAATAATGAACGAAAGAGAATTAATATAGAAAATATGAAATCATAGTATCCCAAAATTATCATTATTTAATACAGTATGAGAAGGAAACTTATAAATTTACCTAAAGGGACTTTTGGTTATATTTATAACAAGGGGCAAACAAGCGGGTAACCAAATTATGAAAACCTTAACTGGAAAAAGCACGCCCAACACTTATGTTCAAAATTAAATTAATATATATACATTCTTAAAATTTTCAAACATATAACATCAGTAGAGACTCGCCTAACAACATATTATGGCTACGTATATCCGCATATAAAATACGGCATTATAATGTGGGGCAACTCAACAGAAGTTCAACGAATATTCAAAATACAGAAGTCCTGTGTTCGACTTCTAAACGGAGTAGCGCCAGACACTGCAACCCGCCCTTCGTTAGCATGTCTATGTTGACTGTGCCCTCTCTGTATATACTGGAATGCTGTGAATTTATTAAAAATAATTCCGATATCTACTCCTTGCGAAGAGATGTACATTCAAGGGCTACGAGCAAAAGAAACCTCATAAATTGTCCCTCAGTGAGGATAGAAATGTGTAAAAAAGGGACCTGAGTTCTGTTGTGTTAAATATTTTAATGCCATTCCACAAAACATCAAATCAATGCAACAACAACCAGGATTCAAACAGACGTTAAAGCACTGGCTCAAAAATAAATGCTATTACAGCGTGAATGACTTTTTAAACGATAATGACAAATAAATAATATAACATGTTTTTATTGTAATTCTCCAACATTTTAAACTTTAAACATTTATATTTAATTTTAGCTCTGTATCTGACAAACCGTAGATAGCCTAATAATTCCAGTTTGACATTTTAATTAAAAAACAAACTGACATTTGATTTATATATAGTAATGGAAATTTACTAAATTTGTAGATAATAGTTTTTATTATTATTTTGTTAATACCTATGTCTAAAACGTAATACTTTTCGGATTTGTTTTCCTTCAACTGCGAAGTGAACATATATTTAATTATAGAAAAATACATATAGTACGCCTGATTGGTAAACTGTATAGCACATATAATAGTACCTATCCATTTTGTACGACCTACTTCAGTTCAGTTCACAATAAAGAATTATTATTAGAATTAATATTATTAGTCTAATTTATGTTATTTCTTTTGGTTACAGTTTCGTACTTAATCCTCTGACGCCAGTACAGGAGACGAGATGTCAGCTTCAAAACGATACACAGGCCAACAATCCAAACGTATCACCACAGGTAAACATTTATTCCTGACCTAATAAGCTGTATTCCGACTCTCAAATGCATAAAAAAATAAGTATAAAAGTAAGCATAAAAATCCAAATATTAAGGAGTCAGCAAGGTAAAAACAAAGTAAACAATTAACAATATAATAATAATTGTAGAACACATAAATAAAAAGATACTTAAAGGAATAATAGGGGCATACATCAATCAGCCATGTAAAGAGCAATCATTGTTTAACTTATTATAATTGCCAATTTTTAAAAAAGCTTTCTCAAAAGGTTTTTTAAAGCGGGTTATAATAGTGTACGTAAAACCGCTCTCAATTGATTCCAATAAGATAAACTTCTTTGGAAGCTACACTGAGAAAAATATAACGATGTAATACACGGAAATACGCACGTTACAACAATGATTACGTATCCACCTCAAATTGTGGTCCATACGTATGAAATAACATGACGCGTAACGGTGTTGGTGTGACGTTAATTACAATGTCGTAATGTTATTCTATGACGTTGCGAACTTGGGATCTCGCTTCAAACATGACAGTATGTAGTAATATACGTACGGTTAAAGTCGGAAACATAAATCATGTTGAAAACTACAGTATACTATTATTTTCGTTAACCGTAAGGAAAATGTTGATACTTATAATCCGGTAATGGAATTCCAACAAAATTCCTTGTAATTCAATAAAATTTCGATTGAAACATCGATATTCTGTATAAAAACGTAGTAACAAAATGGTAATGTAAGAAGCAATCCAATATTTTTGTCAGTGTAGATTTCGTGTAATTGAGAAAGTTGACGAAATGCGCGTGCACATATATAAATGTGCATCACAAGACCAACACATCCTATTGTAAAGATAACATGGCTCTTTAAACATATCACCTTCAAGACATAAGAGGCTGATAGATTTCACCCGACTGCTTTATATTTACCATAGATGCTCGCTTCAGAAATGGAAAGACATGATGTAAAGGAGATAGAGCGAAAAAAATCTAGCAAAGGCAATTTAAAGCTTTGCAGTCTCCACTCAGCTTTCTTATATAGACAGAGTCGGCATAGTCCAATATCGAGACGATCAACGCGGTAACTGCTAGGATACGGATCATGAAGCTGAGAGTTCCTTATTCTGTATGTTAAGCTTAACCACATTTTCATTCAAAACAGCATGTATGCGCAAAACGACATTTTAATTTACTAATTTACATTTTAGTTCTTACCAAGTAATCTAATATACATATTTTGCATTGTAATTTGTTTTATTAAGGTCTTTGTTTTTTGGTAATTGTGAATAATAGCACCTTGGCTAGAGTTTCCTCCATTAAAGATTTAGGTGTGACTTTTGATTCTAAGCTGCTTTTTAATGAACATATTGACAACATTGTCAAGAGAGCGTCCAAAGCACTAGGTTTTGCAATTAGAATGTCAGCAGAATTTGAAAAAGTTAAAACCTTCAAAATACTATACTGTGCATTTGTTCGAAGTCATCTCGAATATGCGTCTCAGGTTTGGAACCCATCTTACGATACCTATATAACTCGCATAGAGGGCATTCAAAAACGGTTCCTCAGGTACTTGCAATTCAGAATTAAATCATACATTCCTAGCTATTCAACGCGTTGTAAGAAATTCCATATTCTCCCACTATCCAAAAGAAGGAGCATAGCGGACCTGTCCTATCTTCTAAACATTGCAAATGGAAAGGTTGACTGTCCCGAGTTGCTTGGACGTTTGGGCTTACGTACCCCTGGTGCGCGTCTCAGGCATCACAACCTGCTTTACGTGCCCACTGCAAAAACGAATTATAAGAATAATTCGTATGTCATACGAGCGAGTAGATGTTTTAATGTATTGGCGCGAGAAGTTGATATTGACCTATTCAACACCTCTTCTCGAAATTTGAAACTTATACTTAACAATATGTTCTTTTCTTCTTAGAAATATTAGCGTCTATCTAGTTATAGTTGTTTGTTTTATTCACTTGTTGTATCTTTTTATTATGTGTGAAAACTTTTAATTGGCCTTCAGCACGTATTTCTCGATGTGTACCTATATATGTTAAACTAGCTGTAAGTTTTCCTAATAAATGAAAATAAAATAAATAAAATAAATAAAATAATGCTCGTGTAATTTGCATAACATGAAAATAAAATATTTATCTTTTTATATTCGTTACAACCTCACAATTGTTTAAAAAAGACTAAACGATGGTAAAGAAGGCGAGTTTCGTATATTTGCTGGGAGATCGTTCCAAAGTCTTGCACCATGGACACAGAAAGAATAGGAATAGAAATCACTATTATGACTCGGAATTTTTAATAAACTCTCAGAGGCTGACCGAAGTACGAGACCGTGGGAACTTAGTGGTTCACCGAACTTAATTCAGCATTCGGGTGTTTTCGCTCAGTTAGGTAAGCGATGAGCCAATGGTTTAGTTTGTTTCACCTGCACGAGTTATACTAATATTTACCGAGCGTCATAGCTCTTCTGCTGGCAATTTTATTGTTCGAAATAAATTAATAAATTTAAAAACATAATTAAACAATTTGGTTGAATTGCATTTATAAATATCTTCATTTCTTATAGAGATCGGTCAACATGTACTATATGGTGAAACTTCAAGTGAGATCAGAGAACGTGTGCCTAAGACCTTGGGCTTTCGAAAGAGTCTCCGGCAAGTCTTTGAGAGGTCTTGACAATGCCATGATATACACATCATCGAAGGAAGCCTGTCTGGCAGCTTGTTTGAACGAGGTAAGTAATTGGTTGTAGTTCTGCCGAGGTATGCGGTCATTATAACCTGTCCATTATCCAAATTTATTTCCTCAGAAACGTTTCCCATGCCGTTCGGCTGAGTACGAATACAGCAACATGAAGTGCTCTCTCAGTGATAGCGACAGAAGAACTACAGGGCAATTTGTTCAACTTGTGGATACACCTGGAACGGATTACTTTGAGGTAATTTAATATTATAAATTTATATATGTTTTTGATATATTATGTATTACAATAGCGGGCAATAATGAAAATGAAATGGGCTACCAGCACTTGATCCTACATTTAGGGCCGTTGCGGCTTGCCCTTAACTAAATATCTATTGGACCCCACTCCTTACTGTCCTACAACCTAGCGATCAGGCATTTGGAGGTGTCGACTACAATGAGCGAACCCGTCATTTCAGGAAGTTTTAACGATAATGATCTTTCTGCCTCGCGTGAGGTGAGCGCAGAAGAATTTGGAATGATACAAATCTATCATCCAGCAAAGCCACGAATTCTCCAGATGCCAACGCCTTACACCGAGGCACTAGCAAAAAGTACCAGAGGGGCCACCTCGCCCCCTGGCTACCAGTTTTAGCAGGATATCTCCGCCAGGAATTAACCTTCGGGATACCCCCGTTGTCCCGACTGGTTACGGGAACGTAGTCGCTTGTGCGGCCTCTACCTGTTGTATTACAGTGGCAATTGAATATGAATTTATCGCGAACCTGGGCGTCCTTTTCCCGTAATGCCAATAGTTGCCCGTTTGTCGAGATCGGGTGCCCCATATGTCGTTTCAAGAGTGGCATAACAACAGGTCAACATCCACCCCCAATGCTTAGAAGACAGTATATTTCCATAGTCTCCACCATCCGTGACGCCTGAGATGCGCGAGTCCTTCTCGGGGTAGTCCCTCACATGGAGAGGCTACTGAATAGGAGCTGATTCGTGAGTTGGGCCGACCCGAGAATACATTGGATCTTAAACCGTTCGCTACTAGCGATCACGCAGCTAACGGCCCTCGTGCAGTTAAGCCATTGAGACCTGCTCGTTAAGTCTGATCGGCTTAATTCACCGTTCAGCTCCTATCCAGTAGTCTCCCCGAAGAGGGCTTGGGAAAAACACTTTGGGATTTTTTTCTGAGAAAACCCCCATATGCTTGGATTGTAGGTACTAACAACCTATTTAAACAAGTAAATATATTAAAAAGAATAAAAAACACGACTAAAAAGAATAAAATGCCGCTACAGAGTATTTATAATTATTTTTATTACTGTTTTTTGATGAAATATTTGTGGTTTATGTAATCATCCATATAGGTACATGTATAATCCCGGAATGTACTCAATCAGACCATTCATTTGATACTAAACACGATATATTTATATTCATTTATTGACATTTGTATATTTATTTGATATGTGGATAGGTAAGATATTCTATGACACTCGGGATGACATAGTGGTTCTAACAATACCACATACTTCCAAATTGGTACGAGCGTTTAGAAATTATAGTGGAATAAATAAACGACAAATATACGTAGATGAACCCTGCAAACAATACACTCCTTTTTGTTTGGGCAGTCGTGTAAAAATAAAACTACATGACCTTTAACAACATCGAGTTATTTTTAGTATATATTGACATTTGCTCTAATTGAAATACTCACAGATTATGTACTTCTCCCCCCTTTTACAAGGCTGTTCGTGGACTCTTCCTCTTGTTTTCCTAAATGCTATGACTTTTAACAAGTTACAGTTATACCAAATTTTAACAAAAATATTATATTTTCTAAATTTATATATTAAAAAACAAATATTAACCTTTAAATTACATGGTTAATATAAATTACAGTATTAAACTATTAAATACAAAAATAAATAAATTTAATCAAAATCAACAAAGATGGACTCTCCCTCTTTTACCCTGTCCTTCAATTAACAAAAATATGTATTGAAATGTTTTCCTAATGATTTTGTTATTTATTTACCTTATTATGCGTTTAATTTGAGTAAATCTACGTAATTAACAGGTCTTCTCGGGGAGAGGCAACGATCGCTGCGTTATCACTATAATTTATGTTAATAGACGTCTGATCGTTACACCATTTGATTATATATTGTTTCGAAAGCCGAACTGGGTTCGGCCATTTAACATGCTATAAATAGACTTTTTAATTTCCTTTCACAGAATCTCTGCTTGAAGCCGCAGCAAGCATGTAAGCACAACAGAGTTTTCCAAGTGCCAAGAATCGGAGTCGCCGATGATAAGGTTTCTCAATATGCTGGACTTCATTATTATACTGACAAGGAACTTCAGGTATGTGGTTTGAAGGCAATTAAATGCATAAAACAATTCTCTAATCGAAATATGATTTAAACTCTACAAAATCTCAAATATTTCACTCTGCTTTGTATGTTATTGAAATTATGCGTTCTCTGAATTGGCGTTGCCCGCTTGCCGGTTGTCTAAAAAATGATGATCCAAGTTAGCCTTCAAATTGTTATTTTTTGGTAACCTCGCATCGTTTACCGGCTTGTCGAAAGCGGCTGTTCTACTTATTAATACTCTAGAACTTATACCAAATAAAATAGACCCCTTAGTACTTTATCTGGGTGATTTCTCATCTTGTTTTTATCCGTGTGTTCAGTAGAACATAAATCAGTAAAACTGTAATTGCAGTACTTTCAAGTGATTTCATAAGGGACACGCATGTAACGTATCTAATTCTACTGTCTACTACCAGTAGACACTAATTATAGTGTCTACTACCGTCTACTACCGCAGTCGGTAGTAGACACTATAAAATCAATGGTAGTTGCGAATGTTTAAAGTGAAGTTATGATATAGGTCTACTTCCCGGTAGCTAGTTTCTGTGTATTCATTTCTTTCCCGTCAGAGGGAAAGTATTGCGAACACGCCAAAGAAATTCGAGATGCAGACGTGTAAATATATTTTGATCCCTCCCGAGACGATTAAGACAATTTAAGACTTACAGACACCGGTCAAGACTTATAGACAGACTGAAGTCTTTCTGTAAGGCTGTGTGTGTGTGAGAGAGAGGATATGTATGTGTGTGTATGTGTGTGTGTGTGTGTGTGTGTGTGTGTGTGTGTGTGTGTGTCAGGGTGTTTGTAAGTGCGTGAGTATTCCTCGATGATAGAGCTCAAACGCTTCATCCGATGGGGCTGAAATTTGACATGGAGGCATTATTTGAGCATGGCAGGAGTTGAAAAGATTGTGCTTAAAATCGGTCCACCAAGGGACGCACTAGTCATACTTCAATATTGAAATATTAAACTTAGAGACTTGAAATTTTGTACACAGAAGCCTTGTTGGGCCAAAATCACATTGATGGTTGGAATATCTCGTATACAAGCGACACAAAAATAATAAACCTTCGTCAAGTTGTCACTATTAGAAATAATTAGGTACTTAGCAACAAATAAGTAGGTAACGCCGAACGCCACTGCGTCGCCTCGCAATAATAATACGTATTTGCCGAGTTATTTAGTCTTAGGTTATTTGGAATGGCGCAGCGGTTAGGCAGTATTGGCGCGGCGAGTGGCGGCGGGGTGGGGGGGGCGGGAGGCGGACCTGGGGAGGTCTATCTGCCGGGATAGTGACACGACCGAAGTTTTTATTTAAGAATAGAAACTCATGTAAAATATATATTTTAAAACTTGCATGGATGTGTGATAAAAAAGAAATATGTAAAAAATATGCAAAAATTTGATTTCTTGTTAGAATTGATCCTATTTTATTCCGAATATATCCTTGATTCATAACTATAATGGCTCTTATATAGTTTTTTTACGGAAAGTCCATATAGCTCACATTCTTCTGAAATAATTCCAAAATTAATTAAAAATAGACAAACGTTGCTGTTAATTTTTGTTTTGCAATAATTCAATAATAAATAGATTGAATTTTATTCTGAATACCTGATAATATGACAAATAATTTTGTTCTTAAAACTGTTTAATATTCTTTAAAAAGCTACATCAAACCATGAATCCTTTACTCGGGTGCGGTTAACTACGTTTGAAAATAGGTCGCGAGTCTTGGAGTCATAAAATAAAAACTGGAATCAAAACGAACCTAATCGCGCAGTCAGATGAGTATCTTAGCAAAATCGTCAATTCTTCATTCAGTTTAGAATGACCTGGGCGCCAGTAACGTCCTGTTGGTGGTGTCGTTAATATTGTTTTTATTATTCTAATCTATCTGTTTAAACTCTGGTATACACCCAAGGATGATAAATACCGAAAAATGTTTAACATCTGAACAATACATTCACAGGAAAAAATTAAGATCCATCCGCTTGCTAATAAAAGTTTTCATATAAACAGGTGACATCCGACTCGGCTTGTCGGCGATCCTGCGACGTGGAGACGGAGTTCCTCTGCAGGTCTTACCTGTATCTCGGAGCGCCCCATGCTTCAACTTACAATTGCCGCCTGTACCACTTGGACCACTGGACACTGCCTGATGGACCTTCCGCATACCTCAACGCTGAAAGGCCTCTAATCGACGACGGTGAACCAACTGGCCAGTACTTCGAGAACTTCTGCGAGAGTGAGTACCTTTTCAATGTTATCATTGATTCACTCTCAAACCTTTCTACATGTACAATAAGCCTGCCAAAATAGTTGAAAATGAGGTTTAACTTCTGAAAGATGGGTTTATAATATTAGTTTTATCCTTGATTCGTGCTTAAAGACTGCTTACGCGTTTAATAATCCAGTCAAAATTGTCGAAAAAGAGTCAAATAGTCAAATAGTGAAAAGATTGGATAGGTCCGATTTTTGGCTAGGCCATAAAGTTTGGGCTCCTCGTAATATATTGAGTTTTCGACCTTCTCGCACGGCTGCGCCACCATCTTGGAAAAATGGCGGCCAAAATCAGTTTTCCTACAATATCTCTCTTCCAGTATGCTATTGAGTAAAATAGTTTCAGGGAATATTATATTTTGGTGAAGATAAAGCACTACTAGATTCACATCGACTCCTCAGTCAGTACGACACACGCGCATTCGTCAAATAAATCGACTTGGTAAAACACAGTGACGCATTTTGATTTTGTGTCAATCTATTAATTTTGTGTCAATTCGTATTTGGATTCTACTTCGAAAAATGCACCAAATATACACACGATTTGGAAGAGCAATGATTTTGCAGTTCTACTCGTGCGCTTTTGAAAAGTCAAACAAAACCACATTCGAATCGGTAGAGTAATGACATAGCTGAATTTTGTGTCTCCCAATATCTCTACCAGAACAATGAAGTTATGTGCCACCACTCTTTCTTGAATATCTAATATAAAAGGTTATTGAAGTAAATATAATAAAGAACGCATAAATTATAATTTTATTATAAAAAAAACATCTGGTTATAAAATATGACTCTTTAATGTTTATCAAATTTAGCACGTAATTCAATTTAAGCATCGATTTTTTATTCGTGTTTTCTGAGCAATTTGCATTTGCATCGTTGTTGCCGCGTATGTGAGATTTTAAGCAGAGAACTCGGCAGTAAATAGAGTTTGAAGTTGAAGCTTTCGTTCCTGCTGAAGGATTTTTCTTATTTTTATGGTTTTGGCTCATTCGGGGAAAATTTAATTTTTCTGTTGGATAGCACAATAGAAATATAGAACATCACCTAGGAGCTGGTTCCGTTATCCAATATGAAATAGCGTTGCCAGGTCGTCAATTTTTCTGGCATTGACGTGATGCAGAAGCTAATCCTTCGTCACACATTTGGGTCACACTCGACGCATCCCATGGTAATATCTATGAGAGTAGATGTGAAAGCGGAGACTCGTTCACCAAGAGACTTTAGTGTTACAGCGAGTTACGTCATCAGCAGCCGCCTAAGGAGAAACAAAAGGAAGAGTATCCAACGGTCAAAAACCTATCCACGCAAAACGCTTGTATGATGCTAATAATGATAGCTCTAAGTCATCTCGCCTTGATTTACAGACGTCACTAAATCTTCCTCTATATGGCAGGCAGATTCACATTGAGGCAAATTACCGCTACGCGGTACGTGGCGCGTCGATTCGTTTGTGTACTGACGAATAAGTTGTGTTTACGTGGAGATATGTTTTTTTGTAAGTTCAACTTCTCTCAGAGGTTGGACAACATTATAGCTATCTCTACGTTAAAGTCTGCTGCTCTGAACAGCGAGGTGGTACTGCAGCCAAACCAGTCCCGAAGGATCCTTAAAACGAATGCCGCCTCCTTCCGGCGCACCTCGTCCCAGCGATCTTGCCTTGGATAATGAGGTAGAGCAATTTGTATTTGTCATTCCTCATGACGTGACCGAAGTACGACATCTTCTGTATTTGATGGTGTTCAGAAGTTCCATCTTCTTCTTAAGTCGGCTCAGTACTTCAATATTAGTAACTCGGTCGCGCCATGAAATTTTCAAGTTTCGGCGGTGTATCCACATTTAGAAAGCCTCCGACCTTTTCGTCGTATTTTGTGTGAGAATCCATGCCTCTATGCCATAAAGAAGAACAGATAAAATGTAGCATCGGGCTATACGTAGCCTAAGGTCGAGACTCAGATCTCTATCACATAAAACTTTGCTCATTAAAAAAAAAAATAAGCGAGCCAACTTAATTGCGGACGTTTATTTTTGAGCATGGTCCCGGTTCTCATTCATTCAACTTTCCAAATACTTCAACTATAGACCTTTTCCACCAATGTTGTCCCTATATCTTTTAGTTATGTTGTTGCGGCTTCTTTGAGATCAGTAAGTACTTGTTTATGCGGCTTTAACGCTCAGGCCCATATCTTTACTTGCTTCGTTTATGGATTTTAATTACGCTAACAGGTATATCATCGAGACCAGTTGATTTTTGTTCTTTGAAGAGTCGATGCATTTTTCTATTTCTTGATTGTTGATTGATAGTTTGATCCTTATTAAATGTAGTCTATGTGGAACTCTTTGGATGCTTTCTATTTTCTAGTTTTCATATATTTTCGTTATTGAATTGCTGATTCTCTATGTTTTTCATTATTTCTGTTTATTTTTATTTTTCTAGTTTTTATGTCTTTGTTATTTTTTATTTTCTTTGTTTTTTTTTTCAATATTAGTTTTTTATACACTTTTTTTATAATTTGAAATGTAATTTTATTTGTAGAAATACTATTTTTGTTATATGTAATTTCTATACCCAGATCGGGTTTTTGAAAATAAATTTTTCTTATTTCTTATTTCTTATTTCTTCGTTAACATTATCAAGGAGTTCTTGTTTTGATACCAAACTGTCAGGGATCAGTGCCATAGAAGAGTACATATAGGAGAATATAAAAGTGAATAAATACGCCACTATGCGTCGGACATATCAAATCAAATCAAATCGCATTTATTGTCTTCAAAAAACTTTACAAAGTTGTTTACTCATTTTATATAGCCGCTTAATGTTAAAATAACTTTAAAATGTATACTAAATATTTCATTAGAGACTCACCACATAATTGAGTTATATTAGATATTTATAACTACAGATAGTCATGAAATTATAATATTAAAATTAAATGGTCCTGTAAGTAAGAATTATAATTGATTATGGGAGACAATTAAAATTAATAGTAATAATATAATAATCAATAAAATGTTACAAATGTCAAGTTAAATAAAAAAAAAAATCGAGATGGAAATTGTCAGTAATCTAATTATAATTCGTTAATATTATATAATTCTCTCGCAATAAGGTAGCCTTTTAATTTCGATTTAAATTGGGTGATATTTCCGTTTCTACATATACTTTTGATATTCTCAGGGAGTTTATTGTAACACGCCATTCCAACGTAATTTATTATATCATTTATTGGACTGACAGTCTCCGCTAATAACAACAGGGGAAGAACGTGCCTCGTGTGCTTTAGAAAACAGGTTACCAGAGTATAAAGAAATTCATCTCAACCGCAACGATGGCTACTCTTAACGCGCTGTTGAGGAAAGGCCTTCCACGCTGTAACTCTTTGAATACGAGCGCATGCGCTGACTGTTCACATAATAGTCCAGTCAGGATGGATACATAATGATCTTTGCCTTACAAAAGGTATGGTAAATTTATTTCTTATATAATATGTATGTAGTTTAGTTATGGTCCCTCATGAGAAATAGAAGTTCTCAACCTCTAAATTACCTCTAATTATCTAGAAAAGCTACTGGTACCTTAGCGTTAAATTCTATAATCTACTCCCTACAAATTTTAAACAGCTGGAGGACATAAAATTCAAAATAAACATCAAGGAGATGCTGATAGGCGACCCTTTCCATAATCTGGCCGAATTTGAAGGCCATGATTTTTAAAATATTGTGCCCATTTAAATTACTTAAAAAAGTAGAACCTTATTGTCTGATTATTTTATATGGTCTCATATTGGAACTTTTAGGTTAAAATGCATGGCGTAGCTTTAATTCAATTATTTAACATTTTACTGAAAATTTGAATATTACGATGAATAATTTCACTACGTATCTCTTGGGTTTCTATTAGGCTTCTATTTTGATTATTTATATTTATAGTTTGACAATCTAGTAGTTAAATTCTTGACTACCTATGTATGTTCAGTAAAGAGTAGTAACGAGACTTACTACCTAACCCAATTATTTTGACACGTCCAAGAGAAGTCTTTAGCAGTCAATTGCACACGACGAAAATGTAAATGCAAAATGTAAATGTATCCTATCCCCCCCCCTTCGGTATTTTTGCAAAATTCTTAAACATGTCTTTCTAACATAGTTATATAGTGTTCGCCCGAATATTTAGTTACCAACTTGATCAATTTTGGAGGTACACGATCAATGTATACAATGTTTACAATGGCTTCCTCTTAGACGTCGAATTTCATCACAGAAGATTTATACATCAACTTTCTCCTAAGCAAATCTGCCAATTTTTTACTCGATTATTGCTCATTTGGTTTCAGTTTTTGAGACAGTGGATCGTATACGCCTTGAAATGCAAACCTTTTTTAAATAATATTTTATTTAGTGCCATAAAAATATTCTTGAGAAAGACTTATCATTCACACTTTTGTTCACAGCATCAATTTTTCATAGGTTTTTGACGGGTTGCATTCTTAAGATTCAGAAAACTGCCATTTCATTACATTTTTAACCGACTTCAAAAAAGAAAGCAGTTATCAATTCGGTTGTAACTTCTTTTTAACTTTCCTGACGACCTATCGGAAAGGAAAGTATTGTGATCGCGCTAAAAAAAAATTTTGAGATGAAGATGGGAATATATATTTTGAGACTCCCTGAGACGATTGAGACTATTTCCAGACCGATCTCTGTCTGTCTGTATGTCTGTATGTCTGTATGTCTGTATGTATGTATTCTTCCACGATAGCGCCCAGACGCTTAATCGGATTGAGCTGAAATTTGGTATATAAGCTTCTGCTAACCGTCGGAGGAACCCATTAGTTTTTGGAGTCCCTACGCCCTGCGGTTGTGGTACCTCCCATACAAATTTGGGGTTCCCGGCGAAAAAATTGTTTCCGCGATAGCGCCCAGACGCTTAATCTGTCTAAGTTAAAATTTGGCATAGAAGCTTCTGTTAACCATCGGAAGAACCTATTAGTTTTTGGGGTACTTACGACCAACGTTTGGGGTACCTGCCATACAAATTTGGGGTACTAGAGTAAAAAATGTCGCTGTTTTTTCGCACCTCCCTGGATACTAGTCAGGAAAGTCTTGGGGTGACACAACCGATTTTTTATATTTGTTACCACAGAACCCATGTAGGTATGAACCGATTTGAAACATTCTCTTTTTATTCGAAAGAATATACGTACAGATTGGTCCCATTTTTATCAAAATCCCGTTCTGATGATGGGATCCATGGCGAATTGAGGGAATTCCTCAAATATTATCATATGAAATTGAAAATATATATGTTGGTTCAATTCCAATGACAATTTATTTATTTTTATGGTAAGCATGATCTGATTCTACACTCTGGGTTGGCTCCCGACGAGGGAACTCCTCAACGGTCAGCAGCACAGACACAAAATTTGGTATATGTATTCGATTACGACAGCCCGTTCTAAATTTCACCAAGGACTGCGCACCCAGGGTTGGTTTCCAAGGAGGGAGCTCTTCAACGGTCAACAGCACATACATAAAATTTAATATACGCATTCATTTATGATAGCCCGGTCTAAGTAACACCATGACATGGCTGCTGCACTTGTAAAAAAATATGGTCGGTTTTTCTTTGTGTTAAAATTTTGTCTATTTTTAATTTAAATTACCAATAGAAAGTTTTTTTTGGTTTATCATGATTAACATACATTTCACTTATGAGCCAAACGATGCCCGATTAGACTTATTTCATTATTATTCACAATATATATATGCATTGTGCGACAGAGTATATCTTTCTATGGCGATTAGTCGAATATTACTGTAGGTACTCAAAACAATAAATAGAATCAGGAAAAACGTGGCCTGCCTCCGACGTCTTAAAAGTAAATAAAACTAGTTTGATAGCACATTGTTGTACAATTTTGATGAATAAATGACTATTGACTATAGATATAAAAATCGGTTGTCTCACCCCTATACTTTCCGGCAAGTAGCCAAAGACTGATTTCATTTGAATATTACCTTCATAAATAACATCGAAGAGCGCCCGCTCTCGATCGGCGGATGAACCTGGTTGGGTTCCTTTGTGACCACTTTAGGCGACGAGGCTAGTTCGTCTCCTAATGGTGGTGTTGCGCCAAGTGCCAACACATAAGGTTAATATTTAGTTACAATATATGACGGAAGTTAAATATTATTAGTTTAGCTTGTATATTAATTGAAATGAAATATATTTATTATCCGAATTATGGTGATAATGCAGCAGATTATGTCTCTCATAATTCCCTGTTATCGCAACAGATTGACAATTTTACTTATTTTCTAAGTTTAGTAATAACCAATTTAGTGACATGATTTTTCATTATTCTATCTAAAATATCTAGCAAATTACATTAATTACGATAAAATTAAAACATACAAAGAAACAAAATACTAACAATCTTTCGATAATAAAAATTCGTAATGTTCATTGAATGGCCTGAAATAACTTAAAATAAGAGATATAACATTAAATAATCGAAACAGACCGGATTAAATAGGTGGCACAAACAGTAGATAAGATAAATAAGAATAATTTACCAATAATATTTTAAAAAATCCATGTCCACAATATTGTATCGGGAGAAATACTCGCTTAACGTGTAAAAGCTTTTTCCGATAAGCCATTTCTTCAACCGAAATTCCAGAATGTGATTTTGGCCCAACAAGGCATCTGTGTACCAAATATCAAATCTCTAAGTTCAATATTTCGAGATTGAAATATGGCTAGTGTGCCCCACTGGTGGACTGATTTCAACAACAACATTTTAACTCTTCCTATGACCAAATGATGCTTGAGTGTCAAATTTTAGCTCAACCGGTTTGAGCGTTTGGGCGCTGTCGTGGAGTGATGCATACATAGACACGCAGACAGACTTGCGCCTGGAAATGGTCTTAATCAATTCAGGGGTTCCCAGAATAGATATTTTCGTCTTCATCTCGCAAAAAAAAATACGCGTTTACAATACTTTCCTTCCTCGTCGTTTTGTAGGACGTGAAAGTAATAAGTAAATATATAAAAATAAAAAAATACGACTACCGTTACAGAAGTGAAATATTGTATTTATAATTATTTTTATTACGGCTTTTTATGAAATATTTTTGTATTACATATGTATTTATCCATATAGACACATATATATTCCCGGAATATACTCAATCAGGCTTTTCATTTTAAATTGAACACGATATATTAATGTTGATTCATTGACATGTGGACATTTGGACATTTAGGCAACTATTTACTTGTTATTTTGACAGTTACGGTATCCTATGACACTAGGGATGACATAACAATTTTAACAATATGACACTTCTAAATGGGTTCAAGTATTTAGAATTTATGGTGGAATAAAGAAACAAAAAACATACATACACAGATAAACCCTGAACACATCACGCTTCTCTTTTGTCCTGCAGTCGTGAAAAAAATTACACTACTTTCGATATCGCTATTTATTTATTACTAAAGAAAACCAAAGAATCGCCACCGCGTTGGATCTAGCATTAAGCTGTCGACTTGATTGCTATTTCGAGGTGTGGATAGCGACACGACCGCCATGCGCCAAGTAGCCAACATAAAATCGTCTACTTTTATTTTTAAAAAAAGCCTAGCAGAATCGTAAAGGTTTGCCAGCGCAAACATTAATCCACCGCAATAGCCTCGTAAATAGGATCGGAAGCCCGTTGCAGTACCCTTTAAGGACCATGGGACGTATGTGTCCTATAATTTCAAAACATTTTATAAATTATCGAATACGAATAATTTATAAATTATATTTTTTCCATGTTATTGATATATCCGAATCTTAATATTAGGAAAGAAATGAAATTATTGTTTAAAAAAATACAGTATTTTTTTTATAAATCGCAAATGACCAAGGTCATTTTAAATAAATAAATAAAAAAATTATGGCGACTTTTTCATATTTTTTTTGTACGACTTTTAATACGTATAATTTTGTGCGTTATATAGTAGAATAATCAAATTTTGGAAAAAGTTGTAAATTGCATTTTTATGAACCACAGGGACACATATGTCCCATCAATTTATTCAAAATCTATTAAAACAATTTTCACAAAATTTGACATACATGTTATTTACATCGCCCTATGTATATTTCTATGTTCATAGTTCTATGTATTACGCCATAGTTCTATGTATTAAGTACTGAATCTACACTATATTTTTAGATATTAAGACGTTCGTATAATATTATTATGTCGGATCTCCCAAGTGCAAGAGACTCCCGCAATATTATAAAAAACCGCATTTGCTTCACGACCGCGCCACTGTGAAAACATTTCAGACCAGCCCCATTATTCGCCCTTTTTTATATTTTATTGTACGCTCTATTGATTGCTTTTAACCCGACATTTATTGCGATGTTGCTTTTCCCCGTGCTTTATTTTGAAGTCAGTGCCACGTTCTACTGGTCTGTCAAATAAGTATTGGGAGTTGTTTAAAAGCAAAATTGCACAGAGAATCAGGGTAGTTTTGTTTTAACACGATAAACGCGTCCGTCTGGCTTTTTAACGATCGCGCGATCGTCGCGGGACGATCGTGCGCAACGTTCAAGTTTATTTTTACACGACTGCCCAAAAAAGGAGTGTTATGTGTTCAGGATTCATCTATGTATGTTTTCCGTTCCTTGATTTACTATAACTTCTAAGCGCTTGAACCGATTTAAAAGTGTGTCGTATTGTTAGAATCGTTTTGTTCTCCCGAGTCATAAGAAAAAAGCAGTGTCTTTTAAAGAAATCGCGAATAATGTAACGCGGTGGGTGTTGACATTCATCATTTGACGATTTAGTTTTTTTCGTTCTTCCTCTTCGCGGCCATCAGGAATAGATCCGGTAACGAAGAGAATTATTTGGAATATTAATTTAGCATAATAAATTATACCTACAAAATGTTTCATTATTATACTCAACAAAATATTACCGAGTTTTAAATTACCGTTTTTAGTTCTAATGAATTTCTTCCAATCCAACATTTCAGAAAATTATAAAACTACGCAATTGTACTCGGTTAATATCCGGTATGTTTATTCCACCATAACTTCTAAACGATTGAACCGATTTAGAAGGGTGAGATATTTTTAGAATTGTTATGTCATTCCGAGTGTTATAGGGTACCTAAACTGTCCAAACGTCAAAAATACTTGTGTAAATGTTCAAAAGTCAATAAATTGCTTTAAATTTATCGTGTTTAGTGTCAAATGAAAGGTCTGATTGAGTACATTCCCGGAATATACTTCTATATATATGGATAAATACATACATAAACCAAAAATATTTCTTAAAACAGCAATAAAGATAATTATAAATACAATAGTTCATTTTCTGTAACGGCAGTCGTTTTTTTATTCTTTAAATATGTTTGTTTGTGCCATGTACATATGTTTGAATTTATTTTTGATTGTTTCTAATGTTGTAACTAGTGTATTAATCAAATAAATACATAAATAAACAGTCAATTCTGCATTTTATATAAAAATTCCTGCGATGCGATTCTACATACATAGCTTATAGTTAAACACAGGCAAAAACACTTCCCGAGAGGGTAGTGCATAAAATTAGCACTCTTACAAGTGATTCTGCTAAAAAATGTATATGTATAGGTAGCCAGAGACCCAGGGAACGATCAAAATATACATTTATACCGCACAATATTCTATGTAGTGAGAAATCTATGGGCGATTTTCGGTAAAATGCTCTACAAAGTTTTTTCTATTAAATATCATAATAATCGCTACCATGTGATATTAAATTGCTCGCCGCATTACGTTTTCGAAGCTGGTGTTTTACTACGAAACGCAACATGTAGATGGCATTCATAGTTCCAAATATTGATTAATCTTCTCTTATGGTCAGTAGCATAATAGTTGGCATTCTAAACACGTAGTTACAGTATCCTATCTGACAATGGAATAATAATATAATAGCAAACGAATTTTAAATTTATAGCTATTATTATTTAAATATTATTTGCATAAAGGTAACCCCTTTTAATTTGGCATACAGGTTTCAATATGGTTTTTTTTTTGTTGTGTGGGGGCTTTTCTAAGGTCTTTATGAACCTTGTAACACTGCTACCATTGCTGATCTATTGTGTTTGCCACCTACTATAGTTCTGCGCTAAGCCTCGTGTCATTTAAGAACCGCAAACAGGCTTTTGGCGCCAGATTGTTTTACCTCCTCAGGTTGGAGGTAATGACCACCCAAGTGGGTGTATCTTTTACGCATCAGCGGGCCACACTCGCACATGTGGTGCAGGGGAGTTTCCTCTGCCCCTTGGTAGGAACCTGCACATTTTTGTGTCTCGGAGCTTGAGGTTGAACATGTATTTGTTAAGGCCACAATGCCCCGTGAGCGCCGTCACCAGTATGCGTAGATTGTTCCTATTTAGCGATAACGCCTCACGGGCCGTCTTACGGTCGTAAGCCTTAATTAGCGCTTTGGATTGGTTCAGCCCTGGCGTGTTGTTCCAGTGGTTGATGGATTGTTCTAAACATATTTGTTTGAGCATTAGGTTTGCATGGCTTTTTGGTACGCCACAGCAAGGTTCAGGGCCTTTGTAAGTTCGTCGGCTTTTTAATTTCCCTCGATTCCTGCATAGCCGGGAACCCATCTACTATATGGTAACAATTACGCAACTTATAGTTCAAATAGACTAATCGATGGCATTCTGAGCTCTCCTCATTATTTCTGTGATGAAATGGCAATAATAATTGAATAATGGCACTAATAATTGACAAATGGCACTAATAATTGAATATTGTAATTGTTATCATTGCTTAAATAATGGGATTTTATAATCAACCAGTCATTTATTACAGAAAATATTACCTATGCATATTATCTATGTTATTATAGCTGCCCAAATATATTTCTATTAGTTTCGCCGGACAATGCTATCATTGTCATTTGCATGTCGTCGGCGCAGAAGGGTTGACAAAACATAATATGGCATTGCTTAATCTAATACTCTATACAATCAATGTCGCTGTAGATATATAAAATGAAAAATTAAATCAAAAGATTGGACCTTCCAAAGTTTACTATTTTTTTACTAAAATTCGACAAAAACATTTGCGATTTTTTTCATGAATTTTACTGAAAAAGCAATAATGTATATGACTTATAAGTTGACACTGGGATAGTTTATTTATAAAATTTTGACCTGAAAATCATTATAGTAATTTATTTTATATATGCGATCTGACGTTTAGGGTAGCTAGGCCGGATTTTAATAAGATCAGCTGGAATTTTACTGTAGTTTATTTTCTTCTTATTTTATACTAGCTGTACATGGCCACGCGTTGCTCTGGTTTAGACTGGCAAGCAATCGACACAGCCTGCAAATACTAAATACACGTACTTATTCGAATGCATCGTCGTGTCAAAACTTCAAAGCATCGGTGAACAACGTTCGGAAATTTTGAACAAACGAACATTTACATTTTTATTACGTAGATTCTAAAGTGCCAAGCGAAACTGCCTAGTATATACCGAATGAAACGAAGTATCATGTAGTCTATGAAACAGTAACGCTAAATGAACGAACGGATTACTCTCGTAACGGGGCGGTGTCCGTATATCTCAATCCAATCCATGGATGGATTGATAAGATGATTCGGATCACCGGTAAACGGTTGTATAGCAGTATGTACCGCTATTACGGGATACTATTCAACGATATAATGGGATTTAATGTATAACAGCTTATATCTATTTTCCCAAGCGGGCTCTAGGGAAATTGTTAGCACCATAGAGATCTTCGATAACTACTATGACACACTCAAAATCGCCACATCTTGCAATAGGTACTTTCCCATTAGGAAAATGCATATATTTTAATCCTGTATTTACGTAATTACCTGTCATCAAAGTAAATACGTAAATTCGTATTGTCATCAAAGTAATTCACGATCTATATTCAACAACAATTAACGTCAAAAGTCAAAAGTTCGCTCGTTCGTTAACGTGTCCGGGGCAGGTTAGGACACGTCTTTCTAGTCCTGGATGCCCTTGTCGTTCGCCTCTTGTAGGTCATGGTGTGTAATGGGGGTGTTGACAGCTGAAGAAAGGATAAGAAGTGGTCTTCATCTTGCAGGGTTCCTCAGCGCATATTGGATTGTATCTGTAGCCTCAGCTGACTAGATTCGCTCGGCATCTTGTCACACCCACCCTCAGTCTGTTGAGACTATGCCAGGTGGTATACGGGAGATGGGACCCCGGTGCTATCTCTTCCTCTACGTCCTCGCCAAGTGGAGCCCTCCAATGCGTAATGCGTTTTGAAGATCGACTGCCTTAGAACGGTTGTGTTTCAAGGTACAAGTTCAAGTTGAAGTTACAAGTTCACAAGTACAAGAGCCTGTAATTACAAATTCACAGTACAGCTGTTTGTCACATATTTTTTACACTCTTGAAAAATGTTGCTACTCTTAAAAATATTCACAAGTTGAAACACATATTACATGACACTTAAACTTTGATAACTTAAAAAGTGGAAATTAACTGAAAATAAGTGGCAGGGATTATGTAAATAATTTGATCTAGCAAAGAAAGGAAAATGAAAATCAGACAGACGTTAGCTGTCATTGGAGTACCGCGATTCTTCACATTTCATCATCGTTGGTAGAACTCTTGTCAAATTAATTAAACGAAACACGCAAAAAATGCATTTAACCCCCTGAATTATTTTTAAACTTTCCGATAGCCTATGATCGGCTCCAATATTATGCATCTTACCTTGCTGAGTTTAGTTTTGCACGTGGTAAAGCTTTATTGAATTTATTTCTGGTAGTACAGGATATAGGATATTCTTATTAAAAAAAAAAAATATAGGGTAGGCATTAATTAAATAGATTGATAAGCAAGTTCTCAAGCTATGGCTTTTAACCTTCTGTTCAGTGCCTCCATATTCGCAGACAAAAATTAATATTGTAAAAGCAAAATCCCCGATGAAACTTATGAAACATTTGTAAATTTTTAGTTGCCTATTTAGGTAATTTGTTCTATAACATAAGGGTGTTTCGTAACCTCAGCGTCTGTCTGAACTAATGGCATTCAATACGTCGTCATTAAAACAAGAGTTATGTTCTTGCTGCAAGGTTTGTTAAATACCTAGTTAGTTAATAAGGCATCAATTAACATATAAATATGATCGTCCATATTAGGTAATGTTATTTATTAATATTGTATATTATATCATCTTATAATGGTATTCGGATTTTAATAAACAAACTAAAAAACACTTACCTATCCAAGTGAATTGGGAAGTCACGAAAGCCCATCAACTTCTTCCAACCCATTACCACTATTGTCAAGTAATTTTATGATATTATATAATTAATATTAGTTTTCTTTAGTTATTAAATATGTCGAAATAAAAGTTAAGTACGAGATAACAACATTTGTGAAAAATATGACAAGCCCTAAATGTCCAAAACATTGAGGGTCCCCGATTATGTATGTCTTGGATATACTTCTGTATTGTTCTTTATTTGATTCATCACTTTTCGATTCTGAAATATGGAACACTTTCTTGTAAACCCTCGTTCGAGGGCCTCCTATTTCTAGCTCAGGGCTGGGTTAGGTTCCAGCATCCTACATATACTTTAGAAAAAGACGGAAACTACGAAGCGCTCCGCTGTTCATATTCTAAAGTGATAAGTTACACTAATGCAAATTAATCTCGAATTAAAAATCGAAGAATTATCAAACTTAGCATAGCGTTGGACTATACATGATGTAGACTGAGTAGAATGGACTATACATGATGTAGACTTGGAAAATGGATAATACGAAAGTTACTACGCTTTAAGGTCATAGGGAAAAAATATAATTTTATTCTCTAAATCCTAAATCCTAAAATATAACTTCTAAATAACTCTCGTACTTTTCATAATAACTATTTTACAACATCATAATAACACATTTAGAATGGTAGCTTTTTAATTTGGACTTTAACGGAGATATTTTGCGGTTTCTACCTAAAATGTTAATGTAATCGGAAAAATTATTACAACATACCATTCCATGGTACACCTGGGAGCAATTAATCCGGGTCACCAACATAAATATTTCGGAAACTAAGAATGCTAGCTTATTTAAAAATTACCACGTTAATAATTAATAATGAATACCAAGAAATATTCTTATATATTTTTAACCGACTTCAAAACAGAAGGAGGTTATCAATTCGGTTGTACTATTTTTTTAATGTTTGTTACCTCAGAAATCCGTCATTTAGGAAACGATTTGGATTTTTTTTATGTGAAAGGATATTATACTTCCAGATTGGTTCTATTTTTATCAAAATCCTGTTCTGATGATGTGATCCATGAGGAATTGAGGAAACTCCTCAAATATTATAACATGAAGTTGACAATTTACATGTTTGTTCGGCTCCGATGACAATGCATTTTTTATGGCAAGCGTGACCTGATTCTGCACCCAGGGTTGGCTCCCGACGAGGGGACTCCTCGACGGTCAACAGCACAGACACGAAATTTTATATACGCATTCAGTTATGATAGCCCGTTCTAAGTTTTACCATGACATGGCTGCTGCACCCAGGGTTGGCTTCCAACGAGGGAACTCCTCGCCAGTCAACAGCACAGACACGAAATGTTGTACATATATGCATTTAATTACGACATCCCGTTCTAAGTTTCACCAATACAGGACTGCAACACCCAGGATTGGCTTCCAATGAGGGAACTCATCAACAGTCAACAGCACAGACACGAAATTTTGTACACGCATTCAATTATGATAGTCCGTTCTAAGGTTCACCATGAAATGACCTAAAAATACTAATAATAATACTTATAAAAAAATGGAGTCGGTTTTTTTTTAATTTTGCATTATGGGACAGAACAGAAACATTAACAAAAACAAAATCAATAAATTCGTAGTTCGATTTTTAGAATTTATTTTTTTATTATTAGCTTTATTGATGGCATTACTTTATAACAACCAAGAAGTTTTATTTTTCTCGAGTGGTATTAAGTAGTCTTTATAATACTATTTATTTCAATAAGCTAGCTTTATTAGATTCTGAGATATTAGCGTTTATGTTGGTGACCGGGATTCATTGCTCCCGAGTGTAGTTGGGATTAATTTGAAATAATGCTAGAGAAGTCGGAATAAGAAAAGCAGAAGAGACTTTAATATACAAAATAAAAGTATTGGTCCCAGGCTGGTCCCTTGCGGTACTCCGCACTCATTTCCCTTTCTTCGAAAATTGTTCTCTTCAATGTACAGTACCATGCGAATTAATTGGAACAAAGAGTATTATTCTTCGAAATGTACTTTACTGGACATAAACATACAACAATAATACTGGTAGTTATAGATTGTTAGTTTTAATATAGAATGTGTCGTCCTTTTGCGTAGATAACAGCTTTCACTTTCTTGCTTTCATTTAATTACTCGTGCAGTAATTTAAGTCTGGTTTCACGATGATGAACTGAAAGGAAGCTGTCGAAACCTGGTAAATTATATGCCTACAAAAGTGAAAGGTATTATCAATGCAAAAGGAGGACACATTCTATATTAAAACTAAAAATATATAACTGCCAGTACTGTTTTGTATGTTTAATAAAGCACTTTTTGAAGAAAAATACTATTTGTTCCAGTTAATTCGCACGGTACTGTAACATATGCGATCATCTAGTTGTATAATTGTTTTGTATTAAAGATATAGCTACTGTACCATTGCAGGTTGTTTTTCGGATTCCATATTTGTCGAGTTTTGCTAGCAGTGTTTGGGGGTTTACCTTATTGAAAGCTTTTAATAAATCGCAAAAAAAATGATACCCGAAGTATCTACTTTATAATATATTCTTGATAATTAAGTTATCGATTTTAGGAATATTCTTGGTTTCATGCTGTTTTTAGTTCTGTTATTACTGAATGAGTTCAACCAGTAGCAATCTTCAAAGGACCACCAACTGATCAACCGACTAAACTCATTACACTGATTGATTTGCTAAACGTTTATATTATCTTCACTCATTACTCAACATAATATTCTTGACTTATACAAATTAGCAAAAAACCAGCGAAATATTTATGCTAATTTTAGTAAATTGATTTCACGCTGAGAGACATATCGCTCCACATTAATATAATGAATGAATGAATGAATCCGATTAGCCACTCACTTCAGCTAACGGTGATCTAATGGCAGGATAAGATTGGGGTGGGCATAGTCCAGAAAATGTAGATTGCGATTATTTTGATAGCGATTAATTTGATGGCGAACACTATGGGTAGAATGCACGAAGGTCTAGGTCATTTTATAACTATTTGTTTATCTTTCTACACGAATGCCAAAAAAGGAGTGTTATGTGTTTAGGATTCATGAATGTATATTTTTCGTTTCTTTATTCCACCATAATTTCGAAATGCTTGAACCGATTTAGAATTGAGTGATAATGTTAGAATCGTTATGTCATCCAAAGTGTCATTGGGCATGCCGTGACCCCTTGCTCTGATATAAGGAGAAAACCGAGTCTTTAATATAAATCGCCGTGATACGCGTTGGCGTAAAAGTCAGTCGTCATTTGATAGTTTAGTTTTTTCCGTTCTTTCTGTTCGCGGCCGTCGGCAGGTTTCGCGAATCAGGAAGTTTCTGATCTTAGCTATCTAACATTAGGGACGTAATCATGCTACCATTGTGTAGGAATATGTACGGCAATCATACAACGATCTATTAATGTACCAATAGTATGCACCAATATGTACCAATAGATTTAGATTGTCCAATTAACGCGTAGCTGATTGAATCGCCCGGACTTGTATCTGCCAGGCTTTAGGTGTCACTCGCCAACAATGACCGCCACAGATCTTTCTTCCAATTCTAAAGCGGGCACGTCCACGTTCACGCCTCGCTCGCACAGTGTTCCATTCCAGTTGAATGGTCGAACAATGATAACGGGCTTCCGAGTCGAGTGCGGCCTTTCTGTTCGCCGTATCAATTTGAACTTTTTGCACTCAGCCTTTGGAGTTAGCTGGTGTACCGTTCGATTCTCGCTAGTGCGTTCGACTTCGCTGGCGTTTGCGCGGAAGGAATGGTTCCGGTCGCATAAACACACGAACGATGGCACACGAATCGAGAATTTCGTATTTTTTTAATTTTATTTTCATTATTTTTATTCACCAGCCAAATTGGCCTCACAGAAGGACCAATGCGTCACTTTGGCGCTATACAGATATCTTAGAATTCATTTAATTCAATTCATTCAATCAATTCGTTTATTTATTTTTTATTCATTTATTTAAGAAATAATTAGTAGAAAACATTGAGTTTGCTTACACAAATAACAGGAACAGAATGGCAAAACCTTAACCTTTCGCTTGTTTGATTCTTTCACCCGACTGTGTTTAGCCCTTTCTAGGGCGGACAAGACTCTAATATTACAAAAAAATATGTAAAAGTTTTAGTAAAATGCTAATAAAACTAAATTGCCCTAAAACGTGGTCCTCAAAAAAATATGTAATGAAAAATATAATATAATAAATAAAGTACAATGTCACATTTGTAATTATACAATAATATATCTATTATTGTATAATTACAAATGTTTTAACTATAAATATTATACAAGTTCTTTGATAAAGATCTAAAGTTGCATGTGATCAATGTCCTTATGTCATTTAGAGTCATTCACTTGTCTAGTCTATATATATTTAATAGTTTAGTCTCTATACCTGAAAGCTTAGTCTTTATACTTAATACTTATACTTTATACATAAGGGAGCGTTCAAGTATTAGGTAACGCATTTTTTTTTAAATTTTGACCCTCCCTCCCCCCTATGTAATGCGCCGTAACGTTTTCTGTACCCCTCCCCCCTCCCCCTCCCTAAACTTTACGTAACACCCAAAGGACCATTTTTACCTAAAAGTCACAATTATGTTGCGCAAAGTACCGAAAAGTCGCTAAAATACTTTTGTTATTGTTTTAATCGCGTTTGCGGTAATAATAAATAATACATGAGATTCCTAATTTGCAATACATGCGTATATTGTTTATTTTATTTATTCATATTGTTATTTAATAAACAATCAATGAAACAAACAACAAAACAACGAAAAAGAGAAATTCTGAAACATGCGTAATTAAAAACAATGTGAATAAAATCTAAAACTTAGTGCGAAAGTATAGTCATGATATGTTATTTATAATCAAGCAATTGTGGACGCAATATCATAAAAGTCGTCCAGTTTGTAAAGGGCATGTTTGACTAACTGATTTTTCAAGCAGATTTTATATGCTGCCATCTCAAGTCTTCTCGTCGATGACGGCAAAGCATTGAACAATTTAAAACTAATATATAAAAATGTTTTTTGATATTTAGTCAAGCGTACTTTAGGCAATAACACATTGTTTTTATGTCGCGTATTATGGCTATGTCGAGTGGAGTGAAGCTCGCAATTTAAAAAAATCTCTTTGGCGTATAAAAGGCACTGCTATATGTACACGGACGACATGGTAAGGATACCAGCTTTAATAAAAAAAGGGGCATTTACGTGTCCGGGACAGGTTAGGTAAATCTCTCCAAAAATATGCTGCCTGCGTGGCTTTGTCATTCGCCTCTTGTAGGTCCTGGTGTGTGATGAGGGTTGACAATTGCTGACAGGATAGGAAGTGATCTGCATTTCACTAGTGCAGCATTTACTTATAAGCTATACGAACTATAGCTTAGGGTGGTGGTGAACGGTTTCGTGTAGCTTGGGCCACAAGATCCTTTTTGTTTTCGGATCGGCTCAACTCACGATTCAGCTCGTATTCAGAAGCCTCCTCGAGTGGAAGGATACCCTGGGTAAGACTCCCGTGTCTCAGGCCTACGCCCAGTGGACGAGTTTAACTCGGAATCTTGTCACAACTCCCAGGTGATAGACCCTTTTAAGTTCTAGTAAACTCCAGCTTGGAAAGTCTCAATACAGTCTAGAAGAGATTTATTTCATTCTTCATTGATTTTAACGATGATTGGACATGCCAT
This sequence comes from Micropterix aruncella, assembly GCA_944548615.1. Taxonomy (NCBI): domain Eukaryota; kingdom Metazoa; phylum Arthropoda; class Insecta; order Lepidoptera; family Micropterigidae; genus Micropterix; species Micropterix aruncella. Next base: position 19,599,802 of record OX155973.1, read on the forward strand.
AAATAACTCTGAGCAACCTTTTCATTTGATGCAATGATGCAGCAAACGCGTGGCGTTTTTTTTTTGTCTCGCCCTCTGACCACTGCGTCCGCAGCGCCCGCAAGCATTCAGTCTACGAGGCAAATGAGCTCTAAGGCAAAAGGTGCAAAAACGAGCGCTGATGGACAAAGATGGGCTCCGTAATTTAATGACCCGAATGGGAGTTGGGTCATTTGCATCGGCAAGCTCGTGCCTAGCATAGAGAGGAAGCCAGTCACAGTTTACTTTACGTCATCGGGTAGACGAATCAGGCTGCCGGCAGACAAAGGATGCCGTGGTCCGCGATAGATTCGGTATACACCGTTTCACCGCTTCGTAAGGGAGAGGACCGCGCAAGCGACCTCGAACTCGTAACCAATCGAGAGACTGGAGTAATCTGGTCGCAATTGGAAATAAGGGCGTGAGTGTAAGCCCGCTGGGTAACACTCCTGGCTATCTCGTGGTTAAGGCGTTGGCCTCTTACGGGTTTGTGGCGGAGCTAGACGGTGGACTGTTTTGTCCAAGTCTTCTGCGCTTACTCCACGACTAATCGTTAAAACTTCCTGAGGTGCCGGCTCGCCTGCTGTAGTCGACAACCCTAGTTGCCAAAGTTACAGTAATAAACGTCACCCAACTGGGTGTAACAAGTTTTAATGTGCATATTATTATTTTTATTATTTAATTCAAAAGTAATTATAAACTTAGGCAGAGGCATAACATTTTAAATAAAAAAACATTACCTAATAAGGTAAAAATAGGTCATTAACAAGAAATACAAATTAACATACAATCGATGAATTGAAAAAAAACAGAAAATATATACCTAATGTGATTTACAATAAAATCATTCTTATTTTATATTACCTACCTACTTCAGACTACGGTTGGAAATGAAGACATTTTTGTGTAGTTATTGCGTAAACTAAGACAAAAAAAATATTTACTTACTTATTTATAATAATTGGTACACAAACAACAACAAATACAATAAGATTTACTATTTTTTACATAATTGCTTATAAGAGCATAATATCATATGTGTACTCCACAAGTTAAATTAGTTATTGCCCTTATAAATAAGATAACAAACAAATTTAATGCGTGAATTTTGTAGCACCCACGTTTCGACGACGTTGCAGCCGCCGTTGTGAGTGAGTCACCGGTGAGTCTCTACCCTAGACAACGGCTGGTGCAGCGTCGCCGAAACATAGGGTGCCACAAAATTCACGCCGTAAACTCGTTTTTTATCTTATTTATAATGTCAAACAACCGCGATAGTCTTGGATTTCATAGTTATTGCCCGTTTAACTGACAATTTACAAAAGATATCAATATAAAAACTATTCAGTTGGCCATTAAATTACATCCAAAAGAAACAAAAATGAATCCTTGAAAATATCATAAAACTTAAAGTTTGAGGAATAAATTTAAAATGACAATAAATTTAGAATAAATAAAAATAATTTCATATTTGATGATATTATATTTGAAGATATTTGATGGTAATATAGGTACCTACGTACCCCTATTAAGGCTCTTCGCCCGGTATCGGGTAGCCATTCGGCTACCCGGTACTGCTCTTGAAACGACCATTCGGTCGTAAGGTTAACAACTACCCCCGCTCTATAGGAAACAATGCTATTTCCAGACTCCCCTCGCTGTCGGTCGGAATGCACAATCCATAGGCTGACGCCGCACGGTGTGCAAACTGTCCAGAAGCGGCCGAAGGTTGACTCCTAGGGAAAACTGGCTCGGCGGCCAGGGTCCTACCCGAGCTCGCATTTCTGCGTGGAGGCCGCCGGATGGGCCGCTGGACCCGTGCGTTAGGCCAACCATACACATGGGTCTTAGTGGCCAAACTGCAACAGGGCCCATTAGCTCCCAACAATTAAACAACAACAATTAAAGACATATTTTTTTAATAGGCTTAAAGGATATGATCTGTGGACATTTCTAGCAATAATTCCTGTCGCGCCATCATGTGTGTCTCACGGGCAGTCAGTCGCCAATCTTGTCTCAATCGCGTAAATCTTGTCGCAAACATCCTACGATCAACTGGCGAACCCCTGGGGGTTCGCGTACCCTACTTTAAGAAACGCTGATCTGAAGGATTCCCGTCAAGTTTTATGGATGATCCGATCCAATAAAAGGCGAAATTATTTCGATATGTCTGACTACCTATTTTCGCGTATGCGTTAAACAACCGACTGCTCGCCTCGCCGCAAATCGTTTATGTAATGCTGCCGCTTGTAAAAATAGTCGGCGACCGCGTTGTGGGTAGGTTGACGAACTCTACGCGCCTCAGACAAAAAGTCAAGGCGGGTGCAAGGTCGCCGCGCTCGCCACGTCATCATTACCGACTTTTTCTGGCGGGAGAATCATCACGTCACATCGATGAGATGGCCAGACGGCGCGAGACGCGATGATGACACACCGTGTTGTTCTTGACTACTCGAGACGACGCGCTGATTAGTGGAAACATGCTTGAAGCACGCGACGACGGGTACCTCAGACCCTCGTGTTGCTCCCTATCACGGTTTTACCCATGAGTCCCTTCCAATTTTACTCTTCGACAATAGAGTGCCCATACACGTATCCGGGGGGGAGGGGGGGGTGGGGAAGAGAGAGTTGGGATCCCCCCCCCCCCCCAAATACGGCGTATTTTAATTTCATTGTACGGCAAAATTTAAGATTGGTGGGTGCCGCGCGCGTTATTTTAATGAATACCCCGCCTCCCCCCGAAACTACGTGCCGGACAGTACCTATGTTTAATCTAAGCATATTATTGTAAAGGTCAGCTCAAGCTGAAAGAAGCACTCGTCCTTGCAACATCGGTCGTCAACTTCTAGCCTTCTCAGAACTTCTGCATCCGTTTCGGTCATTTTCTGGAGAAGTGGAAGACCGCTAAGGTGGTAATGCCGCTTAAAGGACGAAGCCCCACCAAGACCTGCGGAAACCAGCCAGTTATCTCGTGATATCACTGCTGTCCATCCTTTCGAAGGTCTCCAAGTACTATGAAGTATGGATTCCACTTGAGTCACCCTTCTGCTCTGTAACTTACACGGGAAATCTACCATCTAAAGCAATCTTGAAATAATCACATGCGCACAGCAGTCGTTTTCGTCGACGTCTGCCGCTAGTGCATATACTGCAAACTACTACACCGTGACTGATCGGATATAAGATGACTCCATTCTCCAGAAGAAGCAAGAGGACTCGAGCTCAAAGGCTTCATGCAACTTGGGCCGCAAGTCCAGCTTGTTTCGTGCCCGGAGCATACTAAAAAGGTGAATTAAATGAAAGCGTTCCCTCGGCAGTGCACTCTGCACTACCAGGTGGAGAGTCTCGAAGCTTAGTTTTCCTAAGAAGTGGGATAGATGTTGACCTGGTATCATCTACTTTTAAATGGCCTATTATAAAAGCCGATCCCGGGAAAGCGGGCAAAGGGCGCCGGGCTGTAATTATACACTATGCAGAAGCTCGTGCTGAACTTGAGCTGTTTTACTGGTAAGCAGGGAGCGAGGAGCCTCACTGGATTGCCAGTGCCGTCGCTGTTTGAGCATAACTCGGTTTTTATATTGACTACCTACCCAAGTCTTTGCGACTCATCTCAGGGTGAAAAGACAAGAACGATCATTATAACATTCTGAGATGACGGGTTCACCAGCAACATCGACAATGTTAGCCTCTAGAAGAGGGCTCTTCGTCGCGGTATGGAGCACAGTCACTTACCGCAGAGAAGCTGCCTATCTCTGGTGCACTCTGGTGTCTAATCAGACGATACAATGTATATGACGTCTTCGATGAACCTTAAAACATCGTAATCACCGGCTCACCAGAGCCGGTTAAACTCGGTGGAACCCAGCTCCTATTCAGCAAAACACGGTCAAAACTCCCATAGTAAAGCAACTTCGTACACCACGCGAAAGTGACCATCACCGCTTTTAAATACGCATGCATCCGATGCAGTACTCAAGGATACGAATGCTAATGTTCAATATGTACAAGATATTCAAACTCACGTATGCCGCATTTAGCTGATTTTTATACTACACGTGTCATAGATAATTTGGCAGCTTCACCGAAATCCTTTAAATTTATAAATTCAAACCTCGAAATTGGTTGGACGCCATATTTTAAATTATTTAAAATGCTAACTCTGACAGAATCTACATTAACAAAGATGCAGTCATTCAAATTTTGAATGCTTAAAATTCCACGAACGGACTAATAAAGTTCAATATAATTCAGTAGGTATATACTACAAATGATACACTATAACAAGACAAGTATATTGAATAGAAGACTATTTTTTATTTCGAGAAACTTTTATTATCTTAGCAAGCATCTAAATCTCTATTTCATCAAATTGACAGAATAAAATGTTAAAAATATTTTTTTAATATAATATTATACCAAGATATATTTCGTGAAACATAATGAAGCTAAAATTAAATATGAGAAAAGCGAAAAATACTGTACTCCCGACAAACCTGACATGGAAGCAAGAACTCTAACAGAATCCTTATATGGATAATAATATTGAAGCATTCGAATATTAAATATTTGAATTTTCATGGACTGAATTATAAAACAAATTATAATAGGAATGTAAAAAAATAGGAAATATTTAAAGCCGCTCACAATGATAATATTGAACATCAAATACTAGGCCGAAAGGAGATTTAGAATCCCATGACTAAAGATATAGTTCGGAAAGAGTACATACTCCAAGGAATATGTACTCTTTCCGAACTAGTATGTACTGCTGCAAGCAGCAGGCAGCTAGATATATCAAAAGTTTTGGAAAGAAGAAATATTATGTTGAATTCTGGTTTACCGAACAAGAAAGGCGATGAAGTTTAACACAGAAGACAGAAATTTACTGCTATTCAAAAAAGTAATCAACGCAACGAAACAAGTAACAGTATTACAACGAATATTACTATTCATGAAAAGCAAATTTTCTTGATATATATATATATATATATATATATATATATATATATATATATATATATATATATATATATATATATATATATATATATATATATATATATATATATATATATATATATAATATTTGATTGGTTTTTTGTAAAATCTTTCTTTTAAGAATTCGTTTAAAGGATGACACTTTGATGAAGAAATAAAAATAATAAAAGCCACTTACATAGCTGGAAGGTTTTCCCGGACTGGACTGGGAAATGCTTATTGTTTAAACGAGATGTATTCTTGGATGAGTACCACTTTCGACGGTACACTGTAGGTTTAATGGGATCCCTTTATCGCTAGCGAACGATCACCCTTCATCCACATCTCAAAAACAAAGCGTATCCTTTTGCAAACCAAAATAAAATGTCTTTATTAAAGACAAATTTAAGCAAAAACAATGAAAAAAATCACAATCAATCGTATCTTAAATGCGGAATGAGATTTCGAAAATTCGATTTGAAATTCGAATATATCCACTCTTTAAAAGGACGATATACGATTGCTGAGCTCGCTATCAGCCAGCTATTAAATGAAAATAAAAATAAAATACTTCATTTGCTCGTTCCCATGAAATAAGATATAAATCGTAATTTCTGGTCGAGAAGTTTATACTTAAGGCTATATGATATTTACAAGAGTTCAAAACATAAGATAAAATTGTATAATATTGTTAATATTTGATTGGTTTTTTGTAAAATCTTTCTTTTAAGAATTCGTTTAAAGGATGACACTTTGATGAAGAAATAAAAATAATAAAAGCCACTTACATAGCTGGAAGGTTTTCCCGGACTGGACTGGGAAATGCTTATTGTTTAAACGAGATGTATTCTTGGATGAGTACCACTTTCGACGGTACACTGTAGGTTTAATGGGATCCCTTTATCGCTAGCGAACGATCACCCTTCCTCTATATATATATATATATATATATATATATATATATATATATATATATGATATATATATGATATATATATATATATATATATATATATATATATATATATATATATATATATATATATATATATATATATATATATATATATATATATATATATATATATATATATATATATATATATATATATATATATATATATATATATATATATATATATATATATATATATATATATATATATATATATATATATATATATCAGCGGGCTGTTAGCGGAATGCATGCATACCAGTCGTTTCAAATAATTAATAAAATTCTATCTCTCCATCGGCCCTTAGCATAAAGTCGCAACTCCGAAAACCGGTATCATAATCTTACAAAAATACCTGTACTTGATTAAATCGGTGATGTAATAATTACAAATTACGTATAATAACATTTTTTCAACCGCACTCCTTGGTTGACACACGCTGCGTCATTGTATTTAATGTTATATGAAAAAAAGTGGTAGACTTGTTAGTCTGCCTTGTTGTTAATTGCGCATTCTTTTATAGGCTACCTGGAGCGACGTTCTCAGGGGGAGAGTAATTATAAGTATAACTCGTGATATTTAATAATAGTAATAGTGGTAATGGTTGACTTGGGAGGCATTGGTCTAAAATAAAATGTGGTCTGTTCAAAGATAAACAATGTCTAGACGAACGACAGCAGGAATAATTAGGGCCAGGGTGAGTTCTCATCCAAAAATAGTCGATCTATAATTGAAAATTAATCAGTTGTGTCATCCCAGGCCTTTCCCGGCCAAGGACTGACTTTATCTGAATATTAATTTCATAAATAATTTCAATGAGCGGAAAATGAATCTGGTTAAGTTCCGTCGCAACCGCCTCGGGCACCGCTGTTGGTTTCTCAGCTTAGCTGAGAAACGAACAGGCGGTTGGACCAAGCGCTAACAGATAAGCTTTAATAATTGATTAAAAAGTATGACGAAATTTAAATATTTTTAGTTTAGCTTGTATTTCAACCAAAATTGCACTGTGTGATTTCGATCAAATAAATCATATGTGTACTAAAATTCAAGTCTCTATGTCTAATATTTCGATATTAAAATATGACTAGTGTGCCCTCTGGTGGACCGATTTCAACCTTTCCAACTCTTGCAATCACTAAATGATGTCTGCATGCCAAATTTCAGCTTAATCCGATGAAGCATTTGGGAGGAATACACTCACACACCCAGACAGACAGATACACGGACAGACTTCGACATGGAAATGGTTTTAATCGTCCGAAGGGGACTGAAAATTGATATCTCCGTCTCCATCTCGATAAAAAATATTACCCGTTCACGATACTTTCCCTTTTCGTCGGTTGGTAGGCCGGGAAAGTAATGTTAAAATAATTTTCGTACCCGTAACCGTCAGCTAATCAGATTGCTAACTGTTATAAGATTGTAATCAGATGTTAATAGATTTTTATATATTTAAAAAAAAAGTGTAAAGGAATGAATAGTTTTATATATTTAATTATATTTATATCTGGATGCAATAAAATATATGTTAATAAGCCGGTAAGGTAATTAATAAATACAAAAAGTTGCCATAATTTGAGATATTTTGATAATGTTGTATATTAACTGCTTACCAATGGTAATGATTGCAGAATGGAATTTTGAGATATAATTTTATTTGTATTTAATTATTGGAAATAATAATTGTAGCTTTTGTTGTATCAGCTGAAATAGTGTCTTTTTCATGTTGTTCTATTTGTCTCCTGGTCGGCTGTCGACGCAAGAACAAACAGATTTTAGATTTTATTGACATTGTTTTTAATTACGCATGTTTCAGAATTTTTCTTTGTATGGTATTGATTATTATTTGTTTGATTATTGATTATTTTGTAAATTTGACTATTTTTAAGTAATCACCTCTGATTACAATTATTTTTTTTTCCTTTTAATTAATCAAAACGGTTTTATCATCCGGTAAATTATGATTGTAAAATTTGACATGTTCCTCAGTATTGTGAAATGCTTTTATGGAATGAATAAATGATGATGATGATGATGATGATGATGATGATGAAACACCATGCGATACCAGCACAAGTTCGAGCAATTCATATTTTAAATTAGATTTATAATAAAAACCTCCCCCTCTTATCGCGGGGTAAAAATTCAGCCGTCACTTCGGCGTGTGTTAGTTTATATTGGATTTCATATCCAATATTGGATCGCTCACATTCCGCCGCGGGTCCAATGATGCATCCAATGATGGAATGTGCATCCAATGATGGACGATGATGTCCAATGATGCATCCAATGATGGCTTGCATCCAATGATGGACGGGTCACATCAGTCGGATTAAAACCTTTTATTAAAATACTCTGAAGAGAAAAAGGAACGGGCTATTATAATTGAATGCATATACAACAGTTTGTATATGTGCTGTTGATCGTTTAGGAGTCATTCGTCGGGAACCAACCCTGGGTGCAGTAGCCATGTCATAGTGAAATTTTGAACGGGCTATCCTTATTGAATGCGTATGCGAAATTTCGTGTCTGTGCTGTTGACCGTGGAAGAGTAGCCTTGTCGGGAGCTAATCCTGGGTGTTTATGGGCATCAGGTAGTTTAAGGGCTGTTAATGGGCCCTTGCTGAGTAGGCCACGAAGACGTTGTTGTTATTCAGGGTTGATCACACTCACGGGTCAACACCTATCCGACGGCCTCCACGCATGAAGTGCGAGCCTGGGTAGGACTCCGGCCTTTGGTCAGTTTCCCCTGGGAATCAAACGTAAGCCAATCGACTGTGCACTCTGACTAACAGTCGGGGGAGTCTGGGAACTGTATTGTTTCCTATAGAGCGGGGGTGGTTGCCTACCTTACGGCGACTGCTCTTGAAATGACCATTGGCCATCCGATCCCGGTTCAGAGTCGGGCATAGGACGCCTTGGTCCGCGATAGATTCGATGCACACCGTTTCACCGCTTCGTAAGGGAGAGGACCGCGCAAGCGACCTCGAACTCGGAACCAAACGAGAGACCGGAGAAATCTGGTCACAATTGGAAGCAAGGGCGCGAGGGTCGGCCCACCAGGTAACATACTGGCTATCTCGCGGTAAAGGCGTTGGCTTCTTGCGGGTTGTGACGTAGCTGGACGTTGGATTGTTCTGTCCAAGTCTTCTACGTTCACTGCAGGGCGACAGAACAAAAAATCGTTAAAACGTCCTGTGGTGACGGGCTCGCCCGTTGTAGTTGACACCGCAAGTTGTAGAATCAGGTAGTTAATGGGCTGTTAATGGGCCCTTGCTGAGTTGGCCACGAAGACGTTGTTGTTGTTCAGGGTTGGTCACACTCACGGGTCAACACCTATCCGACGGCCTCCACGCATGAAGTGCGAGCCTGGGTAGGACTCTGGCTTCATGGTCAGTTTCCCCTGGGAATCAAACTTCTGGCGCTCCTGGACGGTCTGCGCACCGTGCGGCGTAAGCCAATCGACTGTGCACTCTGACTAACATATTGAGATGTCAACCACAACGGGCGAACCCGTCACCGCAGGACGTTTTAACGATTCATCGTTCTATCGACCGTGCAGTGAGCGTAGAAGACTTTGGACATTACAAATCCGACGTCTAGCTACGCCACAACCCGCAAGAAGCCAACGCCTTTACCGCGAGATAGCCTGGCGGGCCGACACTCGCGCCCTTGCTTCCAATTGTGACCAGATTTCTCCGGTCTCTCGATTGGTTCCGAGTTCGAGGTCGCTTGCGCGGTCCTCTCCCTTACGAAGCGGTGAAACGGTGTGCACCGAATCTATCGCGGACCAAGGCGTCCTTTGCCCGACTCTGAACCGGGATCGGATGGCCAATGGTCATTTCAAGAGCAGTCGCCGTAAGGTAGGCAACCACCCCCGCTCTATAGGAAACAATACAGTTCCCAGACTCCCCCAAGACGTTGGCCTCTTACGGGCTTGTGGCGTAGCTAGACGGTGGACTATTTTGTCCTCAAGTCTTCTGCGCTCACTCCAGGGAGATAGAATGACAAATCGTTAAAACTTCCTGAGGTGACGGGCTCGCCCGCTGTAGTGGACAACCCATGTTAATATATTTTGATTTTTAGACATTAGTATATTTAGACAACTACTCACTTGGTATTTTGACAGATAATATACGATTATAACAATAGTACATACTTCGAAATCGGTTCAATCGTTTAGGAGTTATGGTGCAATAAAGAAACTAAACATATACACAGATTAACCCTTTACATGTTGCACTCCTTTTTGTTGGGAAATGGTGGGATTTCCGTTGTATAGATGTAAAAAGGTGGAATTCCCAGTTGTATAGATGCTAAACAAATTGCTTTTGGACTTATTGCTATCCGTGTGGTGAGTGAGTGAGTGTGGTCAAATGTGAGTTTGTTATCGAAAATCCCTCCCAGACCTTTGATAATCTCCGTATCTCAAGCAAATGGTTTCCGATTTCGTAATCGAATACTGTGGAGTTTCCCAATCTCGTGTAGGAAACAGTGAAACGCGTTTCCGCAATAAAATCCAATTTGTTTTTACCACTCCATGCTACTCAATTATCTTTAAATCGCTTTTAAATCAAATGACTATCTTACAAATTGCTACGATTTTGAATCATTACGGGCAAGCAGCTGTTGTTAAAAGAAGGTACACGCAATCACAGAACAGCCTATATCTATACTAATATTATAAAGAGGTAAAGTTTGTGAGGTTGTAGGAAGTAATCTCTGGTTCTACTGAACCGATTTTGAAAATTCTTTTACCAATAGAAATCCATAGGTCCGTGGGTGTCATAGGTTATATATTAATCCGAAAAATTAAAAGACTTTTTCGTGGTAGTCGGATTTCCAAAGTAAGTCGGAAAAAACAGTCGAACGAAAATGTTTCTAGCTAACGCTGCTTTAACGATGAGAGATATATGATTAAGTTCTAGAAAAAAGTTGTAGAGATTGATAATGCCTACAAAAAAGTCAACGGCAGCATATGTCTAACTTTTATATTTAAGTAACAAAACGTAGTATTTTATATTTAAAAAATAATTTAAATGGTTAGGTCATGTTTATTGGTCATATTATCAACAATTATGAATTCATATCAAAATAAGTAAATTTATCGTCTCAAGTGTTTAAAACAAAAGACTTGTCCCTTTTACTGCATATAATTTCACTTTTACTGCATAAATGGTTAAAGAGATAAGACACTCACAAATAAGACACTCACAAGAAGACACTACAAATAACGGTAATATAGTCAAATTGGCATGCAAATACATACATACATATGCAGTAAAAATATAACCCTTCTTTTGGCAGTCATTAAATAAATCGTAGCACTCAGTACTAACCAAACCACACTCATAGTTTCATCACAAGTAAAAAGTTTTTCCGCCCAACGAAGTGAGCACGGATCAGCTAGTACTCGTATAATGCACGTGTATCCACGCGAGGCAGGTCACAAACTCATACCAACTAGCAATATCTACGTGAATGAAAAACGAGAGGAGAAATGCCGTATCCTTACTCAACACCTCATCCCTGACCTAGGCCAATGCTATTGTGATGTCATAAGCGCGAGTACCTGCCTCATTATTTCACCGCCTATAATATCTACATTATGCATGCACGCCTCTCGCCGACCGTCGACGCCTTTTTACCAAACGTTTTTTCCTCGACGAAAAAAATATTGTCTCGCTTACATTACCTATGGTAATCTCTTAATAGTTAATACCAGTATTCGTGATGTCCTTTCGTTTTCAAGTTGTAATTTATACATCAACATTGATTGTTGGTTCGTTGTTTATTTTTTATATCTGGATCTATAATAAGCTTACTATTTTTAGCGGCTATGTTATTCGACAAAAGGTATAAAGTTCATATAGAGGGCCAAATAGTACTAGAGCTGTCGACTACAACGACGAACCCATCATCTTTTTTAACGATATAAGACATACGTTCTGTCTCCCTTGAGGTGAGCGCAGAAGACTTGGGACGAAAAACAATTGACAGTCTAGTCATTTATTTATAGATTGACTGTTCAATATTTCGAGACTGACGAGTTCCGAATTTATGTCCAACATAAACACAGCACTAGACAGATACAAAATGAATGGCTACTCGTCCATCCTTTTCGCAATCTTTATGGCAAAAGAAGATTAAATTGGCTAAACCCTCATATATTCAACAAAATTCCTCTAAATTTAAAAACATAAAAAATGTACAAAAAAACAAAAAAAAAGAATTAAAAATAGTTAGCTTGAAAATAAGTGAAAGTGAAACACACGTGTAAATGATAAGAATAAGATTCATATTTTATTTTATTAGCATGAAGTACGTTCATCTATTTATGTAAATATTATCAATCTGTGCTTTCTATCAATAGGGTGGCTTTCTGTGCCGACTAATACTTACTAATGTAGCAGATAATGCAGCAGATACATTATAATATGGTCAAAATGGCCACTAAAGTTGCACTGAATGTCACCCTATCATAATCTCCAGCAGTTAAGCCTTAGGCTTGGCTGAATTTTATACAAAGCTGTATTTAAATAAAATGGGTATTAAATAAATAAATAAAAAAAGTTACGCCATCTGTCACAGGCCAACGCCTTGCAGCGAGGCACCGGGAAAGGTACCCAGCGGGCAGCCTCGCCCTCTGACTACCAGTTTAAAAGGTTATCTCCGCCTGGAATTATCTCCTTCAGGATACCTACTGCCTCCTGCGTGGTTACAGGATTGAGGTCGCTTTCGCGGTCGTCTTCCTTATGAAGCGGTAATACGGTGTACACCGTATCTATCGCGGACCACGGCATCCGTTGCCCGGCTTATTTACCCGGGATCGGGTGGCCGAATGGTCGTTTCAAGAGCAATTGCCATAAGGTTAACAACCACCCCTCGCTCTATAGAAAACATTTCTGATCCCAAACTCCCCCGGCTGTTAGTCGGAGTGCATGATCAATTGGCTGACGCCGCAAGGTGCGCGAATCGTCCAGGTGAGCCGAAGGTTGACTCCTAGGGGAGACTGGCCCGCAGGCCAGCGTTCTACCCTGGCTCTCTCATATGTGTAGAGAAAGCCGGATGGGTGTTGGCCCGTGCGTTTGACCGACCGAGATAGCGCAATACGTTAGAGTGGAATATGAAACGAACGATCGTCGATTTTCCCGCTTCTAAGCTACCTGTCGAACTTATACTCGTCCGAATAAATTTGAACACATTTCGTGCGGTCTTAGATCCAGATGCGTTATCTTTGGTGGGTAGTTTTAATGCTAAAAAATGACAACCGTCCATTTCACACTCCGCTCTAGCGTATTGCCCTGTCTCGTTCACACGAACTAATTTCCGAGTTTAGTTCACGAATAAACGCAATCGAGCCCATTGGGCTCGATTGCTTTTATTCGTGAACTAAAATCGGAAACTAGTTCATGTGAACGAGACAGAGCAGTACGTCAGAGCGAAATGTGGAATAAACGGTTTTCACTTTTACGCATTAAAACTACCCACCTAAATCACCTAAATCAAACACCGCACAAAATGTGATCAAACTTATTTGGGCGTCTATAAGTTCGACAGGTAGTTTTGGTGCGGATAAATCGACGACAGTTCATTTCATATTCCGTTCAAACGTATTGCTCTGTGTCGTTCACATGAACTAATTTCGGTTGAACTAAGTTTCTATTTTAGTTCACAAAGAAAAGCAAACCCGTCCATTATTTACATATTTTGTACATTACTCTAAAAAGTGACATATTCGGGATTGTGTTACTTTTGATTTTATATATCTAAGTATTATGATTGATACTAATTTATTATTATCCGATAAAGCCAAATTCTCGCTTCTTCTTGCCACATATCAGGATTTGCCCCAGGTAAACGCGTTATTTTGAAGTATCTTCATACATGCTTATATCGTAGGTAATCAAAGAATAATCAAACCTTGAGCACTGAGCTAATCATCATTAAATATCTGGCTATCAGCGATGCGGACTCGGCGGCAAATTGCTCGGGCGAAAAACAACGGAAGCGTTAATAACGGTTGGAAAATAGCTTGCTATATTATTCAGAAGCTGCCGCAGTCGCGCGTGTGACCGTCCAACACTACGCGGCAATTGAAAACGACAAGGGATGTGCAATTCTGTCTGAATGCGTTACGTAGGCAATCGATTGGTTACATCGATTTAGTAAGTGCAAGGCCAGAAATACACCTCAGATATTTTCTATACGATAGTCGGATCCCATAGTTTGATCATGCAAGGCACTCTTGACTTACACTTTTTTGAACATTCAATCCGACTCGATTGAATGTTCAATTCAATTCGATTCGATTCAATCGATCCGACTATCCGATCAGACGGAAACAAATGTATGGCAAGAGTGCATTTCGATAGTCTGATCCATAGAGGTATAGAATAGAGCGCAGGGGTGCGAAGGTGGACTGTGAGTGAACGCATTCGCAGAATAGAAAGAGATAGCTGCATATGAGGCTCCCTCTATCCTAGTCTAGTTGCGCATGCGCGTTTATCCATAGCATATCAGACTTATGACGTCGAATCGTTGCCATAGTAACATTGCCATAGTGATATATTTACGTGTGTCCCGTGTATGCGCGACCAATCAAGGATACAGGGAGTACCATATGCTGCTGTCTCTTTCTATTCGGCTGACGCATTCTCAGGCTGGTCGCGCGATCTAGTACTTATACTGTGGTCTAATCAGACTATCAGATCCGACTCACATAGAAAAAACGGGCATGTATTGCAGGCCCAATACAAAATCGGTTGAGTGATTTAATCTGGGTATTAAATCGGAATATTATTCAATTTCATAAATAAAATCAGTGAGTGCCCTCAGCCGGCGCTGAACCCGTTTGGGCGGCGCCTGGCGGTTACGGAGAGCGTGGGGAAGGGGAGGGGGGGGACCGCCCGCCTGGCCCGCCGGCGCGGTTCGTATCTCGACTAAGCGCCAACAGACGTCGTTAATACTTGATTAGGTACAATGTACGGCGAAATTTAAATATTATTAGTGTAGCTTGTATTTGAGATATTTCAACAAAAAAATCACAATGTGATTTTGGCCTGACAACGCGTCTGTGTATCGAATCTTAATCGCTACGTCCAATATTTCAATATTGACATATAACTGGTGGACCGATTTCAACCATAATCTTTTGAACTCTTGCCATGACCAAATGATGCCTGCATACCAAATTTTAGCATAATCGGAAAAAGTGTTTGGGGCTGTCGTGAAGGAATACACACAAAAAACACACAGAGAGGCTCTGATTTTGAAATGGTTTATAGTCTCGGAGGGCTCAATAAGGATATTTCCGTCATCTCAACAAAAAAAATGCGCGTTCACAATACTTTCCCTTTTCGTCGGTTAGTGATAGATAGGAAAATGACAACATATCACAGAATACAATACATTATATCTTAAATCACAAACCCCATAACCTCACACTATAAACTAACGACTCAATACCGAATCATACTATTAGCAAGCAACCAGAGAATATTAAAAATATGGAAGAAAACTAATTGCTGGACAAATGTTTATACGATTTAGAAGAAAAAAAATCATATTCAGGTATTTTAAGTTAGTGCAATTTCCTTTTATTTTAGTTCGAATTGGATTTTAACTTTTGGGATCAAAATTAAGTTCATTTTGATTTGAATTGATTTTATATTTAATCAATTCGCTATTTAGTCAGCTATTTGCAATTAATTTCAATGCTATTTAATTATTATGCTATGGAGTTTTACTGATTTGAATTCAGTATTATATATTTTAATTTCCGATTTTTATTTGTTGTTGTCTATAATATACATAACATTTATACTTCTCTGATATTTTATTTGATTACTAATACTTTATTACACTGTAATCAGATTGTTAAATTTGTTATTTTTTAAATATTTGCTGCTAAGACTTTTTTTGATTTTACCGTAAATTTTAATAATATTAATTAAAAAATACGTCCCTGGCAGTAGAGTTTATTTCTATTATGAGAATATCGCCGAACGTTGCCCACCGTAGAATTTGGCTCGTCGCCGTAAATTACTTCTTACGTATTATCGCTAAAAATACAAGTTGCCAATCTTTATAATCCGGCAGCATCTTATATCATATAGGACCTATTTATCTTTTTCGAGCATCCAAACTTGCCATTATGCTAAAAGGGATAATGACACAAAATTATATTTTTTATAAATATGAAAAAATAATTACGAATTTTAGAAGAATATAATAATAATAATAAAACACGTTATTTGATTGAACAAATCGGCGAGCATTAAGTTAAAGTAATATCTTACAGCTAATCTCAGTCTAACGGAAGAACATATTTTCCGGTCCTAATAAAGTTTTTAAGTTTCAACATTTAAAGTTTTCAAAGAACACTTTTCAAAAACAAGCTTATATTAAAATGCTTCATTCCGAGCCAACCCTGGGTGCAGCAGCCATGGCGTAATGTAACTTAGAACGTGCTAATTGAATGCTATACAGAATTTCGTGTTTGTTACGAAGGAGAGTGAGGGGACCGTTGAGGAGTCCTCGTTGGAGGCCAACCCTAGGTGCAGCAGCCCTATCGTGGTGAAACTTAGAACGGGATATCATAATTGAATGCGTATACAATATTTCGTTTCTGTGTTGTTGACCGTTGAGAACCCCCCTCATCAAGAGTCAACCCTGAGTGCAGCAGCCATGTCATGGCAAAATTTAGAACGGGCTATCATAATTGAATGCGTATACAAAATTGTGTAAATGTGCTGTTGACTGTGTAAGAGTATCCTCGTCGGCAGCTGATCCTGGGTGTAGGTAGAATCAGGCCATGCCCATCATAAAAATACACTGTCATCGGAACTGAACCATCATGTAAAATTTTAACTTTTAAAGATATGAGGATGTGGTTCTAATTCAGCTTGCAGGATTTGACCTAAATAAACTAACAAACATTGCAAGATAAATAAAAGCTTGTAAAAATAATATAAAATCATCAAAGTTTCTCACATTAAAATTCAACATAAACCATCAAAGAGTCTCACATTAAAATTCAGCAGAAATTGAAAATAAATAAAAAAGTAAAAAGCATTAAACCTATAATGACTCAGGAAAGGGGAGGGAAAAAAACAATTTATGAGCGCATTTTGTGTTCTTTGAGACTGCGTTTGAAGCAATACCGACATGGTGCTGTTCTTAGATGAATGGGTATTCTTAGCATTCCAGAGACGTTTATCGAATATCGTCATCATGCGCATTAATTTAAATCTTATTTTTACGATACGTCCAAAGACAGTCGAGTTTTGTTGTTATAATTCGATAACCGTGAGCAAAATATACCACCCTACGTCTCGCACTGGCCGAATACTATGGGCTCGGACGTCGCGTCGCTGCCGCGTTACCGCAGCGGCTGCGGTCTCAACGCGGCGCGGTCGCCTATTTCGCAAAACGAGTCCCATTCGTTTCGCGGACCATTTTTCTCAGTCCGTTCTCACGCCCCGCCGAGCGCCGATCCACGTCTTGAATAAATCCATTTCAAGCTTAGAACGCAATCGACAATTAGGAGAGAGAATCTTTTCCGCTGAAAAAAGAAACCGCACGATCTTTAGACCCGACTGTATGGCTGATTGTTGCTGCTGGAAACGTTGCGATTTCATACATTTCTAGTTTGGGAGCTAATGGGTCCTTGTTAATTTGGCCACGAAGACCCATTTGTTCGGGGTCGGTCAAACTCACGGGTCAACACCCATCCGGCGGCCATCACGCATGAAGTGCGAGACCGGGTAGGACTCTGGCCAGAGTCCAGAGTCCTACCCGGGCTAGTTTCTACCCGGGCTAGGCCTAGACCTAAGACTAGTTTCCCCCGGGAGTCAACCTTCTGGCGCTCCTGGACGGTTTGCGTACAGTGCGGCGTAAGCCAATCGATTGTGCATTCTGGCTAACAGTCGGGGGAGTCTGGAAACAGTACTGTCTCCTATAGAGCGGGGGCTACTGCTCTTGAAACGACCATCGGCTACCCGAGTCTGGGTGAAGAGCCGGACAAAGAATGCCGTGGTCCGCGATAGATTCGGTTGACACCGTTTCACCGCTACGTAAGGAAGAGGACCGCGCAAGCGACTTCGAACTCATAACCAGTCGAAAGACTGGAGTAATTTGGTCGCATCTGGAAGTAAGGGCTTGATTGTCGGCCCGCTGGGTAAACCTGGCTATCTCGCGGATAAGGAGTTGGCCTCTTACGAGCATGTGGCGGAGCTTGACAGCGGACTGTTTTGTCCTAAGTCTTCTGCGCTCACCTCACTGGAGACAGAACGATCATATTTCGTTAAAACTTCCTGAGGTGACGAGTTCGCCCGTTATAGTTGACAGCTCTAGTTGGTGAGTTGTCATCTGCAACGTATTATAGGCATATAATATAAGCATATTTTCTCAAAAAATATTTTTTACATTGTTTCAGAAGCACCATCAAGCGCCCCGATTTCAGAAAGCACAAACAACCTGAACAATCTACCGAGCAACCTTCCAGTCACTATCGAACACATTGAAGACCCGAATCTCAACAACGTCACGAGGAATGACGTCAACTGCGACAAGACCGGGACCTGCTACGACGGTTCGTATTCTTTGGATTGTATTTGGAGGTCTTAGGACAGTTTTGTGATCTTCAAAAAGGTCAGTGGTATGATTTTTAATCAATAGAGCAATAGACTCTTAGCCATTGAGTGATAAGAAGATGTTTGTAGTCTTGGTCAGGTGAAAATATCGGTTATCTTTTATAGAAAACTAGCTGACCCGTGCCCACTTCGTTGGGCGGTAAAACTTTTTACTTGTGATGAAATTATGAGTGTGGTTTGGTTAGTACTGAGTGCTATGATTTATTTCCTGACTGCCAAAAGAAAGGTTATATTTTTACTGCATATGTATGTATTTGCATGCCAATTTGACTATATTACCGTTATTTTTGTTAGTGTCTTCTTGTGAGTGTCTTATCTCTTTAATTATTTATGCAGTAAAAATGAAATTATATGCAGTAAAAGGGAAAAGTCTTTTGTTTTAAACACTTAAGACGATAAATTTACTTATTTTGATTATAATTCATAATTGTTGATAATACGACCAATAAACATGACCTAACGATTAAAATTATTTTTTCAATATAAAATACTACTGTTTGTTACTTAAATATAAAAGTTAGACATATGGTGTTGCTGACTTTTTTGTAGGCATTATCAAGCTCTACAACTTTTTTCTAAAACTTAATCATATATCTCTCATCGTTAGGGCAGCGTTCGTTAGAAACATTTTCGTTCGACCGTTTTTTTCGACTTACTTTGGAAATCCGACTACCACGAAAAAGTCTTTTCATTTTTTTAAATTAATATACAGCCTATGACACTCACAAATAACGTGGCTTTCTATTGGTGAAAGAATTTTCAAAATCGGCTCAGTAGATCCAGAGATTACTTCCTACAACATCACAAACTTTGCCTCTTTATAATATTAGTATAGAAGTATAGATAATCCGTTCTGCAGTCAGTCTAACGAAATATATGAATGTATTCCTAAGCCAAATAAAATTCATTAGATTTACAGGGTGGGCCATTTAAAATTTTAGACTTTGTATTGCTATAAAATAAAAACTAATGTTTTTTTCGTTTTTTTTATTTTATTTGAAACGTCAATTCTTGCCACATTGGCAAAATCTCGCCAATGGCCGTATGTTGTCCTTTAGGTCATTAATTGTTGCTGGTTTGTTGGCATAACATTTGCCTTTGACGGCACCCCAAAGATAATAGTCCAACAGCGTCAAATCGCAGATCCGTGGTGGCCAAATGACATCAGCATTTCGGCTGATAATGCGATTTTCGAAAACGGTACGCAAAAAATCGATGAAACGTTGGCTGTGTGGCATGTAGCGCCGGCTTGTTGAAAGTAAATCTCACTCAAGTCATGCTCTTCCAAATTTGGAAACCAAAATTCAAGTACGCATTATTTTGCAACATTCTGCAACATTGGCCCCATTTTCAAAGTAAAATCTAAATATTTCCCAGCTTTTTACAAGCGTATACGCAACCATTTTCGTTCACCGCAAAGATAAAACTAATTTTCTGTCAAAATAGGAATGATGTAAAGTGTTGCCATTTTCGAAATAACCGCTAGTTCAAAAATAAAACGATAGATGGCCACACTGTATTAGAATGTTCAATTAATTTAACATATCTAAATTTTAAAGTAGCTCAATATACCCTTATAATATTTAAGTAGGGAAAAGTAAAAACTGTTAAAGAACCGTAAAGCTAAACCGTAAAGCAACCTTCACATATTTGCAGATGAATATTACCCGAGGACTAATGCCTATTATACGAATTGTTTTATTTTTTCCAGTTGCTGTTAATTGTAAGGATACCCGTATTGCCGTTCAAGTTAGGACTAACAAGCCGTTCAATGGACGCATCTACGCCTTGGGACGTTCGGAAACTTGCAACATCGACGTTATAAACAGTGACTTTTTCCGCCTTGATCTCACCATGAGCGGCCAGGATTGCAACACCCAAAGTGTGGTAAGTATCGATATAAAATATGTGGTATGTCAAATGAAATAACAATTCAGTTGTCCAACTCTACGGTAACCGGTTGGGGCTAATGGGCCCTGTTAGAGTTGGCCACGAAGAGCCATTTGTCCAGAGTCGGTCACACTCACGGGTCAACACCCATCCGGCGGCATCCATGCATGATGTGCGAGCCCGGGTAGGACTCTAGCATTAGGGCCAGTTCCCCCCAGGAGTCAATCTTCTGGCGCTCCTGGATGGTTTGCGCACAATGCAGCGTCAGCCAATCGATTGTGTATTCCGACTGACAATCCGGGGAGTCTGGAAACCGTACTGTTTTCTATAGAGCGGGGATAGTTGTTCACCTTACGGCGAGTGCTTTTGAAAGACCATCGGCTACCCGATTCCGGGTGAACAGCTGGGCAAAGGATGCCGTGGTCCGCAATAGATTCGGCAACCGTGTCACCACAACGTAAGGGAGAGGACCGCGCAAGCGACCTCGAACCCGTAACCAGTCGGGAGATTGGAGTCATCTGGTTGCAACTGGCACTAAGGGTGCGAGTGTCGGCCCTCTGGGTGACTTACCTAGCTATCTCGCGGTAAGGCGTTGGCTTCTTACGGGTATGTGGCGGAACCTGATGGTGGACTGTTTTGTCCTAAATTTCGTTAAAACTTTCTGAGATGTGGGGTTCGCCCGTTGTATTCGACAGCTCTAGTTGTACGGTAACCGGTTTAATGCATTTCTACTAACAAAACGGGGAATTACCGACAACATTCGCTGGAAGAATTTTTGCCGCACACTACAGAGATTCAACTCACACTAGTGTATTATTTTGCTATACCGTCTGGCCAGGCAATCATCGCACAAGGCGCATAGACAACATTTTAAAACCCGATGTTGGTAACCCAAACGAATAGTCAAATTTTCTATTGGATGGCCGGGTTTTTGTTTATTTTTTATGATTTCTCCGTTAATAAGCGAAATTGATTTATAAAGCATTGGTAGAACGTCACTTTGCCACGTATGACTTTCTCGTTTGCAGTAGAAAACGTGCGTAGAAATTTGTAAGTTCTTATTTTGCTATTTCCTTCACCTACTGACGACAAAAGGTTCGTTCTCATAAAAACTTTAAATGCTGGTGGATTTCTTAAAACATATAGTTTTGGGTGTTGTAATTGTGCTTGTAATTGAGTTTTGGGTGCTTTCAGTTTTATTACTTTTATAAAATTTTACATTAAATTGTGATTCCAGACTGGAGTGTACTCCAACACCGTCGTGCTCCAGCACCATAGCGTCGTAATGACAAAGGCTGATAAAATCTACAAGGTCAAATGCACTTACGACATGAGCTCCAAGAACATTACCTTCGGAATGATGCCCATAAGGTTTGCCACGTTTTATTATGTGTCTAACACCTACCCATGCATATATATATATATGTATATATATATATATATATATATATATATATACATATATATATATATATATATATATATATATATATATATATATATATATATATATATATATATATATATATATATATATATATATATATATATATATATATATATATATATATATATATATATATATATATATATATATATATATATATATATATATATATATATATATATATATATATATATATATATATATATATATATATATATATATATATATATATATATATATATATATATATATATATATATAATATCTAATATACTGTATATAATAATAAAGGTTGACTCAGATGCATCCATACAGAAAGTAAAAATAAGCACAAAGAGTGTTGTGTCATAATAATGAATAAGCACAGAGAGTGTTCTGTAATTAAAATGAATAAACACAGATAGCGTTCGGTCATAATAATGAATAAGCACAGAAAGTGCTCTGTCATTATAATTAATAAGCACACAGACAGCGTTCTGTCATAGTAATGAATAAGCACAGAGAGTGTTCTATCATTATAATAAATAAGCACGGAGAGTGCTCTGTGGCAATAAGCATGAACCTACTTGAAATTGTACACAAACTGGGCAAACTGTATCGAAATATTTTGTACCACAATATCTGTACTTCTAACATACAGTTATACAATAAAGCTATATCTAACTGTCATATAGTGTCGGTAAATATACAGGTTGTTGTTGATTGCACGTTTTTGTGGTGTTCAGTCATATTCTTCAGTCACTTCCGACAATTAAAGCAGTATCTTCTGATGACGTACAATTATACGTACATTTCCAATCCGACAACATACGAGTAGATGCCTCAATCGCCGAAATGAATTCCTTTCTTCCAGCCATCTATGAATGGTGTGCGCTGCTAGCTCTATTAATTAAGACTTTAAAGTCCCAAGCAATTCTCAGTAGTTGCAAACTATTATCAAAAATTCATTTCAAATAGCGATTTTAGCGATTCATATTCCATTCATAAAATTCCGTCCACACATAAAATGAAGCGAAAAAGAAGCATAACATTGAATATTGCTACTTTTTGCTATATCTATCGAATAAAGTGAAGGACCTCAGTCTAATTATTGATAAACATCTCTTCTAGGGGGGGGGGGGGATTCTAGAAAAAAAAATAGCATACCAAATTTGTCTATGGTCCATTTGAATTACATGGGCCATAGACAAATTCATCATGCTAAATAGGCCCTCTGGCATTCATGTTTGCTACATTTACATCGACCCACTGTCGGCTTTATTTAATACGTCCTTGGATAAATTCAAAATGAAGAATAAAAAGTAGCGCCAATATTGAGCAATCCTGTCGAACTCAGTGTCGTATCACCTCTTGAGAAATAGTATAACTAAAGTAGATTAAACGCGACTTCAGACAACTTGTCTTGCGATTTCGGACTTCGGACATGCGTTATTTTCTGCACTGCACGGATGTGTCTGAGTTGACCTGAAAAGTATATATTTACGACTATTTATTTTGAAAATTATTCATTTATTGGAATGGTGAAACCACGGCCACAGCTTTTTGCATCAAACAAAACCTTACACAATAATCTTTTCTCAATGTTTTGTATCATTGTGGAAAAAAATAATAAAAAAACGTGTTCCTATCTAAGACTATTTTAACAAATATTGTACGATTACTTAACTTAAGAACGCAAAGTCCATTTTAAAAACATCTCTCACTATTTGTTGCTCTACAATACGACGATTTCAGAAGCCGTATTGATATAGATATTTGCCATTAAAAAATGTTGCATCAGTTGCAAATAATTTTGCTTACGTTCAGAAATATATATGCATTCAAATTAAAGTTTTTTTTTAATAAAATCATTTAATTAAACATAACGTCTCATTAACACATTTCCATGTTTTCTTCATAAAGTCTAGGATACACCCAAAACACCTTTTGATATTCCACGCGGTAAGAATCAGTTTCTCAAAGTTATAATTTCAAACAACCATTTTCTAATGAAATCATTTTCTAATGTCGTCTGTTTAATCGTGCGGTCGTCTTTCGGCACTAGTATACCTACATGAAATAAACGGCACAATAATGTTTTATCCATTATTGTAAAATGCAAGTTAATTACTACAGGGTGAGTTTTTCATTAGTGACATCCTTGAAGTGGGTGAATCAGTACGAGCAAACAAATAATATATTTTTTGTTTTTTATTTTCATATTTTTTTATTTGGAAAATTTTAAAAAAATGTTTTGATAAATATTTTTTTACAAGCGACGAACGCGCGCGCCACCTAGCAATAGGTAAAATATCTCGAATAAACAGTATTCGCGATATATTACCTATCACTTGATGGCGCAACGCGGTCAACTCTTTTTATACTATTTTAAAAACATTAAATTAACTATAAGAAAATCTTTTTCAAAAAAAGGAAAAAAACTGTTTTTCCATCAAAATTTCCTTCTTTGCTCGTACTGGTAGTAGGTATGTCAATAATTAAAAACTCAGCCTGTATATTATTAGCATTTTTATAGAACATGTTTTATAGAACATCGTTAATGCCGGCTTCAGTGAACTGATAGTACAGCCAAATTGCAGATGCAATAGAAATTTGTCTATCCTTGTGCTTTATCAATTATGACAGATTTTATGTATATTCAATTTAATTCCATATATTATAAATAGGATGAAACTATTTTACCATGTGAATTTTGTAGTACCCGACGTTTCGGCGATGATGCGAACGCCGTTCTCCAGGGTACACATGTTTACCCTGGACAATGGCGGTTGCAACGTCGCCGAAACATCGAATGCTACAAACCTCACCCGGTAAATTCGTTTTATCTTGTTTATCAAACAACCGCGATAGTATTCGATTTCATAATTCAATATAATTTATTCATATCGTTCAAAATGACTATAAAAGGTACCTAATGAATTACTGAACCTTATTTTTTTTTATTTGTTGAGTGGGGCTTTTCTAAGGTCTTTATGAGCCTTGTAACACTGCGACTATTGCTGATCTATTGTGTTCGCCACCTACTATAGTTCTGCGCTAAGCCTCGTGTCATTTGAGAACCGCAGCAGGCTTTTGGCGCCAGATTGTTATACCTCCTCAGGTTGGAGGTAGTGACCACCCAAGTGGGTGTATCTTTTACGCATCAGCGGGCCACACTCGCACATGAGGTGCTGGGGAGTTTCCTCTGCCCCTTGGCAGAACCTGCACATTTTTGTGTCTCTGAGCTTGAGGTTGAACATGTGTTTGTTCAGGCCACAATGCCCCGTGAGCGCCCTCACCAGTATGCGTAGATTGTTCCTATTTAGCGATAGGGCATCACGGGCCGTCTCACGGTCGTAAGCCTTAATAAGCGCTTTGGAATGATTCAACCCTGGCGTGTTGTTCCAGTGGTTGACGGATTGTTCTAAACACATTTGTTTGAGCATTAGGTTTGCAAGGCTTTTTGTTACGCCACAGCAAGGTTCAGGGCCGTATAACGTTCCCTTTGCTCCCGTCCTAGCAAGTTCGTCGGCTTTTTCATTTCCCTCGATTCCTGCATGGCCCGGAACCCATCTTAGAATTACCCTGTTCTTTTCGCCCACGGAATTCAGTAGTGATATGCAGTTTTGCACTAGCTTTAAATTAATGGTATTCGAGGCCAGTGCCATAAGAGCTGCTTTGCTATCCGAGTGGATATAGATACGGTGGTTGGCGTAGTCCTTTTGGAGGTTGATATCCGCGCATTCAATAATGGCGTAAACCTCCGCTTGGAATATGGAGGCGTATTTTCCCAAGTTTACACGACTGAACCTTAAGATGCTATTGCCTGTACTAAAGGAGACTTGTTATTTTATTTGATATAGTCTCTTTTTTTTCAATTAAATTACAGTTAAAAAGTCTCTTAAAGTTTATATTAGTTTTCAAATTATGTACCACATTAGAATATTTTAATTTTAAAAAGGAATAAATTTTAAAATGTCGTTAATACTAAAAAATCGACAGAGACAGGGACAAAATAGTATGCAATGAATTGTAAACGCTAAATCAATTAAAATATTCAGAATAAAACAGTCAGTAGATAGATTTAAAATATTCAATAAAATCAAAATTAAATCTGTAGCTATGAATTTTGTAAAGCTCCTGAATTAAACAACAAAACAAAACAGTTTTCAAATAGTTTCAGTTTACACATTTACCAATTTTATACTGTATAAAAAGCGATACTGGGATTGGTGGAAGCCTCTGTAAACTCTGTATTAAAATTTATTAGCTCTGTATTAAACTTTACATATCAAATTGTCAACGAAATCAAAAGGTAGTTCAAAAAGACAATGGGTGTATCCTGGGTGAATCTCAATTCGATGGTGTGTGGTTCTAAGTGTGTGGGGCTTGGGTTTTTAATCATCATCAGTCACGTAACCATCACTAATGCCATCACCATCACCAGAAAACTGCGAGAGATCACCCAGGATACACCTGTTGCCTCTTTTCAGAACTACTACACATATGGGTACGCCATTCAGTGACATCTTCGGAGGCTTAACAGAACTATTTGGAATTAATATAACGTACGTTGTCCAAACCACAAGTAAAATTATTCTAAATTTTGATTTGATTAAAACCTACTGAAATATACAGTGCCAACAGTTACTGACAAAAAAACGGAGTGATGAAGAGGGTTATTTAAATTACGTAAAAAGTAACAATCGCTATCGACAGCGACAGATGTAAATTTGTTCAGCAATATTACTGACAGTATTGTGATCAGATACTTTTGAGCCATGGGTTTACCAGATCATAGTTCAACCATTTTCAAGGCGGATGCTGTTTTCCACCTACTCTTCCCTGGTTAGTATTTCTTTTGAGAACGTCTTATAAAAACGTAATCAATCACCAGAGATTATTTTCATTACTGGATCTTGAAATGTCACTGCTTTTTCAATACTCCAGGTTTCCAAGCGTTATTCATTCAAACTTTGACCTTTCTCTCTCTCTTTTTGTCTATTCAGCCTCAACTACGTTTATAAATATCCCTGAGGTTTCGTATGTTTAGTTTTCCGTCCAATCATAACTTCATTGTTAACTCTTGGACTCTGTGAAAGTAGTAGCTTCGTAGATTACAAGCCAAATCACCACTTCAACACTAGATCTTATTCTCCCAGTTTTTAATACAAACAAAGTTAGAATCTTGACGTTATTCTATAATTACTAATTACGTTTTGTAGGAAAAACCCCTTCGAATCACCCCGTTTTCTTTAGTCTATATCTTTTGGGACACACTGGGTATACACATGACAAATTCAGTTATCTCAAACCAGATATGAAACCTACTACATCGAGTTTCATTTAACGATGTATTGTTGTTCACTTTATAAATAAGATAAAAACTTATTTACTGCATGAAGTTTGTAGCACCCGACGTCTTGGCGATGTTGCAACCGCCGTTGTCCAGTCTAGACTGGACTCCTTGGACAATGGCGGTTGCACATCGACGAGACATCGGTTGCTACAAATGCCACGCCGTAAATTCTTTTTTATTTTATTTTTATTGTCAAACAACCGTGATAGTCTTCGATTTTTAACTTTACGCTTGCATTGATATAGAAAATATCCAAACCAGAATTATATTTTCTGTAAAAATCATAAAGTTTTCACCAGTGGCATTTACAAACGCAGATAACTGAATTATGTCTGTTTGAAATAAGAGCTAAATTTCGAATTGGCAATAATTATCTAATAAAATATACAGCGACAGCGATATTGATCTGCAAATATTCCGTTATGGCAAACTACGAAACGGTAGCAAGCTTCATTTCCATAGAATACAAACAATTATGTATACCCATTCTTTTTCCCATGTTTTCTTAAGCACGTTGCACGTTGGTTGATGCATGTTGATCATAGTTTGCAAGACTGCATGGTGATATTTTAAATATTTTGATAGTGAAGATTCTTCCAGACCAGCGTAATATCCACTTCTACAAGCTTTTAAATCAGAATAACAGTAGCTAACAGCAATAAGGATGCAGCATGTACAACATGGAGACTAATGAAAAACTAGACCCTGATGCGGTCTGATACAGGCCGCTGAAGAAGAAGAAAAAGAAAAAGGTGTAGCAGCTGATGATGTTGCTGCCGCTTACACTACTAGTATTAAGAAGACACTTGATAGCATTCCTTTTGCCAAGGCTAATATAAAAGTTCACAGAGCTCTTTAGTCACAGAACTCATTCGGTTAAGGGTCGTTTATATAGATATGCCTATATGCTGGCCCCGAAAAGAAATACAATTAATCGATGAGCTTCCACCCCTTTTAAGATTTACTGATGACTGTTTTCTGAAGATTGCAAAATCTAGAGACCAGGATTTAAGTTCTGCTTCTAAACAGATCCTCGAATTTCCAAGAAAGAGTTGTATCAAATATGTCTTCCAACAGTGACACAACATTTTCAACGAGCCTTTGAACAATGTAAACAGAACAATGTAATACAGTCCAATAATGAAGTTGAGCAAATGGTTAGGCAATAGAAAATATCACTTTGAATCCCGCTCGGATGAGTAGCTTTCAGAAAACTCAAATCGGATCTTCTATAGTGTTTAACCAGTTTATTTAAAATCAAAGCGATGACACCATTAGAAGGTAGATGTGAAAAGTTGCTGGAATGGCGCCGAGAACTGGAAGACGTAATCGGGAGGCAGCCAGGAGGATAGAATCAGAAGCATGACTCATGTATTGTGTAGGGGTTTGTTAGGAGTTTTATGTTTGCAGTCTTAGCAGACTGCAAACGCAGCAGAAATAGCTTTCTGTAGATGTGAATACTCCTCCTTCAGGTAGGTTATATGGAATTCGTTGTGGATGACAAATCATCTCTTCAGATCTGAGACTTTTCTCCTTTGGAATTTCCCTATTTTGGCTCTGCTTCAGATATAAAGCTGTAGGGAAGGTCTTGATTGCCTCATTTCAAGAATGCAGTTGTTTTTCACAAATTAAGATGCAATTAGAGAGCATTCTAATTCTAGAATATGAACTGGGATGCCTTTCCACTACCTACGACGAATGCAGACAAAATTCTACATCGGTAAACTTTCAAGAAAGGTGATTTTGGAACAATGATGGGTCAAAAGACAAGTATAGGGACTAGGGCTATATCAGACCCATATCGTTATCGCTTGGACTAAATATCACGAAACTTCTGCAAGCTTTAGGACCCAACCACATGATTTTCGAAGAAGAAAATGTGCGCATGGTATAGCAATCATAAATATGCAGGAAAGTTTGAAAACAGAGAATTATCGAGAAAGGTCACACCAACAATAAAAGTAATAAGGGAGTGCAGTAAGAAACAAATAGAAAACAGATAGACTAGCAGGGCAGAAACCGCCACCTGCACCAATCATACCAAAGCCTGCACTGCCAACAGGACCTTCTTGTAAAACACCAGGACATTCTTGCAAAACAATAAGGGGAAAGAAACAACATTGATGCAAGAAAACAGGATAGCGGTGTCGACTACAAGGGGAGAGCCCGTCACCCCAGGCTGCTATAACGATATAGATCGTTCTTTCAGACGTGGGATAAGCGTAGAAGACTTGGGGACAAGACTATCTACTATCTAGTTCACCAGCAACCCGTTAGAGACCAACGCCTTAAGGCGAGGCACCGGGAAATGTAACCAGCGGGCATCCTCACCCCCTAACTACCAGTTTTGGCAGGATATCTCCGTCTGGAATTAACCTACAGGATACCTCCGTCCTCCCGACTGGTTACGGGTCCAAAGTCGCTTGCGCAACCTCTATTAGTTTAAGATTAATTACTGTCATTCCTACACAATTGTATGGTTGTATTGGAAATAAATACCTTTTACTTTTACTTTTACTTTTACCTGTTGTATTACAGCGGTAATTCAGTTTTAATTTATCGCGGACCTGGGCGTTCTTTGCCCGTAGTGCCACACCGGGTCGAGTGGCCCAAGGTCATTTCAAGAGTGGCATGACATCAGGTGAAACATCCACCCCCGCTGCTTGTGAAACACTGTATTTCCATAGTCTCCAGACCCCTTCAGCAATTAGTCAGAATGCACAACCGATTGGCTTCGCCGACCGGTGCGCAAACCATCCAGTGGCGCCGGGATGCAATCCCGCCGGGAGAAACCGATCCACCAGCTCTGAGGCCTGAGACCCGGGAGTCTTACCCGGGGTAGCCTTCCACTCGAGGAGGCTTCTGAATAGAAGCTGAATCATGAGTTGAGCCGATCCGAGAACAAAATGTATCTTGTGGCCCAAGCTGCACGAAACCGTTCACCACCAAACATCACATCATAAAGCTAATAAGGTAGAAGCAAAACTTTCTGCTTTCAGGACGTTGGAATAAAAATACAATTACAAACAAATTAAATTGTTTCACCAATTCAGCCATTATCTTATGCATCCGCTGCGGTTAACCTTTTCTCACCAGTAGGCATGACAATCGAAAAGCCAAGACCAACAGTGAGCCTCATAAATGGTGTTTGGAAACATCGTGAACCTAGAAGCCGCAATAGGGCTCCTAGGGAACCTAGGAGCCCTATTGCCTATAGGAGCCGCAATAGGGCTCCTAGGGAACCTAGGGAACCTAGAGCCGCAATAGGGGGCCCAGGGACACCGAAATGAGACACGGACTGGTTTAAAACAAGATTTATAAAGAATACATCCCATTCTATAAAACATTATTGTTTAAGAAAAAATTCTTTGTTATGCTGTATGCCTGTAACGAGCTGCTTTTTGAGCATGTATTTTCTTATATGATGCATGTAGAGAAACGCCTGTTTTGTAGGCGCCCCGCCTTACAATATATAGTGCGCCCACCTTATTTCTAAACATGCATTCATAAGGATGTTATATAGGGTCCAGGAATCGGGAAAGGTATCACTCTCGCTAAATCCATCCTACTGATTGGGCAAAAAACAATGAGTCAAAAAAGCCAGTGAGTACCTATAAAGTCATCGCTTAAAGACGCATAGTTCATTGTCTACATCTGGTGATGCAACAAAGCTGTAGAGGACTCCAAATAAGAGCGTATAAGAATCATCTTAGGAGCTGCTAAAAGTTCTGGATTGGAAGGTGGGACCTGCCACAGGCAAACAACCGACTTAAGTGATTCAACGAACCAGTTTGCAAGGTGTTTGGCATAGACGACATATCGGCCGAGTATGTAGGTAAATGTGAATGCCTAGTTTTGACTATTTAGAGAAATAAATACACACATTCCCAGATGAGCTGATTGCACGACCTTCAGGGAATAGAGATGGTCAATTGGTGCAATAAGGAAGTAGGTAGGTTAGGCGTATTCTTTGTATACACATTAGTTGACAGGCGTATCTGTTGATACACATCAAGGTTGGTCAGATTGTTTTTGAAGAAGTTTATAAAAAGACAGATTTGGCATAGAGCCAGACAGACTACGTTTATTTTTCAATCTGTACTCTAAATTCATTTTTTAGAAATTCAAGATCAGGGTGCTCGTAAAAGACTTAAACGTCAACAATATAAGATATGTAGATGATGCTGTAGATACTGATTGCCAGCAGCGTCCATGAATATGATACGCTCCTCATTGATAATGTTCCAGTTCCAGCTTACGGATTTGACTACAGAAGATTTGGGTGCAATTTTACCAACTAGGATAAAAACATCCGGAAAAGAGATATGAATCCACAATGAAAAATATAGCAGTGTATTCCTTAAAATAAATAGGGCATTTTGCAGAACCTGCATCTCTATATCTGACTTCTCCGATCCTACCTATTCTCAATATTGTTACAGGAGTGGGAAAGCTAGACTGTATCACACAAGCTTGAAGCTTTCGAATTGTGGGTCTATCGGAAGATAATACGTATGACCTTCGCTGACAGAGCCAACAAGGGTTTGAGCAAAAACACAGAAATATCGAGGACAAGAATGATCGGCCAACTCGAATACTTTTCTCGAGTCATAAGTAGACTAAAAGATGCATTTCAAGGCAAAATATAGTACCCGGAAGAAGAGAAGAGAGCATCATAGCTGCTCGAAACAATAATACGCAACATGGCTGTTGTAATAGCGAATTTGATAGCCAACGTATGGTAGCGGTCAGGGCACCAGAATAGACGAAGGTTAAGCTGCAGTAGACTTAAAAGTAGGTGACATTATCTGGACGTATATATATTGTCCCAGGATTCTCTCGTTCTTGTTCAGCAAGGGTAGAAAGGTTGATCTGCCATATAGCCGAAGTGGTTGGCAGCCCTACTCCTGCCGAAACATCTTCTTCCTCATGTTATGGCATTTGTCTTGCTAGTTAAGCAATAGTTAGGTACCATTTGTTTATGTAAGACTCTGGAGAATCATCAGATTAGGTAGGTACCTCAGATCTAATTTCGAATCACCTCGCCCGACATCTACATAGTTTCGATATGAAGCCCCTTATCTAGAGTACAATACAATATAGTTACCATTGCGTATGCGTAGGACTTAGAGGTCTAAATGAGAAATTATATCCAAAAATGTATTATTTTGTATAATAAAACAACAACAAATGATACATTATTTTTACTTGCTATCGTTCCCTAGTTAACCATAATCAAAACAATAGCGTTTATTTCACAATTGCTGATATTCTGTAAGGTAAAACAGGCAAACCACTATTTTTCTTATCTCTCCGCTGAGTAAACCAACGCTCAAATAAATATAAAAACTAGACTACTTGAAAGCTTATGAAGTAAAGTATTGTTAATGACTTTCATATTATGTCTAATTTGTGCTTTGATTTGGGCATCAACAAGAATCTTTAAAAAGAGCAATTTGCTTGTTTCGCATTACAGAGTAACAGCGAATATCTACAAAAGAACGTTGAAAAAAAATACATGTTACTTTTTCATTATTCAGAGATCCGGAAATGATTTCAATCACGTCAGCACCTGAAGCACCTCCCCCGAGGATCAGGATCCTGGACTCCAGACAACGTGAGGTCGAGACCGTCCGCATCGGAGACAGGCTGACATTCAGGATCGAAATTCCAGAAGACAGTAAGTACCAATAAATTTTAGACACCACAGTCAAAGATGTAATACGACCACGTATGCTGCGATGTCTCGACATGGAGAATACTTTCGACACAATCGTCTACTTTCCACACTCCGCTGTTACAACTTAGGTACATACAGTATATCATCTGCCGACTATATCTTATATCATCTTCGGTACACCTCATTCTGCCTTGGTTTTTTAAAAGACTTAATAACATCAGAACACCAAGCAGCTTTCGCAGCTACTATTAAAACTTGTTCCAGGTCTTCCCTACGGTTCTTATCCAGGTTTGTCTCGGCAATTCTTTCTTTATTTCTGGTAGACATCTTCCATCGTCAGAAATTACGGGAATCCAAGGTATACCACTATCCCTAATAGCTTTGCCATCTGAAAGCTTGTCGGCTCGGCCGACGATCATGAGGGTCGGCGTTGTATTGCTTCTGTTGAGAGCCTTTGTAGCACTTTTGTCCTAAGGAGCTTATTGGTTTCATATAGCTTTCGCTGCAAGTCCAAATTGTTTTGTGGCTGGTCCAACGTATGGTTCTTGAGCATGTAGTCAAAAGAGCAGTTGCTGTCGAGCAGTGATCGAACAGTTATAAAAGTCTTGTATTTTATACAAATTGAGTATATAGGCATTGTCTGATTGACTCCAAATCAGTGCATTCACTGTCAATAGACTCCCTATAATGGGGTTGAATAGAACGCACCCGCATATCCCTAAACTTCTTCAGTTGCGGCTTTTCATCTTTATCTATATTGTTACCGAAACTCAACGGGCATGCCTGCATGATCTTGCTTTCTAGTTCTACCATAATCAGGGGTTGGTGATAAAACACAGTTACGTGCTACAGTTAAACCAGTCACGACTTTCATTAATTTTCGTTTTCCATTAATTTTCCTCGAAGAATTATATTGTTCATTTCGCTTAAAATGTTTGTAACTTCGACGCTATAACATCTCCAGCATTCGGAAGGGTAGTGAATTATCACATTTAGGTATCACGCTGGCCCGACGCCGGTCGGTGATTGCTAATCAGCTCGGTCTGTATTTATTTTGGTTTCTTGCTTCTTCCAGCACCCTATGGCATCTTCGCGAGGAGCTGCGTCGCTATGGCTAAAGACTCCAAGAGTACATTCCAGATCATCGACGATGAAGGGTAAGTGTCTTCTATGTTTCCTTTCGATTTAAATTATTGTTCATCTTTAGTGATAATGATATAGGCAATTCCTTGCCCGCCTACACCAAAACCTTGCTCTATGCGGATGATACAAGTTTCCTGTTTCACGATAACAATCTTAAAGACCTAATGACCAATGCCAATCATGCGTTAAACCTAGCAAGTTCATGGTTCACAGAGAATAATCTCTTGCTCAAAGCAAAAAAAAACCGTAACTATGCAGTTCTCATCAAAATATAAATCGACTGCTATACCATTCAATATAACTCTAAACAACAGTACTCTAGAATTAAGCAAATCGACAAAGTTCCTAGGTATCATAATCGATCATCATCTTAGCTGGAACATCCATATTAATGAACTGTGTAGTGCGCTTTCTTCGGCAATATATGCTATAAAAAAGCCTTACGCCTTACACAGACACAAAAGTCCTTTGGATATTTGAGCTATAAGCTCTTTAACCAGCTACCACTCTCCACAAGAAAGATGGAAAAAAAGGCGTTTAAAAGATTTATTAAACAAAAGCTGCAATCCACACATGCTTTCTATAAGCTGGGTGATTTTTTTTAAGCATGCCAATTCTTTCAAATGGGAATAACATTAATATGTAACTTTCAGGTACCTCATTTTAGTTCTTATTGTTTAATTATAATATTATGAATTTAATATTTAATATGTAGATTACAATGTGTAATGTAACATACCTGATCATATACATACGTTGTTTTTTTCCAATTTTGTTTTGATACTTCCTACTGTGTGATTATTTTTTGTATAAAGTGCTTGATGACTATTAATATTCTTATAATAATTATCTATTTTATATGTATACCTACTCATGTACATGGATTCAGCTCTATTATTATTTTTTTTTTATTATTTTATTTGTCTGCCGTGTAAAGCCGACTTTAGTCAACGCTATTGTCGAATTAATATTTATCTACATATAAACTGACGAATTCTAATATGCGATAATTAGCTTTAATTCATAATTCATGCTTTTATTGTATATTCTGAATGAATAAATTGAATACTGAATACTGAGTAGTACGAGGGCCACTGAAAGCTTCCGGAATGAACAAGAAAAAAAATAGTGAATGCCTAAAAATAATTTTGTTGTTTCTCAAAATATTCTCCTTGAGCGTTAATACACTTTTTCATACGTAGAAACTAATTGTCATATTTATTCCACTGCTCCATGTGACATCGGAAGCATGTCTTTCATATTCTTCGACAGCCTCTTCTGGCGATGAAAATCGTTGTCGGCATAACTGGTTCCTATTCTTTGGGAACAAGAGGAAGTCACAAGGAAGTCGGGGCTGTGAGTTGTACATTTTTGCCTTCATAACAATCGTTTGTCTGTCTAGCCATGTGCGCTGGAATTGTCATGGCGCTATTGCGCCATGACAATTCCAGTTTGTTGTCTTTTTCAAAACATATTTATAGTAGATTATTCTACATAAAAAAACTGAATTGAAAACTATGTACGACTCTTTTTGAGTCGGGCCTTTGTACCTACAGACGAAAAAATACCGTATAGGTATTGGAAATTTGAACAGAAAATCATTTTCCTGAATAACAAAAGCCTAAACCAAAGAAGTTTTTTCGTATAGGCAAATATACTGTACAAATAAAACTCCTAATATCCATGAACATTTTATTTTCAAGAAAAAAACTATGGGCAGAGCCACTCTCTTTAGTCTTAATTTCATGAACTGTATAACAAAACAACTGCAAAACCTATCAAATGTAAAAGCGACAAATATTTTCATTTCGGAATTACACGACTTTTAATTGAGAAATGCTACTACACTACAGAATGTCCTTGAATTACAACCAGATCAGATTATCAGTTTTAAAATAAATGGTTTTTCATCAATGAACTTCTAATTCTACAGCCCTAACATAATTATTCACTATCATGGCGAACGATAACTGGGATATTTAACCCCAGTTTAAACCTGCTAATTTACCGTAGATACTGGGATTTGGACGTCCTCAAAATAATAAAATGTAAACGGTGAAACTGGGATTCGAACGTCTTGAAGACAGTTACTTGGAATATTGGCAAATTCATAAGAAATTACGATGGGATTATAGTCCTATCAGTGGTCTACTAAAACCCCTTGACGGTGTGCCAGGGGCTTTCGCAAAAAAACTAATCAGTTAATATCCTATAGAAAATGAAGATTAATCATACCCCAAGCAAATTAATCATTATCGCTATATTTTTTTACAGCTGCCCTGTGGATCCATCAATCTTCCCCGCGTTTACTCCTGATGGCGCAACTGGTGGAGCTCTTCAGTCGATCTACGAAGCCTTCAGGTTCACGGAGTCTTACGGCGTCATCTTTCAGTGTAACGTCAAGTACTGCCTTGGACCTTGCGAACCGGTAAGTCGCGCTTCAGTCTTCCATAGTTCTCTATATTTATACTAACTGTCTTTCCGAGTGAAATATCCACAAAAATCATGAGTAGGTATCTACTAACAAATCGTTAAACAACACGATTGACAATAAAATTGCACGAATTGCTAGGAATACGGCACATTGACTAGAAAAGTAACTTTAGTAGTCCAGTGATATTTATATATTTTTTAATAAGCAAATTACTTAATTCTTGCACTATTGTATAGTGAATAGGTTTTGGGCATTTTATAGAAAAATTGCTATTAAAATGTTACAATAGAAATCGCTTTGTCGCAGTTTATATTTTTTAAAGGTCAACTTTTTTAAATCCTATACTGCAGGGTTTCTCAAACTTATATCCCCGCGTACCCCTATTAAATTTGACAGACGAGTGCGAACCCCTTTTAAAAAATATAGCTATAGCAGATTGTAAAGTTTTTATTTAAATAACAGAAAATACAGTCATGAAAAGCAATAATATTGCTTGTTAAATGTGATTTATAGGTTTGCTTCTAGTCGCAAATGGAGTCTTTTTAGGAGCAACTTGGGTGAATTTCAATATTAATTCTGATTCAGGATCAAAAGGATTTCTGAATTTCGTTTTTATCATACCCAGGTGTGAAAACCTACTCTCACAAAAGTAGTTGTCACGAAGGGCAAAAGGTAACTCACTATCTTGCGTGATAGCTTGGGATATTCTTCGTGTCCTGCTGCTCAAAAATCAAATAGACATCTTTTTAAAATAGGCTTGAAGGGCAATAATTCCTGTCTCGCCATCATGTGCGTCGCCAGCCAGTCAGTCTCCAATCTTGTCGCGATCGCGTAGATCATGTTGCGATCGCGTAAATCTTGTCGCGAACCCCCTACGATCAACTGGCTAACCCCTAGGGGTTCGCGTACCCCACTTTGAGAAACGCTGCTATACTGTATATGAATAGATTAGAGGGAGGGAAGCATACCTATACGTTCTTGATTATAAAAGTACGAAAAAACGAAACGACAGTATTTTGAAATCAGCAAAATGAGCCCTTTTAAACGAAACCCGTCTCGAATAGCTAAGAAAAAATACCCTCTTTGGCAGCCC
The DNA here is from genome assembly GCA_944548615.1 of Micropterix aruncella. Lineage (NCBI taxonomy): Eukaryota > Metazoa > Arthropoda > Insecta > Lepidoptera > Micropterigidae > Micropterix > Micropterix aruncella. The sequence goes on from OX155973.1 coordinate 19,637,434, forward strand.
CTCTTAATAACTAGATAAAAATCACTTCTTACGATCGGGTTTAACACTTTGAGGACCAGAAGCTTTGCGGTAGAAGATGGAAATCTTTGAATCTTAAAACTGCTAAAGAGCGATGTAAATAATGCTTTTTTTAGCAGTCAAGTTCTTCAAATTTTATAATAAAAAAATAAAAAAACGTGACATTTTTGTTTTATTAAAAAAAAAACTATTTAAAGTTGGTTGGTTGCACATACTGATAGTTGTGATACCCTTGAAGGAATCCGGTTAATTAAAACTCATCCGTATAATTATTTGCCAACATAAATATTTAATCACAATAAGCCTGGTGGTATGGTCGTAAGATATTGCCACTTGGCAATAGGCCCACCATGCTGTACTCTATTGTGTGTGAAAAGTTTTTAAGCAAACTTCTTGTTGCGGGTCCTTTATGGATGGGGCGGGGCATGTACATACCTGAATCCCAGGATGGCCCCATACCTAGAATGCCAGATCTAAATCTTCTATAAGCTACTTTTGATTTCTATGAAATAATCCGTCTCCTTGTCTGTCCATCGCGCTAGCTTCCTTCCAACATTTCTTTTTTCAGTTCTCCAGCACCTCATTCTTTGTATACCTAAGCAAGTCTTATTAATGTTTATGTATAATTTTCAGGCGGTTTGCGACTGGGGCAGGGATTCACTAGAGTCGTGGGGGAGAAAGAAACGTTCTCTACCGGTCAACAACACCCAGCAACAAGACGACGACATGAACATCTCACAAGAGATCCTCGTACTCGATTTCGGTGACGAAAGGCCACAGACGAGCGATTTCCTCAGGTCCGACAGCATCGGTGGACAGGCCAACGAAGCTGACTTTGGACGAGGTATGAATTGTATTTTTATGTTTTTCAATGCTATATTAACATGTTTCCCATACGCGGTAATTAGGAAAGGAATTTAAGTAATTATTCACTCTTTGTGTGGACTTTCTGTTATACTAATGTGTGTTTGAACGATCCTGGCACGCGGAGTTTAAAAAACGTAGGGACGTAGAGCGCATATTGCGCACTCCCTTGCACTTACGGGTCTTATGGCACGCTCAGTGAGCAGGTAACTCAAGTACGTGCTCACTACGCCCGCCATAAGACCTGTAAGTGCAAGGGAGTGCGCAATATGCGCTACTCCGTTCCTACGTTTTATAACTCAGACAGACGCCACTCCCTACGTTTCTCAAACCCTTGATATTAAAACAATTACCGAGTTAACCCCCGTTATTGTCATGGTGCCTCGACATGTAAAACACACGAAAATGAGAAAACATGAAACACACGAAAAAACAAAATGAAAATAATCAGAATTGGGCATGGAGAAAACAAAAATGTTCTAAAGCTGTGTAGATATCAGCAATACATGATATGGAAGCAAAACACGGAGTACATACAGATATACATACCTACATAAGATCCGGAAACTCTAATACTTCACTCATGTCATGTGTCATACCCAAAAGATACAACATAATGTAGGTATCTAATTACTCAAAGCATAATAACCAGATGAAAATGCCCAGGCGTAAAATTATGGCTCCATAATCTATGGGAATCGTTTCAGAAATCTACCACATCTTTATATTGAGAGGCGGCCAATAAAATATAACTTCTATACTTTTATAGGTTTTAGTAAAATACAATAAAATACAAACGGAGCTGCCATGGAATTCACCGACCAAAGTCGGGCCCATCAAAATACTATTTTTTACACTTCTGGGAGGTGAGCAGTGGATTCCGGACTAACGACCGGCTGTGGTAGGTTTAGGACAGCTGTCTTGCCACATGTGAGCGTTCACCTTACCACCCATTCACTCCCCCTTCGAAGCCATAGAATTTGAGATGCGCAAATCACGGTTTTAGTCAATTTTTCTAGGAAAAAGTTGATTATTTTTCTGGAAAGATGTGAAATAGAGATTTAGCTGGCAGGCCACGAGCGCCAACTTCCACCGCGTGAAGGTGAACAGTGAAGCCGTTCCGGGTTACGGCATTTGCGAGATCATGGTATTTATTTAATTTGTACTTGTGGTCTTTTGGGATATTTAATTCCCATGGAACAGTTAATTCTACAATAAGGTCCACCTGCCGAGATAGAGAGTAAAGAGTAATATCTGGACGGAGGGCTGTGCATACGAGACTTTCAGGGAAGTTATACTGCTTAGAGACCGAATCAACCTCCAGAATCCAATCTGAAGCTTTCTCAATTATTGAGAAAGGTTTTGTAGTTAAATATTTTTTGTGTTTAGAGCCATCTCCCGCACAAACTGTATTTGTGCGGGAGACTTTTAGTAGGTTCCAAATAATGGATTATTTTAATTATTATTAAAAAATTTTTTGATAGGTACTACAATATTTTTTGACAATCTGATTATTGCTGTCTAATTTTTTGACAACAAAATTCTTGCCTACCTATGTATGTTAAGTAAAGAGTAGTAATAAGACTTACTACCTAACACAAATATTTTGACTCGTCCAATAGCGTTCACGGTACACGGCCGGTTGTATAGTGGACAGGTCCCCTGATTCTACATTGTAAGGTTCCGGGTCCGATTCCCGGCTGGATCACCATTTTCCGTTAGGCTAAAATTAACGGCATTTAATTTCAATTTTGTTGATCTAATGCAGTTGTTTTTAACCTTTTTTAGATCGCGAGCCCCACTTTTTGGCAAAAAAAAGCTCTTATGCGAGCTGTAACTTACCCCCCCCCCCCCTTAGGCTGTAACTTAGTTCTCTGGACCCCTCCATTTTATTCTTATCCATAGCTGTAATTAATCATTCAATAAATATAATTCCTTAAAAAAATCCACAGCTCTAAGCATTTAATAAATATTTTTTTTGTAAAAACAATGGCCAAAACCACATTAATTTTTAACTGTATTTCACTTTCGAATCTGTGCTTACCTGCTTTCATCTTAGATCAACATAAAGTTTTGTAAAAGAAATAGCAAAAATCACATAATAAATATGTTTCTCTTTCAAAACTGTAAATGATTTCGTATTATATAATTACATAATTTTCATATTACTAGTTTTATAGATTTTGTAATGTTTTTTTCTTTTATTTTTATATAGCCTGCGACCCCATGGAGTCTTTTCGCGGCCCCCTAAAGGGTCGCGACCCACTGGTTGAAAAACACTGATCTAATTCTATAACCAGACACACACTTACACACATGTTAAACGCACATATTCATATAAACACTCCATAGCAGGGTTGGTTGTAATAGATTTTCCTATGATAACCTAACCCCACCCTTTATGAAATTTCCCAATAAAGAGTAGAAACAGCGGTTTTTAGTAATCAATCGGACTCGAGGTAAATAAATGTAATGTGATGTACAGTTGTTATAGCCAATATGATAGCCAACATTCGGTAGCGGTCATAGCACCAGAAGAAGAAGAACATCAAACTATACCAACCTATTCTTTCAGGCCTTTAATATTTGAGACTAGTCAAAACTGGGAAACAACACTGTGATGCCTAACATGATTCTCTGTCTAAAGATATTATATCTTAAAATATAATTTTAATGTAAATATTTTTTTGAAATAAAAATATATTTTTATTTTCACAGAAAAAACCGTGACGATCGTTGAGCCATGCCCAAGCAAACTCTCCGTGTTGGCACTCGGTGTCGCTTGCGCCCTTTTGATTCTGCTGTACATGGCAACAATATTCTTCTACTACATGAAGAAATGGCTGCAGCCCGCTAAACAAATGCCATAAGTGCCTTACGAATTTACTACCGAAATCAGGACCGATTTCACGGAGACTTTCTTCGTTAAAAACGAGACGGCTGTCAAAATCAGACAGCCATTTTGAGACAGCCATCTTGAATTTACAACTCAACTCTGGTCCTTGACTGAAAACGCATTTATTACTTTTAAAGTCTTCCAAAACCGTCTTCCTTTATAGAGTACCAGGTTGGTATGAAGTACCTAACGCATTTATTAGATGATAACATAGTATTTTAAGTGAATGAATAATTCCTTCCAAAATGTTTGGAATTATCCTAAAGGTGCTCGTAAACGGTCCACATTTTCACTGCAATATGTGGCTGCAATACATTGCCGGCAACATTGCTAGCAAAACTAGGTATACGTTACAATATTTTTAGTATGTCCCGGGCATTTAGCCGTACATGTTTGATATGGTTGAAGCAATTTTATGTGTTGCTGGACGATCGCTTCGCAATCGAAAATACTGCTGTATTGGCCGACCAGCTCTATTGTGGTTTTGTTTCAGCATAAGTGCATCTCTCTCTGACGCGAGGTTCGACACTTAGCAAACTTTAGAGATCTTCAATTTGTATACATATCATCTGATATTTTTTTTATCTTTAAAATATTATTATCTATTCTGATGTCATATACGATTGCATGAAATAATTGATTTTATATATTAGTGTATTGAAATGTTTACATAAATCATTAATTGTATTGTTTGTTTTTTATATATAGTGAATTCATATATAAAAGACATCAAAAACATTCAGTCTAATTTCTTGTTATTTTATGTCACGACTGTTGAAGTAACGTCAAATCCATATTCTTTTCTTTTTATTAAAATTTTCTTTTAAAACAATATAAAGCCGCTGCCACACTTATGATTTCTTCGGTCATTGTTGCCCGATTGTGTAACCCAAAACGATAGGAGACAAAATTATGGGCCATATTTTTGCAGATATATATTTTCCAGCCATATGCCGAGTTAAAATGTTGTAATGATGCTACAGTTGAAAATATTATGGCCACATAATGCAGTAAAACTGTAGCCCATTTAGAAGCACAACGAAATTAACTTTTCCTCAAGGACAATTCCGAAACTTCTTTGTAAATCTAAGGTATTTATTCAACCCTACGTAAAGTCAATTTTTGCAAGATATTTTGTGTTCGACGGTCACGAAAATATTTTATAGTATTATAGTATAAGAAACAATTTGTGTTACGTACAATTTGAGACTTTCAGTTGAGTTTACAAAGAAAAGTGGCTTATTTCATATTTTTCCAACTTTCAAGATGCTATAACCCCCCGTAGAATAAATACAGTAAAATAACGGTTTAAAGTTTCGCCGCCATGAAATTTGACGAACTCAACTTGAGACTCTCATGTAGATTTTTAAGTAATTTATTTTTATTTTTATTATTTTTGAAAGACTATAAGTCTGCGTAAGACCCGTACTATTTAAAAATCGATCGCGTAAGAAGTGTAATTTTAAAAGTCGTACTTAATAAAAGCATTTTTTCTTTTATTATATAAATCCAGCTGCAATAAAATTATATAATTTATAAAGTAGGTTTTTTTATTAACAATCCATAGAATATTTTTTTAATGTATTGAGCTATTGTGGAATAAATAAACAAATAAACTAAATAACTATGATGTTTTATTTTTTAGGAATGGCTTGGCAATACCATTGATTATATATTATGGTATTAGATGGTTCAAAGTCATAGTACGTTCTGGCAACCCTGCTGTGCCGGAGACATGTAGGTGGAGCTGATAGCATTGTTCGGTTAAACCAACAACTAGGGTTGTCGACTACAGCGGGCGAGCCCGTCACCTCAGGAAGTTTTAAAGATTAGTCGTTCTATCTCCCTGGAGTAGAAGACTTGGACAAAAACAGTCCACCGTCTAGCTCCGCCACCAACCCGTAAGAGGCCAACGCCTTAACTGCGAGATAGCCAGGAGTGTTACCCAGCGGGCTTACACTCACGCCCTTACTTCCTATTGCGACCAGATTACTCCAGTCTCTCGATCGGTTACGAGTTCGAGGTCGCTTGAGTGGTCCTCTCCCTTACGAAGCGGTGAAACGGTGTATACCGAATCTATCGCGGACCACGGCATCCTTTCCCCGGCTGTTCACCCAGGATCGGGTAGCCGATGGTCGCTTCAAAAGCAGTCGCCGTAAGGTCCGCAGCCACCCTCGCTCTATAGGAAACAGTACTTCTTCCAGACTCCCCCGACTGTTAGTCAGAGTGCGCAATTGATTGGCTTATGTCGCACGGTGCGCAGACAGTCCAGGAACGCCAGAAGGTTGATTCCCAGGGGAAACTAACCATAAGGCCAGAGTCCTACCCAGGATCGCACTTAATGCGTAGAGGCCGTCAGATAGGTGTTGACCCGTGAGTGCGACCAACTCTGAACAGAATGGCTCTTCGTGGCCAACTCAGCAAGGGACCATTAACTCCCTAAACCAACAGCAAATTATTTGGTCATCTATAATAAATTTGATAATGAATGTTTTTTTATAAAGGACTGATTGATTATAAAAACCAAACAATTTAGCCAATGATAATAATAATAACATTCATTGATTAGTGCCATCTATCAGATTTACATATAGGTTCAATACATCACAGAAATAATACAGAGATAGAATGCCATCTATTAGTCTATCTGAAACCTGTATACATGATCATTGATATAGTGTAATAGCATAAATTATGCCAGGAACAAACGGTAAGAGTCCTATTCCACCAGGACACCATGGTGGCGCAACCAGTCGTGCAACCGTGGTGTCTTTAAGCTACCAAGTCGAGACACCAGATAGACACCAGAATTGTGACATTTATTTTCTAATGCAGCAGTACGCAGGTGGTCACCCATCTTTGAAATGACTACGTCAGACGCTGCTTTGGTAATCTGACTCCCGACCAATACTTCAACTCGACTACGGACACCATATTATTGGGTATGTATAAATGCAAATCTAGCAAAACGCCAAGGTTATTACTTGAATGAAAATCATAAATAAGTCGATGAAATTCCATAACGTTTTATTGATAAGTGGCTGCGCTACAGAACTTCATCCCATCAATTATGAAGATTTTTTGATGACATACTTTAACAACTCTAGAACTCTTAAAAATGATTTTACTTACGAAGTTTGCATTTTATAATATAAAAAAAATAAATAAGATTACACATATTTTAGACCAAGATTGCTGCTATTGAAAATAAAACGAAACAAAAAGTAGCAAAAACAGAAATGCCTATCTGTAAGAAATTAACAGCCGGAAATAACCAAAACACGAGAGAATGGCAAAAAGCCACAACGTAAATTCTCATTTTTGTGGCGTCATAAAAATCACAAATAATTTTTCCCCACAAAATAATTGTCAAGAAACCTACAAATCAATAGAAAATATATTTATTTCATTTAGATAAATAATGTTGCTTTTGCGATGGCCATAAATCGTTGCTGTGGATAATCGAAATAATTATTTATAAACTAGCTGTACCCGGCCATGCATTGCTGTAGCGTGTTGTGTTTACTATCACAGGTGTAACATCTATATAATATGAATATTAAAACACGCGCATATTCGAACGCAAGAATGTGTCAACATTTCAAAGAAATCGGTTAAGAACTTTGAGATTTAAGATTTTGAAGATTATAAAACGCAAACCTTCCTACTTAAATTTATTTTTAACTGTCCGTGGGCATCTCATACCACAGTTTTTTTGTTTTGATAACCAATGCCACATTGCTGGGTCTTGTCCGGGTTCTAAGGTTAAGTAGTCAAAGAACTCCGCGGTATGACATATTAGGGGAGAGCAGGTAGGCTTTGTACACGGGGAGCATTAGTACAGTCAAGAAATCTACGCTATCCAATACATAGACGTGTTTGCGTTTGTGTGCATGACTCGCGCTCATACGAGCACAAACGCGAATATGTCAATGTATTGGATAGCGTAGATTTCTCCACTGGGTATAACTGCAGTATAGAAACCTCGCCTGGATTTTTGATTTTTAAACGTCACCGGACTAAATATAGTGGCGAATACGCCAATGGCGAATACGCCACGCAGATTCCGAATCTGCAAAAATCTTTTGTCGCTCTCAATAAAAAAACCGAGATATAGGCATTTGAAGTATCAATAACAATTCGCGATATTACAAAAATGATGGCATGGTCGTGAAAAAACATGTGCAATATTTTTAACCCCTCGAGGCCCGCGGTTTGAATTTTAATGTGTGCCTTACGTGTGTGTGCCGTAAGAAATTCGCGAGTCTCAAAAAAAAGATGGCGTTTCAGAAAAAAAACGATTACTCCGAAACTGTCACACCGATCGTCTAAAAAAGACCTGTTTTATGTTCCTATTGAAATTTGCTATTAGATATTTGTAACGTCGTTATGTAAAGCAATAAAGATTATTCATAATTATTAGTCAAAGTTGTACTAACATAATTAGCGGTCGGCCTCGCCTGGCCATTTCGGGCCGTCTGGGGTTCGACGGTAAATATCAATTCTGGACGTTTCGGGCCGTCTGGTACGCGAGGGGTTAAAAAATGAGACTATTTGCGAGGTTTTTTTTAATGATTTTGCGTTTTGATAACAAAAGGTATCCTGAAACAATAGAAAATTCCTAAATATTTGAATATCACCGCAAGTAAAATTTTTTTTCTGAATTTCGAAAAAAAAATTTTGCCTGCGGCGCAATTGATGTTAACATGACAATGTGTTAGCGATATTTCGTTTTTTTTCGAGGTTTTTACAAAATGACTTTGGTGATAATGACAAAAGGTAACCTGAAACAAATGAAATTTATTCAATATCAAATTAACACCGCAGACAAAAAGTTTTTTTCGAATTTCATGCGAAATTCGAAAAAAAAAATTTGCCTGCGGCGGTTTTTTTCGAGGTTTTTACAAAATGACTTTGGTGATGATGACAAAAGGTAACCTGAAACAAACTTAATTTCTTCAATATCAAATTAACAATATCAAAGTTAGTTCCATGTGTTAGCGATCATCTAAAACAATTGGACAATTTTCAAAGTTTTTACGAAATGACTTGGTGTATTGATAACTAAATGTAACCTGAAACAAACGACATTTCAGGATATCTTGTCATCAATATGCAAAGATATTGAAAAAACATCAAAAATAGTGCCCTTTATTTAAGTTTCGCGATAATATGTATTTTTCCAATGGTTTTTTTTTTCAAAATATTTCTATTAATCTAGATACTCTGCAAATTGTCATAATTTCTGTAATATCGCTAATTGTTATCGATATTACGATATACTCGAGTGTGTCCAACACGGTATGTGCAAACAAAATGGCCGCAACTTTCTTGACATTGGGATGAAAAATTTGAACGTCTATATCTCGCTTATTTATTGAGATCAAATAAAGATTTTTCTTCCAGATTTAGCATTAAAAAACAATCTATTAGTCTACTAATGCTTCCCGCGTACGAAGCCTACCTGCTCTCCCCTATGCGTGGTATGGCGTACCGGGTTAGCGCGTTCTACAAGTTATTAGAGTATAATAAGCCAATCAAAAAATCATAATTGTTGCTGTCAAATTCTATGCTGGTGTTTTTTTTTATTCTTCGTTACAAACTATCTTTTACACGATGTTTGCGATTGCGCACGCATTGTTTTGGTCATCAGCAAAATGGTCATTTTGACAACACACGTCACAAAACGCACAAGAAATCCTTAGGTTTCGCGGAGTCCCCCAGTGCTCAAGGATTGTTGCTTCCAGGCGAAAGAGCATCCGCTTCTCGTTCCAACTGTTGTATCCTTTTATGCCGCATGATATTGGATACGATGCCGTCGAACGAGGAGGTCTTCTTCTTTGCCGAGCCGCGCAACGTGTCCTCTCCTTCTCTGCGCACTCTCAAACGCAGCGAGCTGACTTCATCCATGAAATCAAAGTTAGACTTCTCCTCAACAGCCTCCGTCGTCGGCGCCTCGGGCATACTTTCCGTGACCGCGATTGGGGACGGGGCCCTCCGACCGTAGCACTTCCATTCGAGAGATAATGTGCCGGATGATTCTATGGCATTATACAGGCTTTCCAGCTCGGCCGGGTCGATAATCCACTTGTCGCCTTCGAGCGTGTTTGATTTTAAGATGTCTTCATCGGTGCACGGAAGATTCCAGTCGTCGTTCTTCTGTAAATCCATTTTTATCTCACTGTTTACGACTCCGCTCCGCCATTAAACAACAAAAAATGACAGCTGGATACAGTGTTGCCAGAAGCAAAAGAAGTCGCTATAGTCAGTAGTCACTGGGGTGCCGCCAAAAAGTAGCTTGATATGACATTTTCCTTAATTAGTTATCATAACTTAGCTACTACATAAAGTGTAAGATGCCAGCAATAAAAGAAACGCCTAAGACAGCACTTTTCAACCGTTGGGGCGCAGAGAGATTGTAATGGGGGTCTGAAGCTAGCTAGAAGCAATGTTTTTAATTGAAAATTCTTAAGGTGGGTATCCATTAGGTTCGCGCATCAACTCTGCTCCGCGCATCTGCAACCGCTCCAGTAGTGTACGTTCGCGCTCGAACGTGCAACGTTGCACGCTCCGCGGCGAGCGCTTCAAGCGCGGTGGCGGTAAATGCGCGAATACAAAATGATGCGCAGTGTGTTCGTGGACGCGAGCAAAGTGAGACGTTGATGAATACGTTTCGCGCATCACTTTCGACGTTAAGTAAACGCGAATCCATCGCCATGAAGTGGTCCGAAGAGAAATTTCTAGGTCTAATCGAGGTGTACCGAAATTATACAGTTCTGTGGGATCCGAAGGGTGATAAATTTAAAAATAAATTCTGGCGACGACATGTTCGCTCAATATTCTAATGAAAACTGCGGAGCACTCGTTGATCTTGAGTTGATGCGCGAACCGTCTCCATTTGAGCAGTTGCAGATGCACAGAGCAGTTGATGCGCGAACCTAATGGACCTACCTTTATAAAAACACTCATTTCTTTTTTTATTGATTGCTAATGCTTGATCCCTCCCAATGAAAAATCCTGGCTAATTGCCTGATTATAATATTTTAATTTAATTTATTTGTGCAATAAATGTAATGAGTGGGTAATAATATTTTTTGTTTCTTGTACGAAGTAGGGGGCAAAAAAATCATACGATTTATGGGGGGGGCGCAAACTGAACACCGTTAGGAAACAAAAGTCTATAGCTAAGAATGTAACAGGACAACACAAGATGTATATTTTTTGTGCAATTAAATAAACAATATCATTAAGGCGGACAGGCACGTATCCGGGCGGCGTGTGATAGTTGGGATTTATCCCCTCTGAAATCTGGCGTATTTTCATTTAATTTTATGGGCAAATTCAAATTTGAGCACGTGGTTTCAATTAATCCAACCCCCTCCCCTCCCCCTCCCCCCGAACCCAAAGTCCGGATATGTACCTGAAGGGGATTCATATATTTTCTAAATTCTGCTGAACATTTCGCGATCTCCTTGGTTTCTGGCCATTTTACAAAAAAATACCTTTTTGATTGCACCTATTTGATTTCATTGCCCCTATTTGATTCCATTGTACCTATTGATTTCACTCAATGCTGTCTCAAAAATCCGTATTTTTTTAGCTGGATACTACTTCGTTAACTATTATCCGCTTTGGCGTTGCTTTGTGTTTTGCTCATAATTAGACGGCATTGTACATATTTATTTAGTGCTTTTATTATATAAATTCCTTCTATTATATTATACATGATTTTTAAATAGTTTTAGGTACCTGCGTAACCAATAATAACGATGTATTTAACTAGGTGTTGGAGGATTTCAGAATTCGATTACGATGCTGGCCTAAGAGATCCGTCAAAACTTAAGGAATTTAAGTGTCTTCGACAATACTTTAAAAGTTGCTAGAAAAGGTTACAAAATAAGTCGCCAGAAGTAATTTTGTCATCGCCGCGGTCGGCCCTAAAACATGCGACAAGAACAGATTGGCAACGCCGGCGAGCTAACGTTTTTGACGCGCATACGCATACTGCCACAAACGTTATTGGGCAATCATATTATCGGACGCGTCCGTAAGCCGCGGCTTATGGACATGACTGAAAGGTTATCTGTGTAATTAATTTCTATTGAGCCGTGTACATTATCGGAAGTCAGTCGCGGACGTCACCTAGAGTGTACGGACGTCCGATAGAGATCTGGCAAGCCGCGTCCCAAACGACTGTGCATAATGTTCAGTCGCGTCCATAAGCCGCGGCTTGCGGACGCGTCCGATAATACATATGTTTCCTGACTTTCCTTACGTCATTTGTGCGTCATTTCAACATTAGACGTTATGATGGCCCTGCACGAATCAAATAAAATCCACTTATAAATGCAAAATATTCCATATAATTCTTTTCATTATGCACATGATGTTGCCGTTTTTTATATCACACCGTTCAATTTACAAATTACTAATATTTTCCACACAATGTAAAAATTATTACAATAATAATAATAACAAAGAAAAACACAAAAACCATTTATTGGCATCATTGGTAACTAACTCTTTTTTAAATTTAGTAATATTTAAATACACTGGTAACGCGACTGCCGAATTTGAAAGTTTTGCTGAAAAAAATCAAAGGGTGGGCTTAAGTCCAACACGAAAAAGAATAGAAAAGAGTAAAATACATAGTAAACATATCAGCCTCCTAATTTTAGTGTATACCATTTAACAATAATGAACTATATTAAAATCAGTTTCTCTTTATAATAATATACAACAGCAAAAACAAGACAATAATTAAACATTACTACTTAATTATTTAAAAACTTTAAATTATCGACATTATGTGTTTGTTGATGTGGTGGGTGTGTTATTTGTTGAATCAGTAGCTTAATTTTTATTTATACAAACTTGCACTGATTATAGTGACGAAAATGCCCTATTTAGTCTAGAAGCTTTTTTTGTTAAATTTCGGCGTCAGATGGACTGGAAACTGAACGTTCCGTATAGAAAAATACATTGTCTTTTTTAATTTATAATTTAATTGTATACCTTATCTCGAGGGGTGTTACTATCGATAAAAATATAGGACGCTTAGCGTTTCGTGTATTATTTTTAGATTCAACTCTTATGGTTTAACATTATATGCTAATTACATAGTACGTTAAATTATATTTTTAATAACTTTGTTCAGAAATGGGCAGTATAAGCTGGTTTCCGATCACTTAATTAAACTTAAATAGGGGTTTAACCTTTTTTAAGAGTAATTTAACACACATTATGATTAGGATTACGAGATAAATTAATATACGAAATTAAGAGCTAGAGATAGCATAGGCAGTTTTGAAATGCTAAGAGATTTTTGGCATAGGGCAATGATAGTTGTTTTTAAGAAAAAAACAATTAAAAGTCTTTTTTCAAAAGAATAATTTCGTGTGCGCTTTTATGCCGATTTCCCTAATATATCAGACTTGTCTCTTCTGTGGACTCATTCATACAACGGATGAAGACTTTGCGCCGCGAGTGGGTAATGAAAAGACGTGGATTATTTACAAAAAAGAATACTTTTTAAATTCGTCTTACAAAAATGTAACATTCTTAAAGGCTACCGGCACACTATACGCGTGCTTTCATCATAAAACTAAAAAGGCAACGTCGCTTCAGACTTGCGAATTCCACCGTCTAGTAATAGGTACAGTAACTTTTGTATTTTTAACAATGGTAACTGCGTTCTTTTTGGCGGGCTGAGCCCTTACATTTTTTCCATAACGCTTACGAGACAAAAGTAAATGCTTCATACGTACTAACAGCGACGATTTACCGAAATATTCCACATAACTTGGCCCGCATATCCAAACTTCATTGGATATTTTACATATTAATTTAATTTAAGTGGCGGGCGCCGCGACGGGGCCCACTCCACTCTACTAGAAAAAGGTAACTTCGCACTGTCGGTCCGCGCACGCGCGGAATTACACCTAGTTTATTTTAAGAAACTACAATAACCGGTTAAAACTAGGCAAGAATCGCCCGACTAGGAACGACAACCTCACCGGGTAACCATTTCTTGAACGTCAATCTGTCAACGGGCAGGCGAAACGAAAGAATCAAGCGTATGGCATTCAGATATAAGAGTATTGAATCCGCAATCAATCATACAAGCATGAAAGCATCAGTCTTTTAAAAATCAATGAAGTGGTTTGAAAATGATGCAAATCAGTCTTTTTTTTAAAAAATAAGAAAATGATTCGAAGCCTCTTTCAGAAAATGAAAATGAAGATAAATGCATAAGAAAAAGAGATGACCGCGCAATTGGAATTTTGACAGATAAACGCCTTTACATCGATAAAGAATATATTACTTTTGATTATTACCCTATTTCATAGATTTAAGGACGTTATTTTCTATGTTTTTTCTTATAAAGATATCACAAAAATCATTCCTCGCTTTCATAAAGTAGTGTGTGAGAGTGTATGTGTGTGGTTTTAAACCAATGCGATAAAAAATAAATAGTTAAGTTCTAATTAATTGCTTCCGTCTATAATATTATTTTTAAAGTTAAGTAAAAGTGCTTCAATGTCATTCAAACCCATACAGACGGCCCTGCTCATTAATTTTAAAAACAGTCAATTAACTCAACAACTATTAGAAACTATTTATAATTTGTATAATCCGTAACGCTATAATACATAAATACACATATTTTCAAATTAATATACACGAATTCGTTAACCGTAGTAGGAAAATCGATACGAAATAAAAAAATCACACTAAATAACGCTAAACATGGTCATATTTAAGTCTCTAAAAATATGATTTGTATGATAAACAAGTAACGCATACAAACCATATAAATTATATATACAATATTTTATTATGTACATATACTGGAACAAAGGGCGTTAGTGATAGGGTGCCGGTGCGGTACTTCCCTATCGACCTGCATTTGAATACTGTGTGGGTGATCCCAAACTCCAGAACTAGTCTCCGGAACTCGATTCCGGTACTCGTCTGGAGGGCTGTGACGCCCGAGTCTTGGCGCAGCTGATAGCGTACATCTGGAACTAAAGCCCCTTGCTGGCCATATACTATCTAATCTCTGCCGAGTTTAACACAAACGGGACATAGAACATCTTGCTCTCGAGTAGGAGATTCGCCGCGGCTTGGATCTGAAACGAAATTTAAAACATTGATTTAGTCTAAACCCACCATTACCACAGTATTCCAAACAGTAGCTTTACTCTCGAGCTACAGGGCATTGCGGGAAGAGGGTGCGAGGAATGTGGGCAGTAGGGCGGTGTCGACTACAACGGGAGAACCTGTCACCTCAGGCTGGTAACGATATGTAATCATTGTTTTAGCAGTGGGATGAGCGTAGAAGATTTAGAGACAAGACAACCTACTGTCTAGCTCGCCAGTAGCCAGTTAGAGTCCGACGGCTTACGGCGAGGCTCCGGGAAAGGTACTCAGCGGGCAGCTTCACCCCCTAACTATCAGTTTTGGTAGGATATCTTCGTCTGGAATTAATCTTCAGGATACCTCCATCGTCCCGACTGGTTACGGGTCCAAAGTCGTTTAAGCGATCTCTACCTGTTGTATTACAGCGGTAATTCTATTAGAATTTATCGCGGACCTGGGCGTTCTTTGCCCGTTTTGCCACATGGGATCAAGTGGCCCAAGGTCATTTCAAGAGTGGCTTGACAACAGGTCGACGTCCACCCCCGCTGCTTAGGAGACAGTGTATTTCCATAGTCTTCAGACTCCTTCAGAAATTAGTCAGAATGCACAACCGATAGGCTTCGCCGCACGGTGCGCAAACCCTCCAGTGGCGCCGGGATGCAATCCGGCCTCGAGAAACCGGTCTACCAGCTTTGATGCCTGCCTGCCTGCATGCCTGATGACACGAGAGTCTTACCCGGGGTAGCCTTCCATACGAGGAGGCTTCTGAATAGGAGCTGAATCGTGAGTTGTGCCGATCCGAGAACAAAGTGGATCTTGTGGCCCAAGCTGCACGAAACCGTTTGCCACCCGAGGAAAGTGGGCAGAGGGGTACGTCTTGACAAACGCTTTTGGTTAGCGTTAGGTTAGGTAAAGGCTGGCGACTTTTCGAACGTTTGGGGCCGAGTAGCCGACATCTCGCAGCTATATCCGAGCCCTTATGACTCGTGACTCGTGACGTATTCGGTTCGATTTCAATTTTGTTCTAAGAGAAGCTACTGTCTGGTATGCTGTGCCATTACTGTCGCACTAGTAATGGCCCTATGAGTAGGGTTGACAGATGTGTTGATAAATAAATGCGAGACGATTTTATCATCTTTTCATACATTTCCCATGACGCTAAAAATTCTATATAGGATATAGAAATACTGAGGGGTGGCTCTTGATCCGTGCAACCCATGTCACTGCACCGGAAATACCCCAAAGCCTCCCGAGTAGGGGAGGAGAGTGAGAGGAGAGTTGACGCACTGACCTGACCCACAGTTTATCACGATGCCCACTAGCAGTGGGTAATCCGTGTAGTTAGTAATCTGAATATTCTTCCACATCGTGTACATAGAAAATGACACCCGGAATTAACTAAATGATCCAAATCACAAGTTACGGTTAAGTTCCACCCAAGTGAGTCAAAATGTATTAATATTTTGAAATTGAGAGGGGTCTTATCTAAACTTATTATTCGTAGGAGGAAGACGGGAATAAACCTACTGCTGAAGTTTAAGATTATAAAGAAAGAGAAATCAAGGGGGATGAAGCGCACAACGAGGTGGAAGAAATCATACCTGATTTGTGTGTAGAAGACAACTCTACATGTCTCAAAAACTCTTTAGCTGGGGGGGGGGCACCATGGGGGGGGGGGGGGGACAAAAAGGCTTCGGGCACAGGTAAAAATTCGTGCCACCCCTGGGAGTACTACATACATACTGCACGGTTTTAACAAATTTGGTGCGGCTTTATTGTTCAAAAAATATGCACCACATATTAAGGAGTTGCCATAAAGTGAAGCTCTTTAAAGCTTAGCCAGTTCTTCATAAATGTTCTCACGCTGAGTTGGCTGCTTCCATCGAGATAATGACCATAACAATTAATTGATCCAGCGCAGGCAAGGAACTAGTATAGTCACAATCCTAGTTCTTACTTGTCAGTTGTAGGCCCAAGGTGCAAGCGACAGATATTACACGATTTTTTCATTGTCCGGTTTGACAGGGAGCTAATGGGCCTAGTGTAATTGAGCCATCAAGACCCATGTGTAAGGGTTGGCCGAACTCACAGGTCAACACCCATCCGGCAGCCTCCAAGCAGAAGTGCGAGCCCAGGTAGGACTCTGTGCCTGCGGACCAGTTCCCCTGGGAATCAGAGTTCGGGTGCTCCTAGATGGTGTGTGCATCGTGCGGCGTTAGCCAATCGATTGTACACTCCGACAGATAGCCAAGGGAGTCTGGAAATGGCTCGTTACCTATAGAGCTGGGGTGGTTGTTTACCTTGTGGCAGCGGCTCTTGAAAAGACCATTAGGCTACCTGATACCGGATGAAGGGCCGGGCAAAGGATGCCGTGGTCCACGATAGATTCGGTAGACACCCACCGTATCACCGCTACACAAGTAAAAGTCGGGAGGCCAGGTCTGCCCGCTGGGTTAACTACCTTGGTGCCGGGCGATAAGGATTGGTCTGTCGCGGGCTAGTTGGCGGAGCTATATATTGGATTGTCATTGTCTAAGTCTTCTACGCTCATCCCACGGCTGAAAGAAAGATCACATATTGTTATACTAGCCCGGGGTGACGGGTTAACCCGTTGTAGTCGACACCGCCCATCTGTCCGGTTTGACAAGATTTTCTTGGCTGGATATATAAAGGAAACGGGACTGTCCGGTCGAAATTTGAACATCTGGCAACCCTACCTATGATATAGTACAATTTAATTTCTATTATTTATTCAATACACACCTCCGGAATCCTCGCAAACAGCTCGTGTATCCTTCCAGGATGATGAGGAGACGTATGCTCGAGATAACTCCTCAAGACCTGCACGTATCGATCCTGTATACTCTCCAGTTCCACTTCTGTAAAAAAAAAAGATGGCCATCTGTTATCTAATAGCAGTATTAGTGTGAAGTGATGCGGTTTGGAACCTGGGTGAGTGCCTAGTTTCTGGGAACAGCCACTTGGGGTCGTGGATTCTATTTAGGTCAAAGAGCAGCGTCCGGCGAGATAGGATGACCTCACCACGACGACGACCACAACGGCCGCGATTATTTCCTATTATTATCATTTCACTCTCGCTATAGATAGAGACAGGCAGCACAGCTGAACAGACAGCCGAATCAATTTGCTATTTAGCGATGTTAAATAATAGCATAGCCGTTCTAATCAGCGATGTAAACATTTACAAATTTCTTTCTATAGAGAATGTAGCAAAGACAGCAAAACAGAAAAGACAGCTAAGATAAATTTGCTATTTAGCGATGTTAAATAATAGCGCCCCTCAGTGTAATCAGTACCCTTATCAGTCGTACGTCACCTTTGAAGTGACAGCAGTAGTTTTCTGCAGAGGTCGTATGGGCACGTGTGAAGTGACAAGGCGGATCATGTAACAAGATGTCTATAAATACACGCATACGATTCTTTTCAGTTTATCATTACCAACAGAGCATTTAACCCTTATTGATCCAAGTGTGCCTCTCAAGCACCAGATGTACGGCATTCTACTCCAAGTGTGCTTGTCAGACACCTCTGATATGAAGCGTGGGCTTTCTACTTCGGATATTGTTCGGGTCTCGTCAGAGTTGCGTCAGGGTTGCGTCATGGTTGCGTCATGGTTGCGTCTCGGTTAATGGTACTTGTTTGGATAAAAATATAAATAATTTTACACAAAAAAGATACTCCTCAGTCAGTTGCAAGCGATCAGTGAAGACAGTCAGATCTAAGTTGTTGCCGGTCAATGTACACACAGCACACTTAACAAAACTATTAAATTGAAACTAATATAAATGAATAACAGAATAAAATTATTTTTTAAAGTATGTAATAAAAATAACTGCAACCCGGTGAGAATTAAGCATGCAAAAAGTCGCCTCCGATAAGGTTTAATATGTTTTTCAAATTTCAAGAAATTAGCTGCCTCTTTCTATCTAGAATATAATTCGAACGCCCTGCCCTTTCGCTCGCTCATGGTGTCATCATGCGTAAATTACCTAGATTCGTTGAAACGACTAATTTAAACTATAGTCTGATTGAAAAATCCTAGAATGCCTTGTAGCCTTAGCTGGTGGTGAAGGGTTTCGTGCAGCTTGGGCCACAAGATCCACTTCGTTCTCGGATCGGCTCAACTCACGGTTCAGCTCCTATTCAGAAGCCTCCTCGAAGGGAAGGCTTCCCCGGGTAAGACTCCCGTGTCTCAGGCCTCAAAGCTGGTGGACCGGTTTCTCCCGGCGGGATTGCATCCTGGCGCCACTGGGCGGTTTGCGCACCGTTCGGCAAAGCCAATCGGTTGTGCATCTGACTAATTGCTGGAGGAGACTGTAGACTATGGAAATATACTGTTTCTCAAGCAGCGGGGGTGGATGTTGGACCTGTTGTCATGCCACTCTTGAAATGACCTTGGGCCACTCGATCCCGTGTGGCACTACGGGCAAAGAAAGCCCAGGTCCGCGATAAATTCTAATTGAATTACCGCTGTATTACAACAGGTAGAGGTCGCGTAAGCGACTTCGGACCCGTAACCAGTCGGGAGGACGAAGGTATCCTGAAGGTTAATTCCAGATGGAGATATCCTACCAAACCTGATAGTTACCCCTAACTGAGGTAAGGAGAGGCTGCCCGCTGGTTACCTTTCCCGGTGCCTCGCCGTAAGGCGTCGGTCTCTAACGGGTTGCTGGTGAACTAGACAGTAGATTGTCTGTCTTCTGCGGTCATCCCACGACTGAAAGAACGATTATATATCGTAATACCAGCCTGGCGTGACGGGTTCGCCCGTTGTAGTCGACATCGCCATACTGTGGCCTTGCTAAATATCAAAGATTTTATTTGAGTCAGAGGATAACCTTCCCTTAGCCATTTTCCGTAAAATAGGGTATTCTGAGATAATTCACAACTTATTATCAAGCAATGATGGCATTGACGAAACTTACATTTCTAATGTAATGTCGTTATGTTCTATTTAAAATATACCTCTAGTTTCGCAAATTCTTTGATTTATTATTTTTAATGCCTTATTAACCCCCCTTACCTTTAGGACAGGTTACTATCAAAAAGTAGGTAAAAAGTCCAGTTTTTTTCATTAGATTTCCTAATAAAAATACTTGTTTACAATTTACCAGAAAACTTTTTTACACAATAGACACATATACGATACTTTTTTGTATTTAGAATCGTAAGAACGTCAATTTGACGTATCATATACGCTTTCACATCACATACGGTTCAGGGGGTTTTTTATTGTACTTGAACCGAGATATGACCGCACCACCCTACTCCGAGGAGAGGTGTTGCCAATAAAGACTAACATTAAATATCTCGGAGTACACCTCGACCAAAGATTAGTGATGAAAGAACATGTTAAAAACACAGTGAAAAAAGTGAAACAGGTGCGAGGTTTGTTAGCTCCCATCATAAGGTGGTATAGCAAAGTATCTCTAAAATTAAAAATAAATATAATAAAAACCACGTTGCTAACGATAATTAATTACGGAATTGTACAGCTATACCCCAGGGTGTGCAAGTCCAAGCTAACAGAATTAGAGAGGCAATATCGAATGTCATTAAACACAGCCGGTAATTTCCCACGAAATACAAGCTCTGAAGTAATTTGGGACATGCTCGATGAGGATCCCTGGTACATACGTGCCAGAGACCTTCATGAAGACATGCTTCGCAAATTGAAAGACCAAGAAATCCCAGGACTTACCTACTCTTCCTGGGGATAGATACAATAAGTTGAACCATCACAATGCTATGTTGCCCGGCCTGCGTACCGGCGAAATTGATTATATTTGTAAAAAAGAAAGAGGTAAACCGCTCTCCAAGCGAACGGTCCCTCCTCGAATCCCTATCCTTTAGCCTTAGAAATAGAAATAAGACATATAGCGTAAGCATGAGCCAGTTCTCATATGGACTGAGCCCAATATATTATTACATTAGATCTTACCCCAAGACACATATGTAAACAACACTGCTCGAACTTGGCGAGCCACAAAATTGTATGATAAATTATATAAAATAAAGATAATTCTATTCTATTCTATTCTATTTACGGGTTGTTGCGTTTGGGCGATAATATAGCGAACGTATCCCGTACATTAGTATAGGTAGGACGGTTAAAGACACCCAATAATCCCATACCCCTTAAAGATACCTCATAAACAGTGCAGGATTCACTTATAAGTTACCTACCTATGGCTTAGAGCCCCCACTTTCTTAGGGGCCCCCAAAAAAATTGACAGAGTAAGCAATTCTGGGCCCCATATCTCACAAAGGGCCCCTTATCTCAAATAGCTTAGGGCCTCATCAAGTCTAAATTCCGCCCTACCCATAAAGATACCCTATAATCCGAACGCATCGTTATTCAGAACAGGATACACATTTTCGGTATTCGAACTATCAAGGCTCTACTGTATATAGGTATATATAAGGTTTATATATACGTTGATATCGTATTTATACCATAATACTTCTATTTTGAAATTTATATATTTTACAAAAATAATTGCGAAAAAATGCAGCGCCATCTAACGATCAGTCGCCGAACTAATTGCTGCGAAGCTCGGCGGTTGTGAACTTGGGTGACGTGTAGTTTCGGGGACGTCCGCTTGGGCTTCAGCCTTACTAGGTCAGAGGGGCAATGGCCGCTGTTAGCCGTTGACCTCGCGCGGCGCGCGGCTTCTCTATTATTATCAGCGGGCTACGGCCGGCCGCACACTGTATCGCTTCACAGTACATCACTGACGGCGCATTCCGGCCGATTCGCAACAACCGATGCGGGGTGGATAGAAAAAATATTTCATGTTATATGGCGAATTATGTGAGATATCGTAGCACAGTGGGACTCTAAAAATTGTGAAATGCATTTGACTTGATAATGCATGCGTTTCGTCTCACTCGATTTACATGTTTTGTATGCCATTCAATATAGCATAGTTTAAAGGATAACAGCATTGAACTGACAACCTGAATATTACGATGAATAACTTTTTTTTTTTCAGAACTACTAGAGTTGGAAAGCTGCAGGATGCAGCTTTTTTTAGATCCCACTTTACTAGCTTGTCTTTTGGATTTTCAGTTTCCTACTTCACGCTAGCCTACAACGCACGAAAGTAAATTATACTATACTAATTATAATGAAGGTTTAAAGGATTTATTTGAAATTTAGTGGAAATCATCTTTGTTCCCTCTGTCTCCGGGAGCATGGATAATGGAAAAAAAACTCAAGGTTGGTTTTTAAATCGTCGCCATTTTGCGAAAAAAAATCTTTCTACGGTCTCCGGGTCAAAGCAACGTCTTTCCTAATAAAGAAATTAGTGTTTTTTTTTTCAGAACACTACAAAGGTTGGAAACTTGTCGAGCAGGACGCACCTTATTTCTAGCCCCGACATCGCTAGCCTGTTACTCTTTAGTTTTTGTTTTTTTTTGTATTCTTAAAACGTCAATAATTAACATTTAAAAAAATGGATACTAAAAATGTTTTTTTTATCCTACTCGGAAAAACGCCTAAAATTTAGGCCTCAAGACCAGAATACCCCCTTAATACGAATTATCTAAAAAAGAGTAGTAAAAGTATTCAATTAATTGTCAAGAAGTAATAAAAAAATAAAAAATTATATAAACTAAAAACCGCCGATCGAGAGCCCATTTGCCTCACTTAAAACACAGTCAAAAAGAACTCACCTTGATTAAGGAGTATGTAAACCTTGAGGCAGACGTACTCCTCCATTCGCAGCTGAATCCGCCGGAAGGTGATGGTGATCTGGGTCATCTTCTCCACGACGAGGCCCACGTCGATCCTCAGCTGGTCCATCGTGATGGGCCGACCCATCAGCGTGGTCAGGCAACCCTGAAGAGTCCGCAGGTTCGCATTGACCTGCACGAAATTTCGAAATTATCTATACTGAAGAAAAAAAACGCATTCGCGGAGTGGGGGGAGAGGGACACACATTAAAAAAGAAAGTCCAGGGAGCCGTCGAATTTTTATTCCGAAGAATTTGAGATAATGGTTATCCTACATTCCTAGCTATCCTACGTCTCATCCCATCCTCTCCTGTCCTCCTCTTTGAATATTCTCTAAATCCTAATTATATTATTAAAAATGGCATTTTTGTTATTTGATTATTTTTAATTTAGTATAAAGTTTTATGTTTATTTTACTCTACTGGCACCTAATTTCTTTTACTCTCACGAAGGTTGGCTGTAGGAGATTGTAATGTAAGCAATAAGCGTGCATGTTGTATGTTTTGTCTTAAAATGTGCAATGAAGAATTTCTATCTATCTATCTATCTATCATAATGGGTTGGAAAGAGCACGAATTCTTTGTTCTGAGCAGCTGAATCAAAATTCGAGAGAGCCGTGATGATACCCAACCTTCGAAGAGTAGAAAGCACATAAAGAAAAATAAAATAGTGCGACATAAAACCAAACTTCGGTATATACACCCGACGCAAGCTGGTGACCGGATCGAGAAGGATCTCAATTTTAATTGTCCTTTGATGATGGTTTCGTACCAGGACCGGGGCAAGATCGGACGCATGGTAACGAAAACGCTAAACAACCATACAAAGAAAGAATCCGACTTTCCCTTCAAAGAACCTGAACCATTTTGTGGTGTAAACTGAGCCATACAGCGGAACAAATCAGATATTGGAACAGACGAGCAACGAAACACCTCGACTTTCCATAGAAAACATTGGAAATGCTGAGGAAGAAACCTACAGATTCTGCAAAGTAAATACTGAAATGTCAGGCACAGTTAGGAAAGCAAACATCCGAGGATTTCAAGAACATCATACCCAGGAGAATCTTGAGATTCAAAAAGAAGTCTCATGTTATCTGTGTGAATTATAGAGTAGGGTATATCAGAGATCAGCTGGTCTACGTGATGACTTCACTACCACATACCATCTACCATCACATATATTCACTAGAGTAAAGTCTGGAAGCTGGTATCTTTGTTGAATACACGAGACTGATACAACATAGATCTGAGAGTAGCTTTCCTTGCGATCGGACGCTGAATTCATTTAAGTAAGGATATTCATGATATTCAGAGAGGGGGCGTCCTGATAGTTCAAGAGGCAGTAACATAAAACTGCAAGAGTTTTGTAAAGGCTGATACTTTCAGATCAGACAGTACTTTGGCCATAGAATTCTGGCGTAGAGTCAACAGACCAGACTCCGGGACACCTGGCGCTGGCGTACTAGGAAATGTGTAATTTTAATTAGTAACGCCAAAGTGTTTTGGAAAAAAATGAAAACTCATCAGTAGTAGACAGTGGATGCAATACAAAACTTAAAACAAATGGTCAGACTGCTTAACAATATCATGCGTGGCGTCAGCATTACTCCATACATGTCACAAATATTAAGTCCGTTATATTCCGCGGCAAATACTTACCGACGTATTTGCAGGGAATTCATTTTTGTGATATGTGTGGAGTGATGCTGTAGAGTCAGAAGGCCAGATTCCGGGACACCTGGCGCTGGCCTACTAGGAAAGGTGTAATTTTAATTAGTATCACGATTAAAATTACGCCTTTTAGTATGTTCATCAGGATATCTTGAGAAATAATGGCTGAAATGAGGGTCCCTCTAACGCCCAAGTCAAAATGTGGCATAACATACAAATAAGTGGATGCCTGCGTTAAGGGGGGGAATATGTAGGTGTAGGACAGCATTTTTACAGTAATTTTCATATTTTTTTAACATACATTGGTACCTCAATTAAAATGACACCTTTCCTAGTACGCCAGCATCAGGTGTCCCGGAATCTGGCCTGCTGACTCCACCCCGGTATTCTATGGTCAAAATACTGTCTGATCTGGAAGTATCAGCTTTTACAAAACTCTTTTTTTGTCGCTGGCTCCCCTATGACGTGGTAAAAGCGGCTACACAAACTTAGTTCAGAAGTAGTTTAACTGACCTCCTGCAAGAACTCCTGCTCGTGATCGGGCTGCGGCGGCGAGGGTTTCCCGTGCATGGCCTGGTAAGCGGCCGTCGTCAGCACCGAGATCTCGTGCCACTTATCCATCAGCAGCTTGGAGTGGATCTCCATGGGTATTTCGAGGATGAAGGGCAGCTTCCGCGTCCACGCCACCATCTTGTGCACGATCGAGTCGCCGATCTTCAGCAGCTTATCCCCTATTTCAGACTTGTCCTCGAAGAGATCCGGAAGGTGTCGTACCGTCGCTATGTCCTCCATAGCGTCGCAGTCTATCAGGGCGCGTATCATCTGCAGAGCGTGGTCCAGGGGCACCGAGCGATCCCTGCGACAATCGGAAACACTCGTATAATAAGGCTCCATGAAATATCATTATATATGTGACATCAAAAATGTATATATATATATATATATATAAATAAGATATAATAACGGAGATATGTACTGTACACATTATAGATAGATAGTGTTAACATATAATTAGTCATAGTTTTATTGTTATATTTTGTATTTGTTATGTATAAACGCTGTTTGTTAACCAAATAAAATAAAATAAAATAAAAATAAAAATCGCAGAGCTTAGCCGCAAAGTCTGTATACTATGCTTATGTCCATTCATTAAAAACTTATAGCCTTATGTTCTGGGGAATGGCGGCAAATTCAGTCAGAATATTCCGACTTTAAAAAAGAGCAATTCGCAATTTCTTTACAATATCATCGCTAACATCTTGCAGGCCGTATTTCATTGAATCTGATATCATGACAATGTATGCCGCTTATGTATACCAGGGTATCATTTATGCAAAAAAAACATCAATACTACTCATTCATTCGCATAACACTCGGAACAAACAAGACTTGCGTCCTTACAAAGTACGACTGAGTAAGGTTAGAAATAGTTTCCTATACCAGTCCAACCTTTTTTATAATAAGATTCCATTGTGCGTCAGGGGTCTTGGAGACGTTCATTTTAAGAAAAAGGTCCAGGACATTCTTATCAAGAACCCAATTTGGACTATATATATCCAAGACTATCGCGGTTGTTTGACATTATAAATAGGATAGAAAACGAATTTACCGCGTGAAATTTGTAGGACCCGACGTTTCGGTGACGTTGCAGCCGCCGTTGTCTAGTTTACCCTAGACAACGGCGGCTGCAACGTCACCGAAACGTCGGGTCCTACAAATTTCACGCGGTAAATTCGTTTTCTATCCTATTTATATATATATCCAATCATTTTGATAATCGGAGATGGATTATATTATTAAAATTTGTATTGACTATTTCTATTGAGACATTTCTATTTGTAATCTTATAATTGTGGTATTTCTGATTTGAATATTTTATAACTGACTATTCGGTCTTATATTTTGACTATTTGTATTCTTCATCTATGTATACCTACCTACTTTTAGAGGACCATATATTTTTATTGTAAATTATTTAATAATTGTTTTTTCCGTTTAAAAAAATAGTCAATCTGTATAAAAAAAATATTATACCACATAAGGTATAACATATTATCTTGTATAAAGAATTTGACTATGCCAAGGGTAGGGATACCTACCAACTGGTTTATTTCATAAAATAAAATTTAAAAAAAAATAGGGCTTACGTTTGATTACAGTTCATTAGCTGGTTCAGAACTTGACGTATCGAAGTGTCCGTCGGTATCTTTCTTCATTGCGTTACCAGTCCATATTCACACAATAAGTATAAAAGTATATAAAAAAGAATTAAAAAACACGACTGTCGTTGCAGAAAGTGAACTATTGTATTTATAATTATTTTCATTACGGTTTTTTATGCAATATTTGTGGTTTATATATTTATCCATATAGACGGATGTATATTTCCGGAATGTACTCAATCAGACCTTTCATTTGACACTAAACACGATATATTTATATTAATTTATTGACATTTGGACATTTAGACATTTGGACATTTGGACACTACTTACTTGATATTTGGACAGTTTAGGTAGGTACAGAGACGTAGCTAGGGGGGCAGGTGGATACATATGTCCCTGGGCGCCATAGCTTAGGGGCGCCAAAATGAGGATCGATTTAAACTAACTTTTCAGTCATCGTCAGAAAAAGTCATGGTAGAAAATTTGGAATCTGATAACATCCCTCTAGCCGACTGTCGGTCCCAATGTTTTGATAATGCTGCTGTTATGACTGGGCATATATCTGGTCTTGAACCGCGAATATGTGCCAGAAACCACAGAGCATTATTCGTCAACTGTGACAACCACAGCTTAAACTTAGCAGAAGTACACTTGGCTAAACAGGATCCTGTGGTTATCTCGTTTTTTGGAACAGTTGGAAGCATATACTTGTTTTTTTCTCGCTCAACAACTCGCTGGGAAGAATTAAAAAGAGCTATGCCGATAACAGTGAAGAGAGAGTCTGAAACACGCTGAGTGCACGATCAGAAGCTATTAAAGCTATTCATGAAGGACTAGATAAACTAGTTGGGCTGTTAGAAAAATTATCAGACGATGAAACTATGACTCCTGACACGAGAAGTGAAGCAGAAACGTTACTGGCAGGAGTATTAAACTTTAAATTTCTCGTTTTGTTATTTTTCTGGAACACCGTACTTGAAAAAATTGACCGCGTTCAGAAAAGGTTACTGGATCCAAATATGAATTTTAAGGAAGCAGCATCTGATCTTGAATCGCTGGAGTAAGAACTTGTCAGAATTCATGATAATTTAAGCCAGATTGCAGTAGAAAATGCAAAAATAAGATGCACAACTTGGGGAATCGAGGTCGATAGAAGAATTAGACGACGTAGAAGGATGCCAGGAGAACTAGCAATAGATGCAGGACTATCTAAAGAACGAGAAATCGCACGTATATTAAAAAGCGTAATTGATAGACTTCAACAAGAAATATCAGTACGGTTTTTAGGTTTAAAAAACCTTAATATCAAATTTGGATTTCTGCTAGACGAAAAAAGTCTTCTGGCTGAGACAAACATTGATTCACTTCATCAAAATTGTTTAGATTTTAGAAATTTTTACGACACCGACGTCAATGGTCACGAATTGTTCACAGAAATCAGAGACTGCAAAATGCTGCTCAATACCCGAACTGAAATTCTACCAGAAACTACTTTAGACCTTCTTGGTTTTATTGTATCATATGGAGATGACGTGTTTCCCAATATGCGTATTTCACTGCAAATTCTTTTAACAATTGCTGTTTCAATTGCAAGTTGTGAGCGGTCTTTCAGCAAACTAAGCTTATTTTATCATATTTACGTGCTTCAATGGGACAAGATCCTCTGAGTGATCTTGCACTCCTTAGCATCGAAAGACAAACCCTTGATTCTATTAATTTTGACAACGTAATTGATGAGTTTGTGACAGTCAAATCGAGGAAGATCAATTTATAGTTGAATTCCAATTCATATATACTACACATACACACTCACGGACCAGTACAATAAATATGTATAGAATTTAGTTTTTATTAGTATTTAGTAATTTTAATAATTAATTAGTATTTATTTTAGTATTTTGTTGTTTATTAAATAAATTGTTTCAATCCCTTAAAATAATTTTTTGTTTTTATTCTATTATGGAACGCCGATTTGGTAAAAACTAAAGTCCTATTATCCCATTACCATTTAATTGTATTCAGAAAAAAATGAATTGCAATGGGATAATATGTTAGTATATATATGTTATATAATATATATTAATAATATTGGTATATATATGTTATATGGTATATATAATATATATTATAATAATATATATCTATATATAGTATATATCATATTTATATGTGTTTATATCTAATATATAAAAAATAATTATTATTCCATATAACTTAGTAGATTGTCATAAAATTTAATTTAGTTTATAACTTTATTGATGTTTTTAAATTTAACTTTAAATTTTAAATTGTACTTAAGTATTAGATAAGATTTGCCCTCTCGTCTCAAAAGAATTCATCGATGTTAGTACCACCTCAACACAGGTTCAGACCTAGTGAGGTGGTAAACCGTTATGTCAAAAGATGAATTTCCTTTCTAAGCTAGGTATAATATATACACTTATTATAAACTGTTTTTTTGTTAGAATAAGGATTTTCTTTGTAATTTGTATCTTGAATTACGGAAATAAATAAATAAATAAGATAATAGGACTTTAGTTTTTACCAAATCGGCGTTCCATAATATAATCTGAAAATAACATTTTTTTTGGGGACTCCGGCCCCAGTGAGTTTCCAGACTCTCGATACGAGAAGGGGCGCAGATTTTGTGTCTTGTCACCGGGCGCAAATTACCCTAGCTACGCCACTGGGTAGGTACCCTATGACACTCGGAAAGACATAATTCTAATAATATCACACACTTCTCAATCGGTTCAAGAATTTAGAAGTTATGGTGGAATAAGAAAACGGCAAACATACATAGATGAATCCTGAACACATAACACATTTTTTTTGGGCAGTCGTGTAAAAAGTGGAGCGATGTCTCCGCTTGTTAAATGCTCATGCAACTTACATTGACCGGTGAATAGTCCTACATATAAGTATGCGAAGACCTTTTCTGCTTGGTTTTAGAACAGTATACCGAGTTAGAAGCAGTAAGCGCCCTCTTGAGCGGCAGGGCGATGCGAGGATAGTGTGCGAGGGAATTCGGCAGAGGGGTACGTCTCACCGAACGCGTTTGGTTGGCGTTACACGAGGGTTGGCAAATTTCTCGGACGTTTGTATATCTGTGTCGGCGGAGTATAGACCATATGGCTGCCATATGCAAGTAGTTGAGACTCGTGCCAAACCCTGGGCCCTGACTACCAGATTTGGCCGAATTTCTCCGCCCTCCAGTCTGATCGCAGGTTCAAAGTCGCTTGGGCGGCCTCTCCCTGATGTTAGCGATAATACAGTTCGAATGTATCGCGGACCGTGACGCCCTGTTTTTCAAACGGGATCGGGTGGGCCAATAGGTCGTTTTAAGTGTAGTTGACAACTGATCAACAACCACCCCCGCTTCTTAGGAAACGTATAAAATCATTTCTACAACCCCCCCCCCCCTCCCCACCGGGTTATCGATTGGCTGACGCCGCATGATCTGCAAACTGCCCAGCAGCGCCCGAAGGCCATCCCCCCGAGGATCCCATCCACCTGTCCACGACAAGCCGTGACAAGGAAACGGGGTCCTTTCGAGGTTTGGCCCTCTTCGAGGAGGCTACCGGATGAAAGTTTAACAGTGAGTTAAGCCGATGAAAGATAACGAGCAGGTAAAAAGATAGGATACGTAAGCTGCACAGGAATCGTTGACTGCCCAACTATGATGAAACAGATTACATACTTAAGTCTACATAGATTATGAAGAATATGGAATTAGATGATTACCTTGACGAGCTGACGGTGCTGTCGAGCCTCTGCCGTAAGTGCAGTACTTCGCTGGGGTTGGTGAGCGCCGTCTTGAGGATGGTCCCGTTGAATTGGTGCGGCGGCAGCGACATCGCCTCCGACTTGATCATCGGCGCCGGCGCGATGGGGTGCGGCGCCCTCTCCGCGCCGCCCACCATTTTGGACTGCGCGCCGCGCTGCCCGCTCTTCTTGTGCTTCTTGTACTTCACTTTGTACAGGTTATATACAGCGCCGCTGTTGCGGCCTCCGGGCATTCGGTCCTCCCGGACAGCTGTTGAAAGAAAATACTTCATATAATAACTAGCTAAACCCGGCTACGCTTCGCAGTGGCTCAGTCTGATGAAATGAATAAGATACACATCGACGTCGAAGCGCACTCAAGATTTCACCAGTGCGGGAAGAATTTTGTCGCACGTATTCGAATGCAACATTGTGTCAAAATGTCAAGCGAACACAAACTTACGCAGGCTGATTGACATCTATACTATATAATATTATAAAGAGGTAAAGTTTGTGAGATTGTAGGAAGTAATCTCTGGATCTACTGAACCGATTTTAAACATTCTTTTACCAATAGAAAGCCACGTTATTTGTGAGTGTCATAGGCTATATATTAATCCGAAAAATGAAAAGACTTTTTCGTGGTAGTCGGATTTCCAAAGTAAGTCGGAGATAAAACGGTCGAATGAAAACGTTTCTTACGAACGCTGCCGATGAACGATGAGAGATATATGATTGAGTACTAGAGAAAAGTTCTAGAGCTTGATAATGCCTACAAAAAAGTCAGCGACAGCATACGTCTAACTTTTATATTTAAGTCACAAAAAGTAGTTTTTTTATATTAAAAAAAAAATTTAAATCGTTAGGTCATGTTTATTGGTCATATTATCAACAATTTTGAATTCTTATCAAAATAAGTAAATTTCCTTTTTACTGGATATAATTTCCTTTTTACTGCATAAATGGTTAAAGAGATAATACGACATAGGTATGGAACCGCGACCGTATCTCGGATTGGAACTCCTGAAATACAATATATACATATATATATATATATATATATATATATATATATATATATATATATATATATATATATATATATATATATATATATATATATATATATATATATATATATATATATATATATATATATATATATATATATATATATATATATATATATATATATATATATATATATATATATATATATATTTGGTACCAAATAATAACATTTGCATCTAATATAGTATACAGAGAAGTTTTGAACAATTAAAATAAACTTAATTTATTCAATCATAATCATTTCATTCGCTCGTTTGAACCCGGTAATATAGCCAAATTGTCATGCAAATACATACATACATATGCAGTAAAAATAAAACCCTCCTTTTGGCAGTGAGGAAATAAATCATAGCACTCAATACTAACCGAACTACACTCATAATTTCATCACGAATAAAAATGTTTACCGCCCAACGAAGTGGGCACGCATCAGCTAGTTTGTATATGAACACATACAGATCTACTACGGAATTCACCGTACCAAGTCAGCCCTATCATACTACTACATTTCTAGGGGTGTGGACGGTGGATACCGGACTAATGTCGGACTGTGGTAGGTTTAGGACAGATTGAGTTGAAATATCTTATATACAAGCTACACCAATAACATTTAAATTCCGCCACACATTTTAATCATATATTAACGACATCTGTTGGCGCTTAGCCCTCACCGCACTTAGCCGAGAAACTAACCGCGCCGCCCAAGGCGGTTGGAACGGAGCCCAACCAGGTTCGTCGATTTTATTTATGAAATTAATATTCACGTAATAATCAGTCGTTAGTTACTTGTCGGGAAAGTCTGACCGGGAAAGTCACAACCGATTTATATTTTAGGAAGAAGTCAATTATCTTTACGAAGAGGTCAAAATCTTTGGATTTGCCATCGCAGGCCACGAACACCGATTTCTATCACGTAGAAGTGAATAGCGACCATGTTTTCTTTAAAACTTGGTCTTTAGAGATATTTGATTCCCAAGGAACAACTGTTTATTCTTCAATAAGGGTCATCTTCTGTAGTAGAGAGTAATGAGTTTATTTCTGGACGGTTGACTGCATCTCCAAAACTTTCTTGGAAATGATAATGCTTAGAGGCCAAATCAATCTTCAGAATCCAGTCGAAAGGTGTTGGAGTTGAATGTTTTTCATATTTCAAGCCGCCCCACACAAACTGTATTGGAGGTCTGGAGGGTACTGTCCAATCCTTGTTTGCACGAGCCACTGAGAGGTTAATCACCTCGCAAATAACACGTCATGACGATAGTTTTACCGACCTTAATCTAAGATCGACCGGCATTTGAGACATCGTGTTATTTATTTACATTTTACTCGTGGTGTCCTGGGCTATTTGATTCTCAAGTTAATTCTACAATAAGGGTGATTTTCTGAGATATGGAGTAAAGAGTTATTTCTCGACGGAGGGTTGTGCATCAAACGGAATTCAGCTAAAAAAAACACAAAACATCGAACTTATAAAGAAACACTACTCACCCTGTAAGACCATTCCTTGTTCTATACACTTTTTGAAACGACAGTACTGACACCTATTTCGTTGCGCTTTGGTGATTTCACAATTTCCATCTGCTACGCATGTATAAACTCTCCTATTTTGGACGGTTCTCTTGAAGAAACCCTTACATCCTTCACAGGTGATGATTCCATAGTGTAAACCGGTAGCCTGTGGAATAACATAGAAGGTCGTATTGCAGTTTTTTAGACGGTGCTGGTATTGCAGTTTTTTAAACGAGGCCATATTTTATTCAACACTGAAGGAATCTAAAACAACTACAATGAATTGCAGTTGTTTGATAAACACCCTTGATGATAAAAAAACAATCAACCCGGTAATCAAAATCAAGCGGATCATGATCAGAATAACTGTCTCAATCCAATTGATGTAAAGACTGTCTCAAATAAGTAATGCTTACCTTATCCTCGCAGATCATACAGATCATGGGCTGGTCATCTTCATCTGGTTCCCCATCCCGCGTATCATGCTGGTAAGGAGGCCCCCGATCTGGCGGTGTTCTCGCAGTGAGGGCGGCGTGGTGTGCTTGCGCGCTAAGGTTTAAGGCGTGCAACTGCTGGTTGGCTGGTAGCTGACTGACGTCTCCGGCCCATAAGAGTTCCATATTCAACGCGGGGCCTGGAGGACGGAATTGCTCCTTGGGGACGATCGGCCGTCTCTCCTATCAAGAGAAAGTCAAGGGTTCAAAGCACTGTACTTACATCTGATATATAAATAATAAGCCTTCTCTTAAACCTTATTCCCGAGCTAGTAATAGCTATCAGAGATGTCATTTCTGCAAAAACATCATAAATAGATTGTTGACACATTCGATGATGCTGAAGATACAGTGTGTCCCTCTTTGATCAGATTAGGCTCGCATCGCATACTCCAAATTAAGATATATTGTTGAAGTCATAATCCCTACATAACAGTGACGGTAAATGGGGAGAACTCATTCTAATAATGATCTTTCATGGCATCCGCACCTCGAGGACATGACAGGTAAACTCTTTGGTCGCTTTCACGCAATAAAGAAACTAAAAAAAATCCCTCCGAGTAAAGCAAAATCACAATCCGCCAATCTGTTCTCCCTCTTCTATTTTAATTATTCGTATGTTACCTTTTTCGACTTTTAGGAAGATCTAGACACCAGGGTTGAAAGGCTGCAAAATGTCTGATTTAGCTTTATTTATGACCTAAGAAAGTATGACCATATTAGCGGATACAGAAGGAGACTTCACCGGCTGATGACGGAAGAGGAGATGCGGTTTGCTGCTCCTCGGTTTGCTTTTCAGGTTTTCGAAAACGGCCGCTACAAGCTACCTCATACGTGAGTTTAATCGTCTGTCTGCTCACGGGCGCTCTCTGAGATCTAAAGACGACCTACCGCTTTCGATCTCTGGTTATAGAAGTGATTTACACTCGCACTCCTTCTCCGTGAATGGAGCCCGACTCTAGTACGCTTTACCCACACATGCACTGCTTTCAACGCAGGATTTAAGAACACAACTCGTGTTCATAAATTTCCCTACTTTCCCTTCCTCTACTCCTCCCCTGCGTCATTATAGGTTTATTGATGTTTTTCTTTATTGTTTTTTTCTGCTGGATTTAAATGTTAAGTACATTCGATGCAAGTTGCCTTTATAAGTTGATTGATCGTTTTATATTATTTTTACCTCAAAAAATGTTGTCCCTTTAGGTTAAGGTTAGCTGTTAGATATTGCTTCAGCTTGCCTATTTGGTGGATGAAATAAAGCGTTTTTAATATTATTATTATTAGTAAAAATGAGGGTATACCTGTTGTCCTAGACTCAGGAGTAGTTGAGCGGCGGCAGCCGACTCCTCACCGCAGGGTAATCGCGAGTTTGCCGACGACTCCTGGTAGTTCTGAGAGGTGCCCGCAGCGTGCTCGTTGACCTGAGGGTTCGGAGGCGCCCAGAACATCGTTCGCACTCCTCCGGATTCGCCCATAATGACCGCAGGTGCAGAACGCCACTGGGTACGCGCTGCCACGTTTTTGGGATCCGCTGTGCCAGGAAAGTGGCCGCCTGCGAAGGATAGTAGTTAGAGAATAAAGATAGTTATATGCTTTTAAATCGATCTCCTCGTTAGCAGAATATACCGCCGAGTTGCGCAAGCACTTCGGTTCCCTAGGATCATACAACGCGGAGCTGGCGCCGCGAAGAACATGGAGTCTTCAGCGAGTTTCAGACATGTGGTCGAAAATTTGCAGCAGCAAATCCGAGGCAATCATCATAGAAACTTAGGGTGCCCATATACGGGTAAGCCGATGCTGTGCTCGACTGCTACCCTGGAAACTGCGGAAGCTGATGATATGTGCAAAGGATCCAAATTACAGTACGCGCAATCGTCATAAAATAAGGTTTAGAATTCCGGGATGGTCATAGAAGGTTAAGTCAATGCTGTGCTCGACCACAATCCCGAAGATTGCGGATGCGGATGAGATGTAAGAGAGATTCAAATTCAAGTACGCGGCAAACGTCATAGAACACAGTCGAGAAACCCAGGGTGATCATAACGGTTAAGCTAAGGCCGTGCTCCCGGTGTCTGCGGACGCTGATGAGATGTACGTGAAATCCAAATTCGCGTACTCGGCACCGGCCTGATACAACCTGATGTTAGAATCTCATTTGACGAATATCCAGAGGATGCTCAAAGGAATGTGAACTTACCAAGACAGAGTCTTTGGGAATTACGAGAATCGAGCTTGCTCGCAATTCGATTCGCTCTTTTGACGACTGAATCTTAGTCGTTATTATCTTCACGAGCTCGCCATAATAATATACACACTAGACTTTCAGAAGTTCGAGTCTGCTAGATTAGAAATGATAGACTCACAGGGTATCGCAAGATAGCAGTTGAGTTGCTGAAAGTAAGATCTAGCTAGAAGGATGACGACCAGATACGCCTTTATGGGTCTACGATAGGGCTACGCAGGCGAGAGGCGATTGATCTTGGAAGAAAATGCTCCATCTCGCCCGCGGGGGGGCGGGACCTGCGGGCCCTTGGAAAACTTTTTCCAAAAGAGGCAATGCGTAGTTTCGGGTGCTTCAGTTTCGATATGAATCGAATAGACATTTTAGATCGTCGATGCTATGGGCGAACCCGTCATGTCAGGGTGTCATAACGATCTCGTCGTCTTGCCACCCTAAGTGGCAAAGACTTTGGGACGTAAAATCTACAAATCTAGTTAATCCAACAGATTTAGAAGAGACTACCAAAAACGGCGAGGGCACTGGTAAGCCAGCGGGGTTCCCTGGTTTCTTGAAGAAGCTTACCTACTTCGTAAGGGCTACTCCTACTTCTTCCAGAAATACTACTTTCTTAAGACCGTTCACCGCTCTAGGTCACTCGCGCGAACCTCTACCTAGTGGAAGTAATTACAGCTCGCGGCGCCCTGTTCGCCGATTTCACTAGGGTCGGGTGGCCGACGGGCCATCGTAAAGGTAAACATCCACTCCACTGTCCTAGGAAACTACGTTTCTAGACTCCTCCGGTAATCGGCCAGATACCTACGACACTCTTTTGCATAGGCATCGCCCAGGGCTCGCCCGATGAAGTTATTTCACCTCTCACACATGACCCCGGACGGGAGCCAAACCGCGAGTCGGAACATCCGTAAAACGTGGTGTATTACGACTCGTGCTTTGAGGCTTGAGTCGCTTAGGTACGCACCGATGAGTTCAGGTTTGACGCCGTTGATGCGGCTGGCGTGCGGCCAGGGCGCGGGCGCGGGCGGTGGGTGCGCGCGGTGCTGCGGGTGCGCGTCTCGATGCGCGTCTCGATGCGCGTCGCGGTGCGCGTCGCGGTGCGCATCGCGGTGCGGGCCGGCGATGACGCCCGGCGAGCGCGACGCGTAGCCGGAGGGCGCCATCGCGGCGACGGCGGCGGCGGGCGGCGGCGCGGACGCGGCCGCCGCGCTCGTCGTGGCCGGCTCGCACTTGACGCGCACACCGCCGCCGCCGCCCGCGCCGCCGTACGCGTACGCCTCGCGCAGCACGGTGGCGTGCTGCGGCGGCGCGCGGTGCGCCATCGCGGCCATCTCGCAGGCGCCGGAGCGGATGACGCCCTGCTGCTGCGGCGCGCGCGGCGGCGACGGCGCCCCGCCCCCGCCGCCCGCGCCGCCCCCGCCGCCGTCGAAGGGCTGCGGCGGCTGCGGCGAGGGGGAGGGGTACGGCGTGGGGGTGCGCGGGGGCCGCGCGGCCGCTCCGCCGCCCGGCGACCCGCGGCCCCCCCGCGTCCCCCATCTTGGGCGACAGGGGGCCCGCGTCGGGCGACGACGTGCTAGTGTCCGCCACCGATTCTCCTGAGGACAAACAGACATAACCAATTAACAATGTCTCAACTTTTTTAATCTCGACGACAATAAGTACAACAATATTTTAAATGAATAGCACACAGCTGTCAACTGTCAACGGTTGGTCGTGTAATTTCTCGTGATATTTTTTGGTTTCAAAATCGTTGAGGCTGAGTTGAGCCTTCGGCAGTGTTAATATTTCTTCAACTGCCGCAGTTCTTCGGACGCCAAACATCTTTGTTGAGTTTTATCAGATCTGAAACTCTCTGTCACTGGTGTGTGAGAACAGTAACCGGGCATCCGGAGAACTGTTCTCGTTTATCATTTTCTAAAGCTATTAATAACTGTGAACCCGACTGAGCCCTACTGGTGAAACTGGTCTACAATTTGTTCGAGTATTGAAGTCTCCGGGAAAAGTTATTAGTTACCTATTCTGCAAAAGTTTGTATGTAAGAAGTGCGACTGCGCGTTATAATGAAACAAGGAAATTTTTTATTGTAACTTTTGTGGATTGTTCAACGTCATCAAACCCTACTGGTGATACTTTTCTAAAACTTCGTAGTGATTTGCAAGTCGCCGGGAAAAGTTATTAATTATTCCTCAAAAAGTTTTTATGCGAGAAGTGCGACTGCGCGTTAAAAGAAGCAAGTGAATTTTTATATTGCAACTATTGTGAATTATTCAACGTCATCATGAGCTGCCATTCGTGCTCTTTCGAACTGGAAGGAACGGAAAATACGTTTTGCTGCCCTGATTGTAAAAATATGTACCATTTCGACTGCTGTGGCTTTCCAAGGGATACATATATTAGGAAACCCATCGCCAAGCGACCTCTCTTCAAATGCGCTGATTGTAAGAAGCGTACTTTGTTGGTGGAGAAGAAGATATCTTTGTCACCCTTGGATCCTACTGATGTGGCAGTCATTTCACCTTCGACTACGAGCAATGCTAGCAATGTTAAAATTCCTTCTGTTATTCTACCACATGAACAACTTGCCACTATACTAATGGAGATAAAAAACTTAAGATGTGATTTTTCATCATTTCAGACGGAATTTCGAGCAATTAAGTCCACCATTGCCGAGTTTGAAGCCATTATCAAACTCAATTCTTTGCAAATGGCGGAATTTAACAATAAATTTACTGCTATTGAGGCAAAAATTAAAATCTGCGATGATATCAACATTAAAGTCATGGAGACCAGGTCTGAATTGGAAGTCTTTAAAGCTTCAGAAAATGAGCGACATGAATTTCTAATAGAAACTGTGGATAGTCTAAGTAATAAAATTGAGGTTATGGAAAAAAAATGTGTCACCGAAACCAGGAAAAAAAGGGAATTCGAAAATCAACTTCAAGTCCTTGAAAATAAGCTGGATTACCAAGAGCAGTTACAAAAATCAGCTAATATGGAAATCAGAGGTATTCCTGAGTCACAAAATGAAAATCTTCTTAACATATTGGAGAAAATTGCCATGGTCACCAAATGCAGTTTTAATAGATCGGATGTATGTACTATTTATCGTATCCGGCACAAGAACTCTGAAAATAAACCGAAGCCGATCATTGCAAAATTCATTACAAACGAGCTAAAAAATTCCTTCATCTCTAATTTTAAAATGTATCTCAAGAAATGTAAAACAAATGGCGAAACCTTAACTCTTTTTGACATTAGTTATACTGGTAAAACAAATGCACCGGTTTTTATTTCTGATGATTTGACTAAACGCTCAAGAGAACTACTATGGAACGCAAAAAGAATTGCCAAAGAAAAATCATTTAAATACTGTTGGGTAAGTGCTGGGAGGATTTATTTAAGAAAAGGGGAAGGCGATAAACCAATCCTCATTAAAAATAATGCCTCTTTTTTAGATCTATAATTTCAGTTATTTTATCTAGATGTCCGCTTTTATCTTTAACTACTTATGGTTTAAACAAATTAACCCTTAATATTATATTAGTCTACACTTATTATGATTATTTGGAGTTTAAGTTTAAATTTAATTATATTATAGATTTTATTATTTTTTATTTTTTAATTTTTAAAATTAGTAATGTATATATTATTCTATTTTTTAGCACACAAGTATTGCCGCAGTTTGGCAGTGTCAGAGATATTTTGAATATTAGTTTAATCTTAACGACTATTTTAAAAACTACCTACTTATATTCATACCCTACATCGAAAATATTCTTGATCTGCATTGGTTGTGATATGATATCGCTCTACAAACTAACTAAAAGTCTTAACAAAATGTTGCTAAAACTGCTTATCAAAACTATAATGATTACTGTTGTATTGCAATGGATTACATGAATTTTTTGAATAATAGTACTGAAAACAGACACGTCACATCAAACGTATTGTTGTGCAGAGAGATTATGTCCGAGGGTGATACAGTCAAGTGTCTATGTCTAAATATTAGAAGTCTCAATAAAAATTACGATCAATTTATTATTCTATTAGAGCGTCTCCAAATTGACCTAGATATTCTAATACTCACCGAGACCTGGAATGGACACTACTTTAGGGATAAGCACATTCCTGGATATGAATGCTACCACACAACGCTAAACCACACTCAGAATGATGGTGTGGTAGTGTATATACGAGAAGGTTTTAGTTATATGTCTGTCCAAGAAATTAATCTCCCTGAAGCAAATTGTCTACAGGTTAACATTGATATTGATAGAACTCTACTCTGTGTATATAGGAGTCCATCCAATAACAATATCACAAATTTTATAAAAAAATTAGACGGGGTCTTAATTGAAAATCGAAGCGTAAAGAATTTAATACTTTGTGGGGATCTTAATATTTCAATAGAAGGGAAGGCAAACATCCAAGCTGACCAATATATCAATCTTCTAATGCTACATGGACTCCGCCCAGAGGTTGTCCAGCCAACGCGAGAATTCAATAATAGTAGTACTTGTATTGATCATGTTATGATTCGCTCTAAGAATACGATTTCCACGATCATCTTCCAAAACTCTATTACAGATCATTATACAATATTATTTAAAGTAGGGAAATGGAGGAAGGAGGCTGAACATAAACATGAATTCACAAAGAAAACTATTAACTACGATAATATATTAAAAGACATTAGCAGTCACGACTGGTCTCCTGTTCTCTCTCTGCATAGTACGGATGAAACATATCGGGCATTTATCACTTCGTTAGGTCAAATAGTAA
Organism: Micropterix aruncella; assembly: GCA_944548615.1. NCBI lineage: Eukaryota > Metazoa > Arthropoda > Insecta > Lepidoptera > Micropterigidae > Micropterix > Micropterix aruncella. The sequence goes on from OX155973.1 coordinate 19,677,807, forward strand.
ATAAAAATACGTCAATTGAAACTTTTAAAATTAGACACAAACACAAAAAACTAAAGCCTTGGATCACTAAGGGTCTACTCTTTTGTATTCACAAACGCGATAAAATGCACGCTACCTTAAAAAAGCGACCGGATGACCTCATTTTAAAACAAAAATTTACGCGGTATAGAAATATATGTAAGAATTTAATTAAATTAACGAAGCAAAGATTCTACAAAACGCAAATTTCAAACTCGAAAGAAGACCCTCAGAAAATATGGGAAATAATAAAAGAAGCATCAAATTCAAAAAATAAAAAAACTTCGTCTTTGTCCAAAATCCAAATCGAGGATGAAGTTGTTACCCTGCAAAATAACACTAAAAAAGTGCTAAATCACATTAATAAACACTTTTGTGGCGTGGGTCCTATGTTAGCCAAAAAATTTGTCACGGATGAAGAAATTGATTCATGTAATGATACTGGTATCTACCAGGCCTCACTATATCTCAGACCGACTAATGCTGCTGAAGTCACGAAGATAATCGAAAGCCTAAAGAATAAGTCAGCAGCAGGAAATGATGAATTAGGGTCCCATATATTTAAAATTACTAAGTCATATATAAGCGTACCCATCAGTCATATAATCAACGTTAGCTTTAGAAGTGGTGTATTTCCGAGCGATTTGAAAACTGCTAGAGTAATACCAATTTTTAAGGGGGGTGACAAACTGCAGGTGAATAATTATCGACCTATTTCAATACTGAATACAATGTCGAAAATTATTGAAAAGGTGGCTAAATTAAGATTAATGAAATTCTTAGGAGAAAACGCTATTCTGTCAGACAATCAATTTGGCTTTAGAGAAGGCCTAGGGACATCAAACGCCATCTCAGCCTTAACAGATTTTCTTGTACAAGGCATAGACAAGGGAGAAAAGTGCCTGGCAGTATTTTTAGATTTGGCGAAAGCCTTTGATTCGGTGCCTCATAATAGGTTACTACAACAATTAAAAAAAATAGGCGTAGCGTCATCCAGTCTCCAATGGTTTCAGAGCTATTTAACTAACAGAGTCCAGTTTGTGTCGATTCTTAACCACTTTAGTGACGCTGAACCACTAACCTATGGGGTTCCGCAAGGAAGCGTCCTGGGACCCATACTTTTCCTCACTTATATAAATGATCTTTGCCAGTTACCGACAGCAAAAATAATTTCATATGCTGACGACACTGTAGTTATCTTTAAGGGATCAAATTGGGACAGTACTCTCACAAAAGCAAATTTGGGCATGAATGAGATTCGTGATTGGCTAGAAACTGCAAAACTAACACTAAATGTGAGTAAAACCAGTTATATGACTTTTAGCCCTACTAATAGGGGTCAGCCAACAGTAAATCACCACGTAACCATTCACAAATGTCACTCTGAAACCTCGTGTAATTGTGCACCACTAAAGAGATCCCCCACAGTCAAATATCTAGGCATTGTAGTTGACAATAAATTGCGATGGGAAGAGCAAGTCAATGCAGTGTCAAAGAAAGTGAGAACCCTTGGTTATACTTTCAAAGAGTTGAGGAGTGTTCTGGATCGCAGGACGCTAACCATAGTGTATTTTGCATTATGTGAAACCCTTATTAACTATGGTATAATTGGGTGGGGTGGGTGCTGCAAAACCCTCCTGACGCCACTTCTAACAGCGCAAAAATGTATTTTAAAAATCATGCATCGCAAACCATATCAATATTCTTCTAAGGAACTCTTTAAAGAAGCTCAGGTTTTGGATGCTAGGTTATTATTCATTAAAACTGCACTACGTTGGGTTTTCGTGGCCAAACAAAATAAATCTTTTATTATTACGCACACGAAACCCACTAGACAACTCCTGAGTGATAATTTAAATGTACCTAGGATGAAGACGACTTTCGGACAGCGACACTACTCTTTCATAGCTACAAGACTCTATAATAAATTAAGCAGTGACATTAAAACCAGCCCCAGTTGTCATGTGTTTAAAAGCAAAATAAATAAATGGCTGGTGCAAGAAGAGCGTTTATCTATCCATGCCATGATCGATGTAGTAGAATAATTTGAAGTTGACTTAACATATATTGTGTATATATGTATGTATGTGTGTATATGTATATTCTAATGTATTTAGTATTTCTATTTCCTATATAATATTGTAAACTTTATTATTATATTTATTTATTATTATTATATATATTTTAAAATTATTATTATTATTATTGTGTTTGGTTGGTTCAACGACCCTCGTTTTAAATGTAAAAATACAAATTGCTTGCCCTGGAACGGGTATATCCCAGTTGGGCAGCACTAGCCAGTGAATGAAAGAGGAAAGTTTTTGCCATTTGTTTTAATATTATATTTATTGTAAAATGGTTAATTTAATAATTCCAATAAATAAATAAAAAAAATAAAATAGTATATAAGACGATTTGTATTCGTAAGAATACAAATCGAAGTATACGTAAGAATAAATGTATTCAAGACGAAAATTCTTAGACAGCATTTTCTTATATAAAATTATTCATAACCACATCAACTCTGCACCCCTTTTGGAAAACATTCTTTTTAAAATCCCGCGGTCTTCCTCCTCACGTTCAAAAGATACTTTCTATATTCCCCCTTTTCATTCAAACTACGCAAAAAATACCTTCTTCAGACGCTCTTGCATGTGTTATAATGAAGTTTTGAACGACATAGATATATTCTCAGTGTCATTAATTACTTTTAGGAAACAATTGAGTGATTTGTTGTTGCATTAGTTTTAGTTTACAGTTAATAATTTAGGTAGGGTACTCGTACTAAATGAAAACAGTTCGATCCGACTAGACATTTATATTGTTGTGGCTACATTTACAAGTTTTGTTAAAATTAATGGTAATGTAGGTCTATTTGTTTAAATGTATTTGTAAAAACATTTGTTTATGACTGTTTTTTACCTAAATAAAAAAAAAAAAAAAAAAAAAAGAATAGGCTTTTAAACAACTCGGTCTGATTCTGCGCATAAGTAAACCTTTTGCCAGAGGCAACACCATTAAAATACTCTACAATGCATTTGTTCGTAGTGTCCTAGAATTCGGAAGTGTAGTTTGGAGTCCCCAGTATGCTGTTCACGTAAATAGGATTGAGAGGGTACAAAAGAAATGTTTAAAATCATTGGACTTTCGGACAGGTAGCCTCTGCACCGACTACGCAGAGAGAGTAACAACACACAAAATGCATTTTCTGTATTCAAGACGAAAATTCTTAGACAGCATTTTCTTATATAAAATTATTCATAACCACATCAACTCTGCACCCCTTTTGGAAAAAAATCTTTTTAAAATCCCGCGGTCTTCCTCCTCACGTTCAAAAGATACTTTCTATATTCCCTCTTTTCATTCAAACTACGCAAAAAATACCTTCTTCAGACGCTCTTGCATGTGTTATAATGAAGTTTTGAACGACATAGATATATTCTTACTTTTAGGAAACAATTGAGTGATTTGTTGTTGCATTAGTTTTAGTTTACAGCCAATAATTTAGGTACTCGTACTAAATGAAAACAGTTCGATCCGACTAGACATTTACATTGTTGTGGCTACATTTACAAGTTTTGTTAAAATTAATGGTAATGTAGGTCTATTTGTTTAAGTGTATTTGTAAAAACATTTGTTTATGACTGTTTTTTACCTAAATAAAAAAAAATAAAAAATTAAAAAAAAAAAAAAAAAAAGAAGAATAGAAATCCTTTTATAGTGGGCAAGGTTTTCATGAAAAAAAAACTGAACCATTTTCAACTCATTCAGAGGGATCAATAACGACGATCAATACTGACCTATACATTGATACAGGGACAAACAAAAAAGCCTGATATGCCTTCTAAGATAATCTTGGAAAAAGTCCGATGGAATAGTACATAGTTAGGTCACCTGACCTTACATTATAAGCTTCAAGGTTCAATTCCTGACTGAGTCACCATTTCTGTTTGGATAAAATGAACAGAATTGGATCGAAATCTGTAATAACAAGACACATACAAAAAGACTATTGTAAGTTATATAGAATTATAACTAACAAACAATTACCTAACCTAAGCCGACGACCAAAACGGATGAGAAGCCTAAGCAGAAGCGATGGAGATATATTATTGAGGCACTTCACCGGGAAATCTGAATTAAATTCATGCTATATTTGCCGATACATTAACGATCTCTGACCTATATTCAGACTGGCAAGAGTTTTCAGAAGATAAACATCCGTCGGCAAATTGATCACGTTTCCCAGAATGGAGAATTTAGCAAACGAGATACACAAAGCGATACCAAACATAACGTTTAGGGGATATCTATAAATCATATAATTGTGGGGATTTATTTTAGGGGATCATAGTCGTTATTATAAAGTTGGGGGGTTCAAACGGCCCGGACCGGTGGTAAGGTTCCGGTTTCGATCGATTCCCGGCTGGGTCAATATCTTCCGTTCGGATAAAATTAAAGGAATTGCATTTAAATTCTGTAGATCGAATGCAATAACAACAAATAGAGTTGTCAACTACAACGGGCGAACCCGTCACCTCGGGAAGTTTTAACGATTAGTCGTTCTATCTCCCGTGAAGTGAGCGCAGAAGACTTGGACAAAACAGTCAACCGTCAAGCTCCGCCACATGCCCGTAAGAGGCCAACGAGATAACCAGGTGTTACCCAGCGGGCTTACACTCACGCCCTTACTTCCAATTGCGACCAGATTACTCCGGTCTCTCGATTGGTCGCTTGCGCGGTCCTCTCCCTTACAAAGCGGTGAAACGGTGTACACCGAATCTATCGCGGACCACGGCATCCTTTGCCCGGCTGTTCACCCAGGATCGGGTAGCCGATGGTCGTTTCAAGAGCAGTCGCCGTAAGGTCCGCAACCACCCCTGCTCTATAGGAAACAGTACTGCTTCCAGACTCCCCCGACTGTTAGTCATAGTGCACAATCGATTGGCTTACGCCGCACAGTGCGCAGACCGTCCAGGAGCGCCAGAAGGTTGATTCCTAGAGGAAACTAGCCCTAAGGCCAGAATCCTGCCCGGGCTCGCACTTCATGAGTGGAGGCCACCGGATGGGTATTGACCCGTGAGTGTGACCAACCCTGAACAGAATGGGTCTTAGTGGCCAACTCAGCAAAAGCCCATTAGCTCCCTATGCAATGCAATAACAACACACCTACTTACCCACATGTTACACGCACATATACACACTTTAAAGTAGAGTTGGTTGTAAGAGATTGTTGTATAATAATAAACTCGCCAATTATGAAATTTCACAATAAAGAGTAGAAACAAACAAACAAACAAACCATGTGTCACTAAACAAAAACGCCATTTTTCTATACATTTTTGATATTTCTATTTTAAAATTTCATATAATATTGCAGAATTACAATACTTAAAAAAGCTGAACTGTGCTGACTGAATTCACGGTTAGATATAACCACCTTTTGGGCTTGATGATGGCGTTGAGCCCGCCGATGAACGCATCACATGCTGCACAAATGTGGGGCTGCGGGATTCGTTGCTATTCTCGGCGAAGACAAGCCTTGAGCGCTGGTGGTGGCTGGTGGCGAAACGATGGTGTTTCTTAGTGGACACCCTAGTCTCAAAAATACTCCAAATGGAAAAATCCAGCGGATTGGCGTCTCGTGATTATGGGGTCCACTGTTGCGCCGAAATGAAACTCGGAACATTCTCACGAAGAACTCTTTGATTTTTGAGGGCATTACGGGAAGGCGCTGAGTCCCGCTGAAATGTCAATATCTTGGCTCTCAAAAGTTTTTGTGTCTATGGTAGCAATGCTTCTTTGAAGAACTTTTCGAGAAACATGGTCTTGTTAACGTTGACACCCTGGTCGATGAATACGAGTAGAGAGAGACATTCAGCAGCCACTGCGGCCCAAACCATGACAGAAGATCCAGGAGATACCACTCCACTCCCAATCGAACTTCCCGAGTGGAAAAATGCCTGAACTCCGAAACCCTCCGTGGGAATCAGCCAAATCACTCCTCGCCAACAGGTTCGATCCTGGAGCCGCCCGGCAGACCAAACGGAATAGCGCCGGGGTGGACAAACATGGCCTCATCTCATCCGTGCACAGGAATACACTCTTGGTCACTACACTGTTGTTTTTGGTCATGAATACACTGAGTTAATTTTTTTCAGAGTTTTAAAATACGTATTTTATGTGTCGCTTGCGTAAGAAAAGAAATAGCTAAACCGACAGCATCAAAGCTGGCAGAAATAATCGCCAGTGAGATAGAGACACGTGAGATTTTTGATTTATTTTGTTTAATCGCTTATTACTAATCAACATAACACTAAAACCAAGGCATTGAGAAGTAAAAGTAATACATATATCACCGTAACTATACAAATAGAATGACACTTATAATACTAGCTATCATATAAGAATAAATAATGAATAGCGTGCAATTTGAACGAGTGAGGGTTGGCGGAAAAAAATATCGAAATCTGGTGCCATCGAGTGAATTTAATTTAAGCGCCGCAAAGCACGCGCCAACAAGTTCCACCTCGTAAGGTTAGTGCGCGAGAACGGCTCCGCGAAAAGATGATGCGATCGAGCACGAAGATAATTATTTGGTATGAAACGATCCACCTTGGCTAGTAAAGCCAGGGTTATCAGTTTTACCACGAATTAGATTGAAAACATAGGACATGGTCAGCATTTCTCTTCTGAGATAGAGAGAATTATAGCCAACCATGCCTGTGATAAATGCAGTCGGATACAAAAATGGATAATATCCTTGCTGCTTGAAATACAAAAATCTCAAAAAACACTTCTGTACCTTTTCCAGCATGAGGGTTTAAGTATCTTCATGTGGATTCCAAATAGCTGCATTCGTTTCCATGCGAGTTCTAACAATCAAGTTGTACAACGTGCGCATAACCCGAATATTATTGAAGTGCTTGGATTGCCGTATCACAAACCCTAGAAGCTTGAAAGAAGTTGTAGATAGTTGCCTAATATGTTCCTTGAAGTTTAACTTGGGGTCGAAGAAAACTCCCAAGTCCTTGACTTCAGTAACTCTGGGAAGCACACATCCAGCGATGGAGTAATCATACGTCAGATGACCAGGCGATCTTGTGTATGTCATCGCTGAACATTTGTTAATATTGAAGTGAAGGTTACGAGCTTGGCTCCATGCCAGCTTGGAGCTTGGAGCTTGACGATGCTGCAGGCGAGCCCGCCATTTCGGGATGTTATAACGATCGTTGTGGTCCTTTTTTAGGTTAATTTCCGTTGGGATAAAATTACAGGAATTGCATTTTCAATTATGTCTATCAAATGCAATAACTAGATTTTCTTACACACATGTTACATGCACATATACATATAAATCCTTCATAGTAGGGTTGGTTGTAAGAGATTATCGTATCATAATAAACCCGCCCATTGTGAACTTCCACAATAAAGAGTAGGAACAAACAAACAAACTTTCCCATGACAAAGACTTTAGGACTTAACATGTAGTGATCTAGTTAGGCCACTCTCCAGTAGGGTCCTACTTCAAACAGCGAGGGCTTTGGCAAGATATTGGAACTCAAAAGTTTTAGAACGGCTACTCCTTCTACTAGACTGGTCATCGCTCGAGATCACTTAAGCGACCCACTACCTAGTGTAACAATTACAACCTGTGGCGCCCTTCGCCCGATATCGGTATAACACACTCGCCAGTTCGTTACATCATGTTTACGTTTACACTCACTATTTTACGGTCCATTCGGATTGTTTATGGAATCAGCTCCGACACTACTCTATCAGACATGGACCTTCGTTACTCAATTTCAAAGCGTTTTTGACAAAACATTTGTTTTCACACGTCCACTAACATAATACCCCACTTTATCCTTCCCTGGGCTAAAATAGAAAAATCATATTGTAACTTATATATTTAAATTTATGGAGGTTATTTTAAATTTAACATTATTATGTGTAATCTACGATAAGTAAAAATAGAGCCTCAAATGGTCGACTGTAAGATGTCGACTGTAATATATTGATTATTCTGCTATTTGTGCATTTTGAATTTTAAAACCAATGTTATGTTTCTTATGTAACGTTCTTTTTAGCACACTAAAGTTATTCTATTTAACTGTTACTGTCTTAGCCACCCGATCCCCTGTGGGACTACGGACTAAGGACGCCCAGGTCCGCGATAAATTCAAACTGAATTACCGCTGTAGTACAGCAGGGAGAGGCCGCGTAAGCGACTTCGGACCTGTAACCAGTCGAGAGGACGGAGGTATCCTGAAGGTTAACTCTAGACGGAGATATCCTATCAAAACTGGTAGTTAGGTGGCGAGGCTGCCCGCTGGGTACTTTCCCGGTGCCTCGCCGTAAGGCGTTGGCCTCTAACGGGCTTGTTGGCGGAGCTAGACGGTAGATTGTCTTGTCTCTAAGTTTTCTACGTTCATCCCACGGCTGAAAGAACGATCACATATCGTTATACCAGCCTGGGGTGACGGGTTCGCCCGTTGCCCTATTGTTACTGTCTTAGTAAACTACGCTTCCAGATTCAGAAATACTGCTTTGCAGAGTACACTGCCTAGAGCTTGCCCGAGAAAATGATCTCATTCAATTTACCTCTTCGAGAAGGTACCCGGATGGGAGCTAAGCCAGTAACACCTACTTAAACTGTTGAGATTGGTTTTGGTTACTAATGGCCCCGCGCAGCTCGGGCCTGATGGTCTGCTTGTGTTTCCTTAGGTCGCCCCAACTAACGGTTCAGCTCCCATCCTGTACACTCCTCTGAGAGGGGACTTTACTTGGAAGGGCCACTGTGAACTCAGCCTGCGGCTGTAACCTGCCGTCGTAGACAAATAGGATCAGAAGTGTGGAGCCGGCAGAACACCTGCACTTGATTACTGATTGACGTATTGCCCCATTCTTTCTTAAAGTATCTATTTATTTGTGTGTTATGTAATTATTCTTATACTATTATTTGTTTGCTTTTTCCATCTTATCAATGACGGGACTCCCTAATATCAAGCTTTTTGTCAATAGTCAATAGTCTTTTAATCATCCGAAATTGCAACTACAATGGGATATGTCATAATAATGTTTAAAACGCAATTAATCAAAATATGAATTAAACAAATAATAAAAAAACAAGGAAATCAATAGCCTAAAACCAATGCAAAAAATAATCAATAAAAATAATACTAATATTAACCAAAGTTCGACAAAATAAAAGATAAATGCTCAATAATCACATATATAAAACGACAATAATTATAGTGAATATCAAACATTATCAAATTATACCGAGCAGATCAAGAGCATTCTTACCATACGTCAAGGGCGTGACAGATCGAATAAGTAAGATGCTAAACAGATTCGATATAAAAACGATCTTCAAACCGACCCAAAATATAGCTCGATTTTTGAGGCCTGTAAAGGATGTAATACCACTGCAAACCCCGGGTGTGTATAAAGTCGAATGCAGCTGCGGTCTAGCCAACGTTGGACAAACGAAACGGCCCATAGCCACGCGACTGACAGAACACATCAAAGCTGTTAAAAACGTTCAGCGAGAAAAATCGGCGATCTGCGAACATATATTGGATAGCGGAAGTAACCACTGGATGCAGTTTCAAAATCCCATTGTTCTATCCAAGGAACAATTCTACTTTCCTCGCATGATCCGGGAAGCCATTGAAATAAGAAGAACTCCGAACTTCAATAGAGATGACGGCTACAAACTCTCTTCTACGTGGAACCCTCTTCTTAAAATGTTCCCGCCGCCGAACGCCGAACGCAAAGACGTAAAACAGGATACAGTGAGTGTTGTGTGCAAGACGGATTTTAAAAATTCCCGCGCTCCGAGCCCGGCCCCCCACCACCGTTATAACCTACGCAGTGGCGGCAGTGGTTTGCGGCCTACCCGCAAAACAACGGACTGACAGCTCTTCAGTTTACCCTAGACAACGGCGGCTGCAACGTCACCGAAACGTCGGGTCCTACAAATTTCACGCGGTAAATTCGTTTTCTATCCTATTTATAATGTCAAACAACCGCGATAGTCTTCGATTTCATATTATCAAATTATTCCTACGAGGTTTATTTACCTCGTATGTTATTTGCCTCGTATGTTATTTTGGAGAGATGATATTATTTTTCATAATACTTAAGTACGTATAATAAAGATATTTCATTATCTTTTCGAGGTATATATAGCATGTGTGATGATCCAGTGTTTAACTCAATATTCGAACATTTTTGGTTCTAAATCTCGTATTGTTATTTTCATTGTTTATAGTGAGAGCATGCAGCCTTTGTTTTTTATATTAATTAAAAAGGTTTTTTTCTTTAATGATTGTAAGGTACATGGTTTTGTTTCATTTATTTTTTCTGTAATTTGTACGTTTTTTTTTTAAATTATTAACTGCAAATAGATCTTGATCTTAATCAAAAGCGTTTATTTGTGCTCGCAAAAATCGAAAAGTAGTCGGTCGATTAACTTAAAATATTAAAACAACGTTGCATTGGAATAAGCGCGTGTTTTTATATACCTATTAGGTATATAGATGTCTCACCTGTGACAGGTATAAATATGTTTTTTTAAAACATCCAGACAGCCACAGCATTAAAATTTTGACACAACGTTGCATTATAATACGCGCGTGTTTTTACACGACTGCCCGACAAAAAGGAGTGTAATGTGTTCAGGGTTCTACTGTTTATGTTTTCTGTTTCTTTATCGCACCATAACTTCTAAACGCTTGAACCGGTTTAGATGTGTCTGGTATGGTTAGAACCGTTATGTCGTCTCGAGTGTCATAGGGTACCTTAACCAAATATCAATTAAGTAGTTGTACAAAAGCTCAAATGTCAATAAATTAACACAAATATACCGACTTTTCTGTCAAATGAAAGGTCTGATTGGGTATATTCCGTAAAAATGTATACGTATCTATATGGATAAATACTTACACAACAAATATTTAATAAAAGAACCGTAATAAAAATAATCATAAATACAATAGTTCCCTTTCTGTAAGAGCAGTCGTGGTTTATATTCTTTTTAATATATTTACTTGTCATATTAATCAATAAGGTTTCTTTTTTAATGATTGTAAGGTGTATAGTTTTGTTTCATTTTTTTTTTGTAATTTTAATGTTTTTTTTTTATACTTCAAATAAATCTTAATCTTTGTATATAAAAATTCAACCAGCGTATGTTTATGATCGCAAAAAATGAAAAGTAGTCGGTCGATTGATTTGAAATTTTGAAACACCATTGCATTGGAATACACGCGTGTTTTATATACCTACTAGCTGACCCGGCGAACTTCGTGCCGCCTAACGGTCAATGAATATCGTGATACAGATTAGTTGAACTTAATTTATGATATAATGGAAGTAATAAAATGAATAGGTACACAATAAATATCAAGTTCACTACTTTATTAAGATAATAACACAAAAAGAAATATAAAAGTACAAAAATTAAGTATATCAATCGCGTGTCAGCATGACATGATTGAATTAAACTATGTAATTATTGTGGTCCGAATATTGTGGATATATCTTGTCGATTCGAAACCTTTATTTAAATACTTTCTTTAATTTGACGGGAGAGTTTACCGTATCGACGGGATGAACACTAAATGTTTGACAGTTACGAAACCCATGAACATATTGTATGGGAAAATGTTTTTTCTTTTATTTTATTTTTCCGTTAATTTTCCAATGTTTTAATAGTTATTTTGCTATTCGGGACGGGGACAAATACAACAAATCAAAAACCATGAAAATCGGTCCAGCCGTTCTCAAGTTATAAGTGTTCGAACAAACCCGACTTTGTTTTATATATTTAGATTATATACCTATTACATATATGTCATCTTTGACAGGTGAAAATATGTTTTTTTTAACCCTTGGAGTTAATGGGTATTTTCATGGATGCATCTGTCTCTTTTGCAGGATTTTCGGCGACATCGACCTTAAGGTACTATAACTACGAAACTACTACACCAATCATAAAAACAACAACTGCACAATGATTGCATTGAAATTTCGAATATAGAATATTGAAATATCATTTTGTAAAACAATTAGATAATTATGAATAAATATGAGAACGTCAAAGAAGTGAAAAAAACGCGGAACCAGATCTGGTCGTATCATACTCAACGGATAATTGTTTCAGAACCAGATTTGGTCGTATCATACTCAAGGGGTACAGCCACAGCAACGCGTGGCCGGGTACAGCTAGTATTATTATTACAAAGTGGAGCCACCCTTTTTGGACAGTAGTTATATGGAAATTATACGAACACATAATCACTGAGGGGTCACAATGACACTCGCGCGCGTTCACGGCCCGAGTCGGATCCTGGCGCGGCGGTGAAATGGCGGTGGCGCGGTGCGGCGTCGGCCGAATGTGTGTCAGCGAGACGAGGCGACGCGCGCGAAAGTGAAGCGCGGCGCGGAGCCCGGAACGTGACATTTGCCCGGTGGGGAGGAGCAGAGAGGCGGTGGGAGGGGAGCGGCCGGCGGGTGCACGAGCAGGAAGAGAACCGCTACGCTGCGCTATGCTATACGTAACGGAGCGGTGCACTCTAATCTACTGTTGCCCTAGGTTCAGGCCGCTCTCGCTTTCGACCCGCGTATCATAGTGCAGCATCCTATTATACGACACAGCCTAGCATTCAAAATCAATAATATCTAGACGTACGCGTTAGATACTTATACTCAGCCCTGAAAATCGGGATACCTGCCCCCGGGCGACAATTTAAGGGAGCGCCAAATTCTTGTGTCTGAAAAAACTCATTTTACTAAAGCGCCTAGCATCTAGGGCGCGTCGTAATATCGATTGTTCATTTGATTTTGGAACGCATCCTAATATACAAAATCAACTCTATCTAGACGCACGCATTCTCTACTTATAACTTGGGTTGTCGACTACAGCGGGCGAGCCCGTCTCCTCAGGAAGTTTTAACGATTAGTCGTTCTATCTCCCTGGAGTGAGCGTAGAAGACTTGAGGACAAAACAGTCCACCTAGCTACTAGCTCTAGCTACGTCACAAGCCCGTAAGAGGCCAACGAGATAACCAGGTGTTACCCAGCGGGCTTACACTCACGCCCTTACTTCCAATTGCGACCAGATTACTCCGGTCTCTCGATTGGTCGCTTGCGCGGTCCTCTCCCTTACAAAGCGGTGAAACGGTGTACACCGAATCTATCGCGGACCACGGCATCCTTTGCCCGGCTGTTCACCCAGGATCGGGTAGCCGATGGTCGTTTCAAGAGCAGTCGCCGTAAGGTCCGCAACCACCCCTGCTCTATAGGAAACAGTACTGCTTCCAGACTCCCCCGACTGTTAGTCATAGTGCACAGTCGATTGGCTTACTCCGCACGGTGCGCAGACCGTCCAGGAGCGCCAGAAGTTTGATTCCCAGGGCAAACTGACCATAAGGCCAGAGTCCTACCCAGGCTCGCACTTATGCGTGGAGGCCGTCGGATAGGTGTTGACCCGTGAGTGTGACCAACCCTGAACAGAATGGGTCTTCGTGGCCAACTCAGCAAGAGCCCTTTAACTCTCTACTTAATTAATTTTCTGAATATCTTCTGACTTACTTTTCGGAATGTACATAGTTCTGTCTATTGGCTTAGTTAAATTTAAATCTAATGTTTTTTTGTCGCATTTATGGAGTATGGCTTTAACGTTGTTTTGAAAATTTTCTACAAATTCATTTGCAATATTTCCGTGACTTTTATTTTCTCCTAAGTATTTTATTATTGGTTCATCTAAAGACTGCTTTTGTTTCCCAATTAAATTATTTATTTTATTCCAAGTCATTTTTATATTTCCTTTAGAATTTTCAAAATTACCCAGTTACCAGACAAATACCCAGTCCCCCCCCCCCCCTCCCAGAGGCTGAGTGTAATTATGCTTCTAGATCGAGTTGATTGTGAATGCTAGGATGCGTTCAAAAATCAACTTACAGTCAGCCTCTGACCTAGAGGCGGAGGTGGGGGGGGGGGGGCAAACTGGTGTACCTGTTACGGGCGGCTTAAGGGGGCGCCAAAGTCATGTGTTTGAAAAAACTTATTACACTAAAACGCCTATCAAACAGGGCGCGTCGTACTATCGATTGCTCATTTGATTTTTGAACGCATCCTAGCATTCACAATCAACTCGATCTAGAAGCATAATTACACTCAGCCTCTGGGAGGGGGGGGGGACTGGGTATTTGTCTCGGGCGGCAATTTAAGGGGGCGCCAACTTCATGTCTCATTTTACTAAAGCGTCTAGCATTTAGGGCGCGTCATACTATCGATTGTTCATTTGATTTTGGAACGCATCCTAACTTGATTTTCGAACGCGTGCGCAGTGTGTGTGTGTGTGAGACGTCTCTGCCAGGGGAATTCCCGTCGCGTCTAGAAAAAATCCTCCCCACAAACTTAGGACTGGGCTACATTAGCGGAGTCTCAAAAACATTGTGACTCATCTCAACATGAAACGACGACAACCACCGTTATAATATCCTGAGATAGCGGGTTCGTATGCAGCATCGACAACCTCAAGATGAGAGTATGCACGGTAGCTCATGGTGTGGCTACTTTATCCTCAGTGCCAGATTAACTTATGTAGAGGCCCTTAGGCCGTTGAAATCTGGGCCCCCTTTGCACTCTTCTGGTCCCCTTTTGGACTGACAAACATTCTGACGACGATATAGAGTAGAATAGTCGTGTATGTAAACAAAACACGATCGCACCGAAAACATGGGTCGTTAAACATTTCTGACTACGCTTAATAGCGCCGTAGCAAAGACGCGCATATAAACAAAATACGATCGCACAGGCTGGCAGCGGTCAACGGTTAAAAATTTATAACAGTTATACTATTAGTCGGTTCATAAAATTTATTAAACATTTTTTCCTTACAATTTCAATTAAAAGATTTTATTATATCTACTATAACCAATAAAAAAATGATTTTAATAATTTCTTATCGCGGACCTTTAAAAGACGCGGGGCCCATAGACCGGTGTCTACTTGGCCTATTGGATAATCCGACACTGTATATTCTAGTAAAACACTCTAGACAAAAGACTTTGAGCATTCATGCAATGAAGTAAATCAGCGGTTCTTAACATTTTATTTATTTATTTCTTAAGAAAACATACAGCGTTGCTTTAAACAATTTTACATAGATGATGGTAACAATGAATCTAAGGCCGTTTACTTGTTTTTAACGTTTTACAATAAATGGTTAGCAATTTTAAATAATTTTATCTAAAAGTAGAAGATCGGGAGAAGTAGGGATTAAAGGGAAATGGCTTATATTTTATACATACATACATGAACATACATACACAAATACATACATCAATAAAATACGTACGTATAAAATTAATACAGATAATAAATTCATTGACTAGCAGACTTCATTGGCTTCGAATAAGTGAACGTAGAAACATGCATATTCTTTCCCTTCTTTATAACATCCTCAACAATCCTACCGCTCCCTCCTACCTAACCGAAAAAATCAATCACTTAGGAAGTCATGGTCTTTCACTCCGTTCCAGTCAGGATAGTAAAATTGCGATTCCAACTCATAATTATTCTTTTTTTACTTATTCCTTCACCGTTCATGCCATGCTATGTAACTAGCTCCCGCCAGACATCAGAAACGCACCAACGGTTTCTACCTTTCAAGTGTCTCTGAAAAAGCATTTCATGTCCCTAAATTCTTAATGATCCTAGGTCTCATCCCATCCTCTCCTATCCTTCGCTCCTTGCGAATTATTCCAAATCCTAATTTTATTTTAAAAAAATGGCCTTTTTGTTACTTGATTAATTTTTGTTATGTAATAAGTTTTTCTTCTTTTTTTTAAAAAAATTTTGATTTATCTTTTGGCACCTAAATTTTCACACTTCCACGAAGGTTGGCTGTAAGAGATTGTATTTTAGGCAATAAGTCCGCCTTTTGTATGTTTTTGTTTAATGTGCAATAAAGAATCTCTATCTATCTATAATAAATACATACATACACAAATTTACAAAAAATTAATATTAAATTAAACTCCGTGCTCATTTTCTTTGTTCTATATAATTCTATTATAAAAGCAGATTTATTATACAAATTAATATCTATATGTTGGAACCTAGTATTATATAAGGCCATAAGACGATAAATAAGGCATTTCGTGCATAGTTTGTATTTGCGCGTTGCAATTCGAATGTTCGAGGAGCCAATGGTTCGAGGTGGAACGAAAAATGATAGGTTTTCCACGAGGTATGGGCTGTCGATGGTATTATTAATTATTTTATAAAGGAAAACCATATCCGCAACTGTGCGCCTGTCCTCGAGCGAGTGAAGATGGAAGTATCTCAGTCTGCTATCATAAGACTGAGGTCCTAGATATGATGCCGGATTTTTGGCTAGCAACCGAAAATTCAGAAAAGGTCTGCATGGTAGCTTGCAACCCTAAGCATCGAAAGCTATGGTCGCAGAAACGCAATATCATTATTACTTATTTATTTATTTCTCACATTTAAAAAAATTGCTTAAAATTAGAGTAATATAATAAAAATTAAAAATAGGTAAAAAAAATATATAATAATGAAGATTACAAGGTAAAATAAAACGACTTCGTCTATCATAGATTTCAAGAATTGAAAAAACGTTTAATGGGTATGGAAGTCTCGGCGCGAGTGAAGCTGGCACTCGATGGTAAAGTTTGAGATGCGCTTGTGGCTCGGTCATCGACCTGTTAGGCCCACGCGGGCCGTTTGAAGGCCTGTGCCGCGGCGGATCACGGGCGGAGAGTAACTATTCCGTTCTATGAGTGGCGCAATTGGCTACCGGCTGGCAACATCGCGCCGCGCGCGTTGCCAGACGGACGCGGACGGTGCGAAAGCGAAAACCACTTTCGCGAGACGTTACCGCCTGCACTAGAGCCATCTGTTGACGATCGTGGGATAATTCTTATGCGAATAGATGATTTCCGCTTTAATTGTGTGATGGCAATGATAAGTGTGGGGTTTCATGTCTTTGTTTACCAAAGGCAGTCTCCCCACATTTATTCAGCATCCAAAATTGTCCCTGACATAAAACCAGACCTACGATATTATAGGCCTAACAAAGCAGCCTCCCAGAAAATCGATCTTTGAATCAATAGAGAATTGCTAATATTTTTTAGCGCAAAACAGGTGGGTAGGATGGTTAAATAACTTAATTTAAAAATGCTGGTCAAATTGACCCGTGGTTAGTGCTCGTGTGACAAATAGTTGTGAGCAGTACAGAAGGGTTAATTATATCGAAATGCACAGGATACCATCACATCACTAGCATTCTCTCGTCGGCTCGCAGTTCGCTCGTAGTGTTGCGACAGAGCGACCTCTTTTCACTCTCGGCCAGCTCGATTTCTTCCGCGTTTGACGTCACTATTCACCAACACCGCCTTGCCTCGCGTCGAACAGCACTTATTTCTAGAATGTTTAAGACAATTCTAGCGTGGACTGCGACACAGCTCAAATAAGGTGAATAAAATAGTGAAAGAAAAGGGGTATTTTCGCTATGGATGCAGCAGCGCATTAGTCATCTCGTCATGGACTATCAATATAGAAAACATAATTTTAATTAAATTACTATATTAAACTGTTACGGGGACACATTATCAACAAGTAAATATATTAAAAGGAATAAAAAAAACACGACTGCCGTCACAGAAAATTAACTATTTTATTTATAATTATTTTTATTACGGTATTTTATGAAATATTTGTGGTTTATGTATTTATCTATGTATTTTTCCGACCATGCAAAGCCCATATTAGCTGTAGTTTTCGATATAGGGGGGGGGGGGTAGGGGGTGCGTATCAGTTAATGATCATAAGACTATAACGGTCTTTTGGAAAATCTCCTGCAGTGCTACGATAAACCGGGATGTAACATGTCTTAAAGTTATTTTTCTTACATTCTCATTTTGACTTCTTCCACCAAAACTGTTGTGCTGTTAACGACGAACATGGCAAACGCTTCACCAGGGAAAGATACCAGGGAAAGTGGGATGAATCAGCGGATTATTGCTGGAACCTTATCAGGGAATCACCAGCAACAAAATACAAATGGCAGGCCCATTGATTTCGCCATCAGTGATATTCCTCCGAGGGAGAACTAAATGCATAGACTTTTATAGGCAATTCTGAATAGCTTCAATAACTAAAAAACAGGAGCTAAACTTGCATTTTTATTATCTTTTCCGTGTTCAGCACCCTTAAAACATAAAGTTGAACTGTTTCCATCAATGTTACAGAAAAAAGTTAAATTATGTTGGCGTAAGGCGTAGTATGCGTAAAAACATGAATCTTCAGAGACTAAAAACTTTTATACAAAACTGATTTTGACAAACATATTGTAGTCATTCAAGCATCTATATGCTTACTTTTAACCCTTCGAGTAGCGGCATAATTGCATGGCAGACCACGGCAATTTATTGGAATTTCTTGTAATATCGCAGCGCTCGACATAAAGTACTATAACTATGGAACTACTATAGCAATCATAAAAAGAATAACTGTGCAATGATTGCATTAAAATGTATATATAATATTGAAATCTCATTTTGTAAAACAATTAGATAATTATGAATATATATGAGAAAGTCGAAAAATTTAAAAACTCGGCATTTCTAACTTGTACTATTTATTTATTTATTTATTTTATTTATTTATAACGTACAAGAACAAAAAAATACAAGGACATGCATACTGTTGTACATGAGGAATAATTAAGAACAAACATTATAATAGCGAAAAACACAGCTCTATGGATATAAATATGCTAGCATATCCGAATGAGGCGAAATCGCACAACCAACTAGACCTAGAAGGTCTGTCTCTGGCTGTGCTGTGTTATACCAACTGTATTTTTGTAACTCGCGAACTGACGAAGGTGATCAATTTTAAATATTTCTAAATCTAACAAATGTGTTGTTTACACAAATTAAAGTAAAATTTAAAGTAGAAAAAAAATAAATATATATGTATGCAATTAAGGGCTAAAAATAAAGTAAACTTTACATTATATACAATAAATTTAAGTGGAAAATAAGTAATAATATATACAAATATATGAATAAACACTACATTCTAGTATATATGTTTAAGAAAATGATATGTAATATTGCATATCATTTTACTATACTATCGTGATCTTTATTAGATTCTCTATCAAAGGCAATACTTCGTTTTGCTTATTTACATACAAAAATATTTATATATTAGCTCATAAAAACCAATATAAATTTTGATAATTTCTCGAAAAAAAAAATGATGATGTTTGACAATGGAATTTTACAAGAAATATCCGCGAAATGACGCGCGAAATTATTCTAGCGGCCGTCTATGTATCTATGGTAATAATAAGATATTTGGTATGGATTGTAGGATGCGTTCGAATTAGAAAATAATATTACTGTGCGCTTCGGGAGCAAGCCGCCAATATTGGTTGTTACGTAATCAACGATGTTCTGATGTGCTACCAAATTTGGTCGTTACGTAGTCGAAGGGTAAAGTAACTTTTTATTCTGGACCAAAATATTTCAGAGAAATCGTGGTTGTACAATTGTATCGGAGCGCGGTCGACTTGGTTCCCCTTGAAAATTATTTTTTTCCTAATGCCCTTATTGATTAGTGCAGAAAGTGTTTACGGCCAAAGAGTCGTTTACTTTCTCGTCGCCAGGTTAACGCATACACTGCTGAAATGAATAGCACACAGACGCTTAACTTTCAGCCACACACACAGCCACCCGTCGTCGGTCGGTCGGTTGCTTGTTGGTCGGTCTCTAGGCAAAGTTGCGTTTTAACGTGCCATTATTTAGGTCGAGCGTTGGCCTCTATGAGTTCTGATCTATAATTGTGCGACACTGTGCTGCTGACTGTGCCCGCGCGCACCAGCGACCCTCAAACTATCCGCGGTTACGGTCCGACACGACTCGTAATTACTTTCCCCTTTCAGTACATCAACAAGTAAATTTATTAAAATTATTTTTATTACTGTTTTTTTTTCGTCATTAGCTATTTGTCAATCTGCTGATTGAACTCTGCTCTTAAGCCTCCGCCAAGAAAAAGCAGACGGATTTCATACAGACGTGGTGTCAGAAACGCGTAATGTCTCTGTCTACTTGTAGTTTTCACTCGTTGGTGAGCTTGTTTACTTTTATTTCGAGTGACATGGGAGAGGTTTGGCGAAGAATTTCGGTCAGTGCTTCTATGGAAATGCGTAATAATATTTTGCACGTAGAATTGTGTCAAATGATAGATATTTTACAAAATGTAATGAGAAGCGATGGCGGAAAAATTATTATAACTTCGATTATGAAGCATAAATACGATAGCCTGATGGGAAAGAAGAGAAGAGAAAGACCAAGATCAGAGAGAGGAAGATCTGACAAATTTCTCAAGCGTTCCGTGCCGTTTGTGAAGCGCGTGAGACGATTTCGGGAGCGCTGCAAAGCCGAGGCGCCAGGTACGGAGAATGAGCCGTTAGTTGCGTCTACAAGTAGAGCTGAGTAATTGACCGAGATTGACCCGGAGAGGGATGCTCGACAGAATCGTTTGATCTGCACGGTTTCTAATGCTTCCGTGCAGCTTGGGCCCGGTATCCCGCTTGTGTTCTCGGGTCGACCCAACACGGTTTAACTCCTATTCGGTAGCCTCTCCGAAGAGGAACCTATCCTGGAAGGGCCGCTGTGAGCTCTGCCTGCGGCTGTAACCTGCCGTCGTACTACAGTTGTGATCAGATGTGTGGATCCGGGGTAACACCTGCACACGGTGACTTTTTGATGTACACCATTCTTCCTTCAAGTATATATTTATTTGTGTATTATGTATTTTTTTATATCTTTTTCTTTGTTTACTTTTGTCCATCTTATCGATGAGGTGACTCCTTAATATCAAGCTTTTTTATCTGAGTATTCATTCACCATATTTGCAGTGTGTGTAGTGAGATCATGAAGACTTTGTTTTTTTATATTAATTATAGAGGTTTATTTATTTAACGATTGAAAGGTACATGATTTTGTTTAATTGTTTTATCCTGAAATGCATATTATTATGCTGTGTGTGTCCACCGAACTTCTGCAATCCGAGGAATAACCGGGGGAGTCTGGAGACGTATGTTTTCTTAAAAGTGGGGCTAACTAGCGTTACCTGGCTTCACCTACTTATTCTTAGAAACGATCCGTTTGCCACCTGATCCCATGTGATACTGATGAGCAAAAGGAGCCACGGCCCGCTTTAAATTCGAACTGAATTACCGCTAACATCAGGTAGACTAGAGGCTGCGCAAGCGACATCGAATCCGTAACTAGACTGCATTTGTTTCTTTTTTATTTATAAGGAAGTAGAGTGCCTAAAATGCATTTATTATTATTATGTTATATAACCAATAAACACTAGACAAGAAAATGTGTTAGACTTAGACTTAGACTTTAATGCAGTGCAGATTAGTACCTACTCAAATGGGCGTTTACTGTACATTCATTTCTTCGTTATTGGTAGTCTATTTTTAGAATGCAATGGATATTTATTCACTTTAGTCACTGCTTCAATAACGAACCCTTTAATATTTCATAGCCCAGATATAAAATCCTACGTGTTTGTATACAATATTCTATAGGTATCACTTATGTGGCTGCCATACTGCAAGCCGCTCCATTTCAGTGCGTTGACTTTTCGCCCAGTTTTTTTATTGCTGACGCTTCCCAACCAACAGTGCTACGACTTTTCGTAGCGTAGGTCTGGCATTTGAAAGTATAATCGAAACAGAAACATTTATTCACCTATTTTCTGGCAGTTGCGCTGTAGCTGCAATAGAATACGATCAGAGATGTGAATGTGGAGCGAACTAATGCTATAGACATATTTAAATACAAACAGAAAGAAAAGACCACGACTTTTCAAATATGTTCAAGACAAACAAGGATGCCTACAATAGCGCATCCTCTTCAATATCGACGGAGAGTCGATCATCTGCACGACTCTGGAGTACTGGAAGGTAGGTTTCGCCATAGGATGAGGATTGCTAACCTACGTTACGGCCATGAATGCGCTGCTACAAAGTCTATCCTTTTAAATATAGGATTTGGGCTATCAGCTCATAATCAACCACCAAACTGGCCAAGTCTCAGAAAAGGATATTAATATTGTAGAGATATCTCAAATCTCTAACGACGGAAGTTGTATAACAGAAATATTTTTTTTATTTTTTATTACGTAACGTACAAATAAAATAACTTGACGTGCAGTTGTTGATAATAGTTACCGATTGATACATAAAAGTTAACAAGGAATATTAATAAGTGAAAAATACATCTTCGTCCACATGCTCTATCCACATGCTCTATCTACAGCTCTATCCGCATACACAAGATGAGCCGAAATCGCACAAGACGGTCTGTATCTGGCTGTCTGTATTTAATGCGTTATTTTTATTGTCGCGCAAACTGACACATATGATTTCATTTTATACGGTTTTAAACCGACTTCAAAAAAAGGAGGTTATCAATTCGGTTGCATTTTTTAAAAATGTTTGTTACCTCAGAACTCTGCCACTTATGAACCGATTTGAAAAATTGTTTTTTTATTTAAAAGGATATACTTAGAGATTGGACCCCATTTTATCAAAATCTTGTTCTGATAATGGGATCCATGAGGAATTAAGGGAACTCCTCAAATATTATCATATGAAGTTGAAAATTTACATGTTGGTTAAATTTCGATGACAATTAATTTTTTTTATGGTAAGCATGACCTCATTCTACAACTTGGGTTGTCGACTACAGCGGGCGAGCCCGTCACCTCAGAAAGTTTTAACTATTAGTCGTTCTATCTCCCTGGAAGTGAGCGCAGAAGACTTCGGGACAAAACAATCCACCGTCTAGCTACGCCACGAGCCCGTAAGAGACCAACGCCTTAACCGCGAGATAGCCAGGAATGTTACCCGACGGGCCGACACTCGCGCCCTTACTTCCAATTGTTACCAGATTACTCCGGTCTCTCGATTGGCTGCGAGTTCGAGGTCGCTTGCGCGGTCCTCTCCCTTACGAAGCGGTGAAACGGTGTTTAGCGAATCTATCGCGGACCACAGCGTCCTTTGCCCGGCTGTTCACCCAGGATCGGATGGCCGATGGTCATTTCAAGAGCAGTCGCCGTAAGGTCCGCAACCACCCCCGCTCTATAGGAAACAGTACTGCTTCCAGACTCCCCCGACTGTGAGTCCCGGTCCTCTCCCCCGTAAGGGACAGGACCGCGCAAGCGACCTCGAACTCGGAACCAATCGAGAGACCGGAGAAATCTGGTCACAATTGGAAGCAAGGGCGCAAGAGTCGGCCCGCCAGGTAACATTACTGGCTATCTCGCGGTAAGGCGTTGGCTTCTTGCGGGTTGTGACGTAGCTGGCCGTTGGATTGTTCTTTCCAAAGTCTTCTACGCTCACTGCAGGGCGACAGAACGAAAAATCGTTAAAACGTCCTGTGGTGACGGGCTCGCCCGTTGTAGTTGACACCGTAAGTTGTTAGTCAGAGTGCACAGTCGATTGGCTTACGCCGCACGGTGCGCAGACCGTCCAGGAGCGCCAGAAGGTTGATTCCCAGGGGAAACTGGCCATAGTCCTACCCAGGCTCGCACTTCATGCGTGGAGGCCGTCGGATAGGTGTTGACCCGTGAGTGTGACCAACCCTGAACAGAATGGGTCTTCGTGGCCAACTCAGCAAGGGCCCATTAATTCCCCTGATTCTACACCCTGGGTTGGCTCCCGACAAGGGAACTCCTCAACGGTCAACTGCACAGACACGAAAGTGTGTATATATATATACTCATTCAGTTATGATAGCCCGTTCTAAGTGTCACCATAACATGACTGCTAAACACAGGGTTGGCTCCTGACGAGGGGACTCCTCAACGCTCAACAGCACAGACACGAAATTTTGTATATGCATTTAATTACGACAGCCCATTCTATGTTTCACCAAGACCAGACTGCGGCACCCAGGGTTGGCTTCCAACGAGGGAATTCCTCAACGGTTAACAGCACAGACACAAAATTTTGAATACGCATTCAATTATGATAGCCCGTTCTAAGTATCACCATGACATGGCTGCTGTACTTATAAACAATTTTGTCATCTTTTTTTTCAGTTTTTTTTTTAGTTAAAATGATGTCTCTTATTAAGTTTTTAAAAAGTTAATAATTCAAATTGTGTGCTCAGGTTTATCTACATGAATTCGTTTGAGGTGGGTTCTAAGACAGATGGCTTAAAAAACCGTAACGTCCGCGTAATTCAGAAATGATCGGAAGTGAATGTATGTATGTATGTTAGTAACTGAATAAGAATGTGTGTTGAGGAGGCACGCTAGGCGGTTAGACTGTGCCATGCCAGCGCGCCCGCATTACGCAATGCGGCCGTTAGAAAACGCGACAAAGTCACAGTCGCAGCGAAAGTTGCTCAGACGGCTTTTTTTTGCTGTCATCGAGCAGATATAATCACGTTATGCAACCTGCCTACCGCGCTGTGATGTCGATTCCGTGAATACATGCTCAACTAATACCGCATAAAAATTTAGTAATGACGGTTACCATGTCTGTTCGATGGCTACGGCGGAAAAGGTAAACGTAACGTAGCCGTAACGTATGCACAGACGGCTCTAAGAGGACCAAGGGACAGCTAATAACAAAGAATTTACAATAAAACTTTTTTTATAGGAAAAAATTATACGTTTGACTAATTGTATATTCGATATAAAATTTCCAGTTATGAACCCCTGTAAATCATCAATCGGTAAAGACTTATATATATATATATATATATATATATATATATATATATATATATATATATATATATATATATATATATATATATATATATATATATATATATATAGACACACACACACACACACTCGTAAGTGAGCAGTGAACACCGCGCGGACGTTTTGTTTCATTCGAGTTGTGTCCTACCGCCGTCGATTCATTGTCGCAAAATTATCGAAAACTCTCGTGTAAATTGGTGCGTGCTGCAAATTGGTGTGTGCTGTTTGAAGAATTGCGCGTGCGGTCCAGCATCTTCGCGGTCGAAGTTTGTGGAATCAAGTAGGAGCCAAGCAGCTCGTCATTCTGTCAGGTGCACGGATCGACCGTCGAAAGGTTGGTGATTTGTTGGCATCTGTTCCATCGTTATGAAACGTCCATTTATCCCATAAATCCATTACAGTCCTAATATCTCTTTGTTTATCATACCAGCCGGATACTACTGGAAATAGATTAGAAAACCGTGTTCTACAACTGGGCTGAAAAATCGTCAGTCAGCTGGAACACACCGTTACATAATTTGGTCCTTCGAGCCGGATTTAAAATATAGTTCGGTATTACAATCCAGTGAAATTTATATCGTTTGTTTAAATTATTTGTCAGTAGATCTATAGAAATACATGGAACGTTTCATTGTCATATTGTAATTTCGCATCGTAATATTAGGATTCAGATTTATTTACCTAGCACCTTTATAAAGTGTGAGTTCGTCACACTATCGTTATATTGGGCTATTCGATAGGTAAATAAATTAAATCGTAGTAGGAGTCAATTATTGTTATACAATTCGTTTATTTTCGTCAACAGCGCGCGCGTAAAATAAAATAGAAGGAATTGATAAATCATTTAGTGGTCATCATGTTTGATTTGACGTTTCGTTATCTCGGTCGGTCATTTATCGAATTCTTTCGCCTTCATTAGAGAGTGATTAATAATCGTATCGTAAATTTATCGTACATTCCATATAGCGTGCAATAAATAAACAAACATAAATAGTTGTTTATTATCATAAATTACGTGATAATATATCAATCAATTTACGTGTAATTAATTGAAAAAAATCTTGGATTCATACATTTAGTTTCAAAAAAAAATAAAACACTTTCGTAGTTAATTTCATATCGTTTTCAAATCGTTTAGTAGATTGATTGCAGATCGATTATACGATAATGAGGTGAGAAGGATTGCGTATTTTTTGGAGAACTTAAAATATCGTACGTACTTATTGTACCTATAAAATTATCGTTTCTTTCGTAGACTAGTGCATATAATCATAATGCCTGTAATCGACGATCTCAATTTCGCAGTGCAGTCTACTTTGAAGAAAATAATTAGAATTGAAGACACGGCTCTAAAGTGTGAAAATGAACCGGCAAACGAAAAATTAAAAAACCTTTTAAAGGTTATGTCGGATGGAATGGATGATTTGCTGGATAATTTCTCCGAAAATATAGGGAAGATTGCCGCATATAATGCAAAACAATCCCCACGCATCGAGAAGGATATTTATTTATTTATTTATTTATTTATTTATTTATTTCCATAATTCAAGATACAAATTACAAAGAAAATCCTTATTCTAACAAAAAAAAACAGTTTATAATAAGTGTATATATTATACCTAGCTTAGAAAGGAAATTCATCTTTTGACATGACGGTTTACCACCTCACTAGGTATGAACCTGTGTTGAGGTGGTACTAACATCGATGAATTCTTTTGAGACGAGAGGGCAAGTCTTATCTAATACTTGAGTATAATTTAAAATTTAAAGTTAAATTTAAAAACATCAATAAAATTATAAACTAAATTAAAATTTATGACAATCTACTAAGTTATATGGAATAATAATAATTTTTTTTATATATTTGATATAAACACATATAAATATGTATACCATATATAGATATATATTAATATAATATATATATTATATATACCATTAACATATATATAGTAATATTATATATAAATTCATACATATAATATGATAGTAGGTATATAAAATAGAGTTATAATATATAAAATATAAATAAATATATATCACGATCACACCTGAGACCTTAATAATTTTTCACAGTCTTCCCTAGATTTATTTAAAAGCCAAGTTGCCACCACTCTTCTAAACGTAGCGTAAGGTACGTCGGTCGTTTGAACGTCCATTGTCAGTATATTGTAAAGCTTTGGAGCTAGAAATGTGTAATGTCTTTGTCCGTACGTCGTGTTCATTTTTAACTCCCGTTGTCTGTATCGATTTCTAGTGTCATGTCCGTGGTCCCGAAGTTTAATAGTCGCAGTCCTGTCATTCCTCTGGAAGTACATCAAGACCGCTCTTATGTACAACTGTCGAATGTCCATTACGTTGAAGTCTATGAATAATTGGTCGGATGGGAAACGGAGCGGTCTTCTATTAATCACCCTAATAAGGGCTTTCTGGGCCTTTATTGCCGGGTCAAGGATTGATTTAGCCGCTCCACCCCATCCTATCTGTCCGTATGTAATGATTGATTGCGCTAGTGCGTAGTAAGTCGTTTTAAGCATAGATGGGCTAAGTATATTTCTAATATTTTTAAATATGTAAATTAGTTTTCTAAGTCGTGTCGCAGTCTGGTCAACTTGCTTATGCCATCTCAGGAAGCCGTCTATCAGGATACCTAAGTATTTTATACATGACGTGCGTTCCAGCGGTTGGCACATGCAGTTTGTCCCATCACAGTTGTGTAATAGTAGATGTTTTTCTAGTCCCGGTTGATTCCGCCCATCTATGCTAAAGGTCATGTATTTCGTTTTTTCTATGTTAAGCGTCAGTAGATGTTCATTTAGCCAGTCATGTGTCTGATTGAGTCCTTTCTTTGCCTTTACAAATACAGACTCCCAGGTGCTACTCTCAAACAAAAGCACTGTGTCATCGGCAAAATATGCAATAACACCTGGTATTTCCTGCCTACAAAGGTCATCTATGTAAATCAAAAACAATATTGGTCCTAATGTACTCCCTTGAGGAACGCCGTAGTCAATATTCATCCAGTTACTTATTATTGTGTCATTTAGTTTCACTCGTTGTGTTCGTCCTGTAATATAACTTCGGAACCAGTCCAGTTCTATGTCTCGTATACCAATCTGCCGTAGTTTGTCTAATAGTTTTATGTGATGTACTGTGTCAAAGGCTTTGGCCAAATCAAGGAACACTCCAAGGCATTTTCGGTTACTGTCAACATTTTTTGAAATAAATTTTGTCACTTTTAATATAGCGTCTTGGGTGCCCATGTTTGACCTAAAGCCGTATTGTCCTGCCGATAGTAGTGAATTGGTTTCCAGGTAGTCAGTCAGTTGTTTCTTTACGTGTCGTTCTATAATTTTGCTAAGTGAGTTAAGTAGAGATATTGGTCTGTAGTTTGTCAATTCCGTTTTATTACCCCCTTTGAAGAGCGGCAACACATTGGCTTCCTTAAGGTGATTTGGGAATAAACCATGTTCGATACTGCAATTGAAGATATGCACAAGTGGTGGTGCGATTTCCTTAGCTGCAATTTTCAACATTTTTGCACTTATATGATCGGGACCACTTGCTGTGTCAGTCTTCAGTTCCTTGATTAGTGTCAATACGTCCAACTCTGTTAGTTTCGAGAGTCGAAATTGTTGTGCTGTCTTTAGCGTTGTGTTAGATCCCATTGCATCCGGTGCAGTCAATTTATCTAATTTAAACTTCATCGCTAGTCTCTTTCCCACGTTCACAAAGTAACTGTTAACCGTATTCGCTATGACAGTTTTGTCAGTGTACTTTACGCCATTCAAATTTATTTCGCCAATCGATGTCCTGTTTTGCTCTACGTTGCTAAGTTCTTTCACTACTGACCATACTGTTTTAGGGTTGTAATTGTTTTGTTCTATTTTCTGTCGATAATATGTCTCTTTTGACCTTCTTAAGATGTCGGTGCATATTTTTCTGTATTTCTTGTAATATGTGTATAGTACTTCGTTCTGTGGAAATCTGCGTGTCTGTTGGTGAAGTTTGTCGCGTCTCCTGATACAATTTATCAGTCCGTCTGTTATCCATGGTTTAAGTCGTTTGTATTTTCTCTTAACCTGTTTAACGTAGGTGTTATTGTTTATGTGATCTCTAAATATATGAACAAAATTGTCAAGTGCATTGTTTGCATCTACTGTTTTATATATGCTCGTCCAAGTTTCAGAATTCAAGTCTAATAATAATTTATGATAGTCTATGATTTTCACTTCTGAGTTTTGTCGCTGTTTTTCCTGACGTCTACCTTCCAGTCCCAATAATGTACAGTAGTGGTCGGTTATTGACGTATTTATAACGGCTGAGGTCGGTTTGTACGTTGAACGAACGTAAATGTGGTCCAAACATGTTTTAACCTGGTCTGTCTCTCTCGTTGCAATATTTATAGTTGACAAAAATCCTAGCTCTGATAAAATCGTTTCATAATCATCTGATTGAGAGTGTTTGTGTCCCATAGTTGATATGTTAATATCACCTGCCAAGATGTAGTTTTGCGTATGAATATTGGAAGCTATGTAATCATGTATCGTCGTGTATAGCGAGTTCAAAAAGCCAGTAGTATTTTGCCTGGATGGCGATCTGTAAAGGGCAAAGATGTTGAAATTGCTAAATTGTATGCATAAGCCTGTTGCTTCCTCGATGTTCAATTCATGTGCAGTTGCATTAACCTCACTCTTGGCATACACAACAATACCATCAGATTTATTTTTATTATTTACTGTTTTGAAACATTCGTACCCAGGGATATTCGGTATCTGTTCATTATTTTGTAACCAACACTCGGATAAAATGATTATATCTAGACTTAATGAGAGATCATGTAATAAAATACAGAGTTCATCAAAAATTTTTCGGATACTTCTTATATTCATAGCTATCATTTTTAGTAAATAATTCTTATCAAAAGTGTTCCTGCACTCAAACGGCGAGCTTACCCTTACAGTAGAGACAAATGTAGTATCCGTAATGTCTTCTAATAAACTACTCATAATATACGTATTTTACTGCTGGTGAAGTAAATATATGAGTTGGGTTAACTAACAAAAGAAGCATTAGTAGTTTACGGTTACAGATGTTGATATTATTATACTCTATTAATGAATTTATTGACATGTTGACGACCGCCTGGTAATTAATGTTCTCTAGGTGTAAATATATATTTTTAAATGTTATTCTTAATAAATAAAAATGTTTCATAATAATATTTAATATTAAGAAAATAATAGATAGATAGATAGATAGATAGATAGAAATAATAACATCAGTGAATAAATTTACATATATATAATACATTCTAATATAAATAAAAACATACTTTTGTTTATAATAAATACAATTTGATGAAATAACATCTAATAAATAAAAAAATACGCATAATTGGTAATAACAGAACACTCCAGCTATTGTCTTAAGGAGAGGCATATTTATGTTGTTTGTTAGTGAATTAGCTTTAAGTCTTGCTCGCCTAGAATAGGAATAATATTTGTACCTTCTTTCTGTCGGACATAGATTCTGCAGTTTTTTAGCCATACAAATCTGAATTTCATTTCTTTTGCTAGGTCTCTCGTTTTTTTATAAAGAATACGATTCAACAAAGTCAGCCTGTCTGATACGTATATTCTGGTCGGAACTGTGTTTAGGCCCATGCCTTTTGTGGTTATTCCTGATGACCGAGATTTTTGGAGGTTCCTAACGGCGTCCATGAATTGCTCCTTCTTCCTTCGTGTTGAGAACTTGGCAATAATAAGGGGAGTTCTCGGCTGCGATTTTATATCCTGCTCAAGTCTCCGTGGTACGATGCGATATGCATAATCGATGTCTCGATCTTCCATTTTGAGTCCTATTGAGGTTCCCATTTGTAGTATCATGGCGTAAAGATTCTCCTTATCCGTGTGTGGCACCCCACTGATCTCTACATCGTTCATTAACCCTGCTTGGTTTCTGGCATTTTCCGACTCCTCAAGGTTTTTTAATTTAGCTTTAACACCTAATATTTCTTCTTCGCAGATTCCAACTCTTTTAATTGCTTGATCAATTTCTGTTATTTTGGTGTTAATGGTATCAACAGTACAACTGCAATACTCGATGCTATTTTTAAATTCCGACATTTCTCCTCGCATAGCAGTGAAATCGGCTCGCATTAGCTGGATTTCTCTCATAAGATCCCCCAGGTCTGTGGAAGTTATAACGGCTTTGTTGCTTGACTCATTGCCTTTTGTAACTTTAGTTTCCAGTGGTTCTGTTATTTTATTTTTATGCAACGGGAAATTGAAGAATTTGAAGCACATTTTTATAATGCAAAATCTATCGTTACCTTTTTGTTTCCTAGCAAGGATAAAAATGAACCTCAACCCTCCACGAGCGTTAGTGCTAAAACCGAGTTTAAGCCTTCGATAGGTATATCACTTCCGAAGATTCAGTTATCAGAATTTGATGGAAACATGAAACAATGGTCGAATTTCGCGGATTTGTACACAGCTACCGTGCACTTGAATCCTCAATTATCGGATGTGCAGAAGCATATGTACCTACGCTCATTGTTAAGGGGAGAAGCTCTTTCTATTATATCTAGTCTACCACTGTCGGGTGCTAATTATAATATCGCATGGAATGCTGTTTGTAATCGCTATAGCGATTCGAACCTACTTACAAATGCTTATTTGGAAGCATTGATGGAATCTCAGAATTGTAAACGGGATTTCGCGTCATGTCGTACATTCGCCACCACTATTATGGAAAATCTTGGAGCTCTCCAAGTTCTTGGCCATGATACAAAAGGGTGGGCGGCACTGCTAATCTTCATGCTGAGAAAGAAGTTAAATCCAGATCTGAGGGAGAGATGGGAGAAATACATTATTTCGGTCGCCACTCCAGCAATCGACGATCTTGTTAACTTCTTAAATAGCGAAGCAAGAGTATTGGAAGCGGCGCAGCCAGATTCAAACATCAAGCCGTATAGCAAAGGGCATGAAAAACCAATGGTCAGAAGCACTAAACCAATAAGAAGTGCTACAGCACTAATGGTCAGCACGAACCCATCACAAAAGGCTTCTTGTCTGGAATGTGGCGCTCAGCATTCTATTTACCAGTGTCACATATTTAGTAAGAAGAAACCATTTGAAAAACTTCGTTTAGTCAAGCGACATCGTCTTTGCTTGAATTGTCTGGGAGCAGGTCATTATCTGAAAGACTGCCCTATCAAAAGTACTTGCAAACATTGTTCAAACCACCATCATTCCTTGTTACATTTTGGTGATAAGAATAATAGTGATGGAGCTCCTGCTAATCGAGGAGTTGAACCAATTCACACGGTTGAACAATCTGGCACATCTTCGGATCCAGGAAGATCCAGAGATACAACAATATCATCGTTACAAACTAATACCAGTCTCTCACACGGATCGATTCTACTAGCGACAGCACAAGCGTTTGTATCGGATCGGCAAGGACAATATCACAAAGTGAGAGTACTCATCGATAGTGCTAGTGAAGGAACCTTCATTACTAGCTCCATAGCCCAAAAACTAGGATTGCCAGTCGAGAATACCAATGTGCCAATATTTGGAATGGCACAGACGAATATTGGTGTCTCAAAGGGGATGGTAACTTGTTGCTTCAAGCCAGCGGGCAATGTTGAGCTACAAATTCAGGCACTTGTGGTAGATCGAATCGCAAGATGCCCATCGATTTCTGTGAACCATCAAGCATGGACTCATATCGGAGGCCTACAGCTGGCCGATCCAGAATACTGCCATTCACAAATGGTAGATATTTTGTAAGGCGCAGAATGGTACAGTACGGTAATCATCGGAGCTCCAATCACAGGTCCAAGTGGCTCTCCGAGTGCAATTGAAAGCATTTGGGGTTACTGTCTAATTGGCAGAGCTCAACAGAAAGTACCACACGTGCAGGCCTTCTGCACAGGTTTGGACAGTAAACTAGACCTGCTCGTTCGTTCGTTTTGGGAAGTGGAAGAACCGCCAACTACTTCACATTTCATGAGTCCTGAAGAGGAGGAATGTGAACGTCATTACCAGTCTACAGTAAGGCGATCACCAAGTGAAAGGTACATTGTCGAGTTACCTTTCAAGACCTCAGCACCAGCATTGGGTGATAGTCGTCAAGCTGCATTGCGTCGATTCCTCTTACTGGAGCGTCGTTTGGAAAAAACTCCAGAACTGCGAATGCACTACAATGACTTTATGACAGATTATCTAAATCAAGGTCATATGGTTGCATCGTCAGCAAGAACCTCTATGGAAGAGGCAAGGTATTATATACCACACCATTGTATCTACAAAACAAATCCAGTCATCAGCAAATTTCGTGTTGTATTTGATGCATCGATGACAACTGTGAATGGCCCATCGTTATACCAAATTTTACATGTTGGACCATCACTACAACAGTCAATATACAATCTCCTTATAACATTTCGGTTTTTTGGAGTAGTATTAGTAGCAGACATTCGCCAAATGTATAGGAATATCGTTGTAGCAGCAAAACATCAGTCGTATCAAAGAATATTCTGGAGATGGGACCGTCCTGATCCTATTCAAGAATACTGTCTGACAACAGTAACATACGGGGTCGCATCCGCACCCTATTTAGCTATTCGCACCCTGAGACAATTAGTACAGGATGAAGGATCATCATATCCAGCGGCATCAGCAGCTATAATGTCTTCAACATACATGGATGATATTATAACATCTACACCTACGGTAGAAGACGCAATATCGCTACAAACAGAACTTATTGCGTTAATGGATCGCGCTGGATTTTCGTTACGGAAATGGTCAAGTAACAGAATCGAACTGTTGCAGTCATTACCACCAGAATATTGTGCTCTACCAGTCAAGGAATGGGCATTTGATGAAACGTCAGAATCTTTCACAAAAATATTGGGATTGATCTGGTTGCCAAAATCGGACACATTTACCTACAAGGTAAACATTGTTCCTGAACCAATCACCAAAAGAGGGATTTTGTCAGAAGTTGCTCGTTTGTATGATCCACTGGGTTTCCTTTCGCCGGTTACCTTTTATGGAAAGTGGATTATTCAGCACCTATGGCAATTAGGAGTATCGTGGGATGAAGAGCTTCCCTCAGAAGTGGTGGCCAAATGGACTCAGTTCAGGAATGAATTGCCAGAATTGGCTAGGTTTCAACTGCAAAGGAACTTAAAATTGGACTCAGCTATAAAGGTGGAATTGCATAGTTTTGCTGATAGTTCTGAAAAGGGATATGCTGGAGTCGTCTACCTGAGAACCGAGGAGCCCGATAGGAAAGTAGTTGTCTCCCTAATCATGGCAAAATCTAAAGTCGCCCCACTGAAACGCGTATCTTTGCCAAAATTGGAATTGTGTGCAACGCTATTGGCAACTAAGTTAGTTTGTCATGCATTAAACTTAATGCAACCACACCACACCATATCAAGGGTGAATGTATGGACAGACTCAACAGTAGCATTGGGATGGATTCAGTCTTCTCCACATAGATGGAAGACATATATTGCTAATAGAGTTAGTCAAATTCAATCGTCACTTTCGCCAGAACATTTTCGATATGTTCCATCTGCTCATAACCCAGCCGATTGTGCGTCTAGAGGATTACTACCAATGGAGCTGATTGAGCATCCATTGTGGAAATCGGGTCCTGAATGGCTCAAAGGAGCAGCGGAAAATTGGCCAATGAAGGGCTCAGTCTTATCAAAGGAAACTGAGGAAGCGGTTCACCTGGAAGACCGAGTAATATCGTTAATGTCACAACCTCAACCAAGTAATGATCAAGAAGTAAATTTCATCGAAAACGTGTTAAATAGAACTTCGTCGTTAACACGTTTCAAATATATCGTCGGTTATTGTCTTCGTTTCATCCACAATATACGCCAGAGTGAAAATCGTCGCTCTGGACAATTGTCCGCTAAAGAATTGGCGCTGGCCCTCGAAATTGGAGTTCGTTGGGTGCAGTCAACAGAATTTAGAACGCTCATTAGTGACTTACAAGCTCGAAAACAGCCAGCTCCTCAATTTCGTAAACTCAATCCATTTCTAGATGACCATCAACTAGTGAGAGTTGGTGGACGTTTACAAAATGCTTCAATCGCATATGCAAGGAAGCATCCACTTCTACTACCTAGAAGGCATACACTTACGTCGATGATCGTGGACTTTTATCATTTGTTCTACCTGCATCCGGGTCCACAGAATCTACACTGCGTCATTCAGACCCAGTTTTGGATAATGTCGGGTCGTGATGTAATTCGACGTAGAGTAAGCAAATGTGTAAAATGCTTTCGAACGAATCCGACGTCATTAAGTCCGTTCATGGGAAATCTGCCCGCAGGTCGGTTGAAATCAACCAAACCTTTCGGAATCTCTGGACTAGATTACGGAGGTCCCTTTAATGTCACACTCGGACGATTGAGAAATGCTCGGAAATACAAGGCTTACATATGCCTATTTGTTTGTTTTTCGAGTCGTGCTATTCACTTGGAGCTAGTGTCGGAACTCTCTACAGATGCCTTTCTAGCGGCATTAAGAAGGTTCATAGCTCGAAGGGGAACCATCCAGAAGATATACAGCGACAATGGTACTAACTTCGTGGGAGCTCGTCGTAAACTCTCAGAATGGGCCGAAATCGTGTCGTCAGAGCGTCATAACCAGCAAATATTTGAAAGTTTGGCAGAACAAGAAATCGAATGGCATTTCAATCCAGCATCTGGACCCCATTTTGCAGGTCTTGCTGAAGCAGGCATAAAGTCGGTAAAGCAGCTACTATCCAGAGCAATTGGTGATCAAGTGCTAACATATGAGGAGCTCAACACCGTGTTGATCCAAATTGAGGCGACCTTGAACTCTCGGCCTATAACTCCCATGAGCACTGATCCAAATGACATGCAGGCCTTGACACCGGCTCACTTCTTACATCAAGGTCCAGCAACTACCTTTCCAGAAGCAGAGACAGATAATGGCAAGATCAACTATCGAGATCGATGGACACTACTTCAGCAAATCACTCGGTCGTTTTGGAAACGTTGGTCGAATGAGTATTTTTGCACTCTCCAAACGCGTACCAAATGGACAAATCGATGTCCTAACCTAGCTGAAGGTACTCTCGTTATTATTCGTGAAAATAACATTCCGCCACTGCAGTGGCATCTCGGACGTATCACGAGAACTTATCCAGGGAATGATGGAGTCGTCCGCGTCGCTGAAGTTCGTACAAGCAAAGGAGTGATAACCAGACCCGTTGTCAAACTTTGCCCTCTTCCTATAAATTAAATTGAATCATATCCAGTCCAGGTGTGCGCATCGTGTGCTATGTAGTGGGTTACAGATTGTTGTTCTCGGAGGAATACGCAAATTCAAGGTTAAAGCTCACCGACAATAATAACCTGTAAGATAGTGAATGGGTTTGTTTGAATTGACCTCACATTCTGGTATGTTTGTTTATTGCATTGTGCACATCTTGGATAACGTAGAATAATATAGGTTTAGGAAAACAATTGTGTTTATGTTTATTAGTTTCGTAGGTAAGAGTTAATCCGAACTCTTCTGTAGTTATAGAAAAAAAAAGTCAAGTTGTTAGCATTGTGTCAAACATTTCGTTGAATTTACTGGGTAGATTCAAGGTGGGCGGTATGTATAATCCTGTACCAACCTCCCAATCCAAATCCCGCAGTGCTGACAAATTATTACGTGTCTATCGCGTCGTCATTGGACACACACACACACACACTCGTAAGCGAGCAGTGAACACCGCGCGGACGTTTTGTTTCATTCGAGTTGTGTCCTACCGCCGTCGATTCATTGTCGCAAAATCATCGAAAACTCTCGTGTAAATTGGTGCGTGCTGCAAATTGGTGTGTGCTGTTTGAAGAATTGCGCGTGCGGTCCAGCATCTTCGCGGTCGAAGTTTGTGGAATCAAGTAGGAGCCAAGCAGCTCGTCATTCTGTCAGGTGCACGGATCGACCGTCGAAAGGTTGGTGATTTGTTGGCATCTGTTCCATCGTTATGAAACGTCCATTTATCCCATAAATCCATTACAGTCCTAATATCTCTTTGTTTATCATACCAGCCGGATACTACTGGAAATAGTTTAGAAAACCGTGTTCTACAACTGGGCTGAAAAATCGTCAGTCAGCTGGAACACACCGTTACAATATATATATATATATATATATATATATATATATATATATATATATATATATATATATATATATATATATATATATATATATATATATATATATATATATATATATATATATATATATATATATATATATATATATATATATATATATATATATATATATATATATATATATATATATATATATATATATATATATATATATATATATATATATATATATATATATATATATATATATATATATATATATCCGCGACAGAAGGAACATGCCAATGATGTCCTTAGGAGAACAAAATACGGAAAATATCACGAGACACGTACACGATCCTATATAGCCGAAACCTAGAAACCGAGCAGATCAAGAGCATTGTTACCATACGTCAAGGGCGTGACAGTTCGAATAAGTAAGATGCTAAACAAATTCGATATAAAAACGATCTTCAAGCGGACCCAAAATATAGCTCGATTTTTGAGGCCTGTAAAAGATGTAATACCACTGCAAACCCCGGGTGTGTATAAAGTCGAATGCAGCTGTGGTTTAGCCTACGTTGGACAAGCGAAACGGCCTAGCAACTCGATTGATAGAAGCAATCGAGTAAACGAGCCTACATTCGTTGTTACCATCACGTATGTAAAATTGTTTAAAGCAACGCTGTATGATTTCTTGACAAATAAATAAATAAATAAGTAACGCTTTTTGTTAACGTTCAATTTTACTATCCATCAAATTTTTATACCGGGGACTTTAAATGAAATCGATTCTCAAGGAGTAAAATCCAAAAACAAAACTTCTGTATGCTGTATATGAACTCCGACTATACAGAATGATATCAGAGATTTTTCGCTCGGATCGGAGATCTCTAGGTCTCGGCGCATGCGCGCAAAGGGCGGAAGAGCAGCGTGTCTCGCTCTGTTTGACGGCGCGATCTCTTCCTGGTGCCGCGCCGCGGGCGGAAGAGAGGAAAAGAAAATGCCGTCGCCGCACACAATGTGTCAGCAGGTACACTTTCACTGCCGAGCGACAGAGAAGGGGAGAGCGTTGCGCAAGCGCAGTCTCGCTCCCGCATCGAAACGCGCAATCGCCGATAGAGGGCGACGCTTCACTGCGAAAAGCGAATGCTAGGATCAATAATAATATTCAGTATCAATAATAATAATAAGAATAATATTCTAATGATAATAATCTACTCTAATTATTTATTAGTATCGTAACTAAGTTATTAAATATATTAAATAATGAAACAGAAACTAAGAGATTAAATATAAAAATAATGAAACAAGTTCATATGTGTATACACATTATCGAATATCAGCGGATCGTTGATAGAATTCCTGAAATTAAATTTCTGGTGGTTTAAACTAAAATTTATATTATTCTAACGTTACTGTTGCCTTTGCTGGATTACGTCAACGTCAGTTATTTAGACGTCAACGAAGCCATATTAAGTAATTAACAAGACTACAGAACCTCGCTTCGAAATAGTCTGCAGTCACTTTGTATTTGGGAGTCCAAAAATGCTCTATAATGCTCTATAATGTAATAAACAATTTCTTATTATCCGTACATTTTTGAAGACAAACAATTCCGTGTATCTTGTAACCTGACGGTTAATTCCAGACGGAGATATCCTGCCAAAATTGGTAGTTAGGGGCGAGGCTGCCCGCTGAGTACCTTTCCCGGTGCCTTACCGTAAGGCGTCGGACTCTAATGGGCTGCCGGTGAACTACAGTAGATTGTCTTGTTCTCAGGTCTTCTACGCTCATCCCACGGCTGAAAGAACTATTATATAAGGTTATACCAGCGTGGGGTGACGAGTTCGCCCGTTGTAGTTGACACCGCCCTACTGCGGCCTTAGCTAAATATCAAAGATTTATTTTGAGTCAGAAGATAACCTTTCTTTAGCCATTTTCCGTAAAAGAGGGTATTCTGAGATAATTTGCAACTTTATATCAAGCAATGATGGCATTGACGAAACTTACATTTCTGATTTAATGTCGTTATGTTCTTTTTAAAATATACCTCTAGATTCGCAAATTCTTTGTTTTATTTTTTTAATCCCTTATTAACCTCCCTTACCTTTAGGACAGGTTATTATCAAAAAGTAGGTAAAAAGTCGAGTTTTTTTCATTAGACATCGCCCTACTGTATTGTACTGTATGCCGCCCTTTCTCTTTGCATTTTAGCTATATTATTAAAAAATCATATTGTTTAAAATATTATGTCTTGAAACAGCTTAATAAATACACATCTTCTTCTTCTTATATATAAAAATGAATCGCCGTGCGTTAGTCTCGCAAGATCTCGAAAATGGCTCGACGGATTTGAATTATTATTTTTTTGTTTCGTTTGCCTTGATTCAGCGGTGGTTTACAAAAAAAAAATTAGGAAAAATTAAAAATCGAAAAAGTCGCAATTGGTCATTTTGGGAAATGGGCCACTTTCAATAGATGGCGTTCGCGGCGATCCTATTGTTTGACAGCTGTTATTCCATAACTGTTATTCATTCCGTGCGATTAAGTAAAATTTCAAAAAGTCGAAAAGTCGATAAATCAAAAAAGTCGAAAAAGTAAAAAAAGTAAAAAAAGACAAAAAAGTCGAAAAAGCCAAAAAAAGTCAAAAAAGTAAAAAAAAAACGAAAAAGTCGAAAATGTTGAAAAAGCATTTATATTTCATCATGTAATTTAAATACATTGAATTTATTTTAATTACAAACGACTTTCATTTAATCACCAAACGAAGCTCAAACCGTACATGATTCGGCCATATTATAGATTTCAATGAATTGGATTTGGAAGGTTGATTAGGATCAATAAACGCTTGTGAAGAGTTACAATCAAATCAATTTTAGGTGGTACGAAGTTCACCGGGTCATCTAGTCCTAAATAATAATAGCAAAAACCCAACGGTGTAGATCGTACCGTCTGATATATATGCGATTAGTAAATTATTAGGATTCTTATAAAGTCTATTTATTTAACGAAAATAGTATACTATGTCTTTACGGACTCGTATTACGGCGGCCTTGTGAACCGCCGACCTATCTAACGGTCAGACTATTGGGGTAGGTTAAGGCGCGACAGCCCATGCGCGCACAACGGCTGAACTGTCAGAGTCCTTGAAAATGTCGAGTTTTCTAGCACTATTTATTAGATATCTAGATTGATAAAGTCGGACAATTAAGTGGCTATTTATAGGGATGATATCATTTTATTTGCAGCGGATTGATTAGGCTAAAATTGTGACAGAGCATACTAAATTATAATTAGTGATGGTTCCCGTGTCGTTTTGAAAGGGGAGGGGGGGGGGAGCCAGAGTCATCGGAATCTCTTTCATCCCGTTCACCCTTCCCGTGTTAGCCCTGTGGTATGCGAGAGGTTGTTGTTGCATGACATCCCGGGTAGATAGATAGATATAAAACGGCCACTGTCGTTAAAACTTCTAAAAAACGTTTTAAAAAAACGAGTGATATTATGTTTCAAATTTTCTTAGAACTGAAAAAAAATCGGTTGTCACCCGAAGACATACTCGGCACGTGGCCGATGACTGATTTCATTTAAATAATTATTTTATAAATAAAATTCATGAGCGCCCTCTCTCGGCCGGCGGTCGAACCCGGTTGGGTGCCATCGCATCACCTTAGGCCGCGCGGTTCGTTTCTAGGTACCCTCCCTCCTACCTACCTACCCTCAAGCCTATATATTTGATCGAAATATAGGGCGGAATTGAAATAGTATTAGTGCAGCTTGTATATGATATAATACAATCAAAATTTTACAATGTGATTGGCTAACAAGGCATATGTGTACCGAATTTCAAGTATCTAAGTCCA
Organism: Micropterix aruncella; assembly: GCA_944548615.1. Lineage (NCBI taxonomy): Eukaryota > Metazoa > Arthropoda > Insecta > Lepidoptera > Micropterigidae > Micropterix > Micropterix aruncella. The sequence goes on from OX155973.1 coordinate 19,718,691, forward strand.
ATATTTCGAGGATGATATATAACTAGTACGCCCCCTGGTGGACCGCTATCAACTACTCTATTGAACTCTTGCCATGACCAAATGCTGCTTTCATACCAAATTTCAACTCAATCGGATTAAGCGTTTGGGCGCTGTCGTAGAGGAATACATACACACAGACACACAGGCAGACTTCAATCGGGATATGGTCTTAATCGTTTCAGGGGGGCTCAAAATGGATAATTCCGTCTTCATCTGGAAAAAAATGCGCGTTCACAAACCTTTCCCTCCTGGTCGGTTGGTGGGCCTGGAAAGTAATATAGTACACTAAATACGATATTTTAATATGTTAACCTCTAAAAAAAACTGCAGCTGATAGAAAGTATGGCACAAATATTTCGTTTCATTGGAAAAAAACTAGGCTTTAGAGAAAATTATTCGATTTTTTCAAAAAAGATTTTCATTTAGTACGATAACGTGTTTATTTCGATTTACGTATCACTGATATCATTGCTTGAGATTTCCTAGTATTAATATGTCTGTATTAAATTGTCAAATTATTTTACTTGTATCTTTCTCTGTATCGTTTTCTGTACATATACTTGTATCTTTTTCTGGAATTAAATAAAAAAACAGTGTCTGGGGACCCATACCATTCGTTCCTTTTATTTATTTATTTTTATTCAAGATATTCTGGTAACAGTTATAAACTTTGTAAAGAAGTCTACATACAATACATGATAAGGTACAGTCTGGAGGTGAAGTCACACGACTGCACGCCATGCGACATGACGCCACTGCGGACTGTTCCAATAATGCAATACCGCAAGGATTTGCACGAATCCGATCTGGCGTGCGTATCACTTGTGTATAGACTTCGCAGTTGCTGTTTAAAATAATAGAGGAGGGATAGTTTTTTGCGTATCGTAAGAAGGGACGTTGAAATATATTTCAATGTCCATCGTTACATGAGAGGCAGTATTTTTTTCAATTTATGTGACTTTCGCTTTTGGCACTAGGCATTTGTAAGTTGATAGTCTTCAACGCATTATTTGGATACGCCACAGTTTTTGAGCACTAACCCAGAGGCAAACGTTAAATAAAGTGCTCTCACATTTGCCGAGACCTTGTGGTCAAATTTTCTTGAGACGCTTAGCTTTGGTGGATAACTCCTCTGTGAGGTCGAGAAATGCGACATCTCTATAATCCAGAAGGGAGAGGAGAGCAGACTGAGAAGTCGTAATCTTGCTCAATATTTTAGAGCTAACCTATATGTATGAACATTATTTGCGAGTAGACTACATAACTTAACATATATAAAGAGTATGACAAATAAAATAAAAGAGGATAGAAAGAAATATATACTTTACTCTTTGTGGGCAAGGTTTGCCATATCAAAATAATCGAACATCTATAAGGACGCTAGAATTTAAAAAGGAGGGGAATGGGAGGGGAAAGGGAATTCATCTGGAAGACTTCACATGCTCTCTGAGTCTGTTTTTAAAAGTTGTTATGCTTGGCGCGGTTCTCACATTTTTTGGCAAAGCATTCCAAAGACGGGCTCCATGCACGGTTAAAGAGAATGAGAAGAAATCACTGCTGTGACTAGGGATAGAGAGTAGCAGGTTGTCCTTTGATCTCAGAGGGCGTCCATGAGCCGATAGTGCAGTAAATCTGCCGGTAAAATAATTGGGAGCGACGCCATCCAAGATCTTGAAAAGCATACAGAGAACTCGCATGTCTCTTTTCTCCCGGGTCGACAGGCAGTGAAGCTTCTCTCCATACTCCGTGATGTGGTCAAATTTTCTGAGGCCATGGATATACCAAATGCAAACATTTTGGAGACGCTCAACTTTCGTGGATAACTCCTCTGTGAGATCAAGAAATGCGACATCTCCATAATCCAGAAGGGGGAGGAGAGCAGACTGAGAAATCGTAATTTTGCTCTCCTCCGCGAGGATATTTTTTAGTCTGTGCAGTAAATGAAATTTAGGCCGAAGAGTTTGCGTCGCATTTCTCGAATATGTGGCCGCTATGAGAGGTTATCGTCCATATGGACACCGAGGTTTTAACCTCGAAACTGAAAGGGACCTCATCCGCACCGATGCAGATCTTTGGGACTTTAATTATATTAATCCTCGAGGTAAACTACCTGCTACCGATGATAATCGCCTGGCTTTTGAAAGGATTTAAGAGCAGTGCATGTGCTTTAGACCACTCGTACATCATCGATAGATCTTCATTTAAAGAAGCAATTGTTGTATCAATATCTTGCGGGGGAAAGTAAGAATATATTTGGACGTCGTCGGCATAGAGGTGATATTTTGCTTTAATAAGTAATTAACATTGAAAAATCTTATGTTTTGCCTACTTTTAAAAAAGTTAACTGAAAGCAAAGTGTGCAACTTCTAAATATTATCCAATATTCTTGAAATTTAGCCTATGTATATATTCCATCACTAAGGCTCGGTGCGTAAGCATCTGCAAGAGTTTTACATTTTTTATTTTGCCTTACAAAATGAAACACATCTATCTATATATATAAAAATGAATGTGTGTCTGCATGTCCGCTATGGGATACTAAACCGCTTGACCGATTTTGATGAAATTTTGAGGGAAACTTTAGATTAGTTTAGAGATGGTTCCTGTGAAGTTTGGTTCCGATCGGACCAAAGGAAAATTTTTAGTGTCCTCAATAAAGCCAAAATTCTTCTTTTTTTTAAGCGGCGAATTTGAATTTCGAATGCGACCGCGAAGACAGGAGTGAGTTCTTCTTTTTCAACACGCTTTTATTAGGTCGACCTGTATGTAACTATGTAATGGAATCTAAGGTAACTAATTTAACCATCTTCCAAGGATCGTAGCGTCATGAAAATTGGCAGCTGTATGTAGTTCTGATGACAAATACAATAATATGGTACTGTCGAACTGATCTGATGATGGAGTCGGAACATCGTATCATAGCTGTGTTTGGACTTGTTAGAAAAGTCTTGGGATGAACTTTGACCACGAATAGGTTTCAAGGTCTGATAATGAAGCCGGAAGATAGGCACTGGCATTCCATGATGGAATATCGTAGCATAGCCGTGTATGGACTTGTTAGAAAGGTCTTGTAATGAACTTTGACCACGATTAAGTTTCAAGGTCTGATGATGAAGCCGGAAGACAGGAACTGGCATTCCATGATGGAATATCGTATCATAGTCGTGTTTGCTCTAGTGAGAAATGTCACGTAATGGACTTTGTACACTATCAGGTTTCAAGGTTATAACAAACCTATTATATATTGACTTGTAAATATTGAGTGTAAATAGTGTAAATATTGACATAGGTGCCTGTATAAAATGTATATATACCTGTACATGGAGAGTGTAAATAGAATAATATTGATATATCTATATACGATGTATGTTGACGTGTAAATAGGGTAGTAGGTTGTTAAAGATCCCACCCAAGCCAATGTGAGAAACGTGCCGAGATGTCGCTAGCGTCACCTCAGAAAACCGGGCGAAACCCTGTTCTAAATAGCCTTGCCCTCTCTACACGGACCTCTGGGGGGGTCGACCGTTGAATTGTCCACTACTCGTAGGAATAATATGGCAAAAACTACAAAAAAAGAAACAGCAACACAATGAATTTTGGTTTTTACGTGCATTTATAAAAGCGTGTTTTTAGTGTTTTTTTTAACTAATTATTTATTTTATAGGCGAATGAATTTTAAAGCGGCGAATTTGAATTTCGAATGCGACCGCGAAGACGGGATTGAGTTCTTCTTTTTTTTATAGTCGAATGAATTTTAAAGCGGCGAATTTGAATTTCGAATGCGACCGCGAAGACAGGAGTGAGTTTGATGTTTTCAAGGTAGGTTGTTTTTTAAATGAATTTTTAAAATAATACGTGCTAGCGTAATAATACGTGTAATACACACTACTAAACTATCTTTGGACACCTCATCTGTCAGAATTACAGAAAGAGAGAGAAAATTTTGTGCATTTCAATGTGATTTAAATTAATTTTATCTTTAAAGCCGTAACTTTTATAGTGGCAATCGTTCCCGTACAATTATGCCTCCAAAGCGACAAGCAATTGGCCGATCTACACCTCAAGCACGGAACAAAAGAGCATTACGAGCCTCAGAATCAAACGAGCAACGAGCATTAAGGCTGGAAAATCTTCGAGTACCTGCCGCTGAGACCCGTTCGTATGAATCATCTGAACAACGAGAAGTGAGGTTAGAAACTGATCGAATACGTACTACTCAGGCCCGTTCGTCTGAGACAACTGAACGACAGGAAAGAAGACTACAAAATGTTCGAATAAGCACCGCTCGATCAAGACGAACGTTCAATAAATATCGAATTGAAACGAAACGCTGCAATGTCACATTTTTTTCAAAATGAACAAAACCAATAAAATGACTCAAAATGAATTGAATATTTGTGTAATGTCTTTCCTTCAAATTTATTTTAGTTGGTGGCGTAGCAACGCGCGCAGGGTACAGCTAGTATGTATATAAAAATCTTACCATTTGGATGATAAGGAAAACGCCTCTTGCAATTCCTCATTCCAATGCAACTGGTAACAACGATATATTTCATATCTGTAATTATAATATATATAAACCCGGAGCTACTCTCGGGGGTTGTCGGCACTCGATCGCGACACATTCAACCGGAAGGATCCCGAAATTGGAAGTAGTGAAACGTCGGAAAAGGTGCGCACGCGACGCCTGATCGCGCCATACATAACACGCGCGAAAATCCATTTTACTAATATAGCGAAAGCCGGCACAGAGAGATGTTAAACAGAGGTATGTATATATGTGACTGCTTATGACCTGGTGGTATTCGTAGGAGTGAGTGTTTCTTATCGCTCCGCTGAAACAGTGAACAGTGACGTTTAAGACATCGTGACGTCATGACCGGTAAAATGATACGGCATTTTGTATTAATAGGCAACTTACGTAGCACTGTAGTTAAGTAATATACCAGACTGTGACAGTCTGCATGACAAGACTCAAACGGGCTTTATTTTATTTTATTTTATTTGGAAAAATCACAGCGTTATTATTAGTGATGCCACAAATATTCGTTACAATTCGGTATTCGGCCTATTCGGCCACTTTTTTATATTCGGTATTCGGCCGAATACTGCGTACAATTCGGCCGAATACCGAATAACATGAAAAAAAAGCACTCAAAAATGAATCTATTTTAATCACAAATTATATTATTGCATCAATACTTAAAATCTATTAGTGGTAGGTTATGATGAATGAAAACAATTCCTTTCATCATTGGTTGGTTGTAAAGGATTGCGCTTTTTCTCGTAAACAATTCCTGCTTCTGAACCATAGATAAATCTTTGCGAATTTTTTCAGGCTCGGATATTACTTTGCGTTTGCTGACCACTACTTGTGAGGGGCTGCTTTCCGATATAGGCAAACAGTTTTCAAATAAAACTCAACCTCATGTGCAGTAGAACTTTTTTCCACACCCTCATCATTTTGCATATTATCTTTAGCCACTTCCTCTAAACAGTTTCAGAAACTGTCATGTATTTCAATCGTTTCATTATTTTCATTGGTTTTCTTTCCTTACGAAGTGGAGAAGAATCACCATCGGATTCAATACTACTAGACTCATCACAACTCATTTTCAGAGTTCATTGCATTCGATCGACAGAATTGAAAATGCAATTCCGTTAACTAGATCCCAACGGAAAATCGTGACTTAGCCGGGAATCGAACCCAGGAACTTACAACGTAAGATCAGGCGACCTAACCACTATGTCTATACAACTATGTATTAGTTTTTAGGACAATAAATTATTTGATTGGATTTTGACTTTAAGAAGAAGTCGTAGCTATAATACTAAAAAAACGTTTATACGGCGCTAGAAAAATAAATAATGCGTGAAGCATTGTATAAAATGACACGATTAAAAAATCTTTCCTAAATTTCATAATTCCTCGTGATGACGCGACATATGTATTAGTTCTATGTATTAGCTATATACTAGTTGCAATAATTTATTAGTATATAATTTTCAACTTTCCTTGTTTTATTCTATTTAATTTATGCTTAGGATCGATTTTTAGGATACGATGTTTAGACTCGATTTCCAAATTCTTTATTTACTGCCCATCGTTTTAAAATTTTAATCAATAAACTCGTAAACCACTAAAGATATTAAGAAATGACTTCAACAAAGCCAGAGGCATCGCGCAGAAGGTCCATGCTATTTCGATATTTTTAATTATACGTTTATTTTTTTAATTTACCTGTTTAATACTTTATTAGATTTTTTCTGTTTTATTTTCATTTTATATATGCGCATATATACACATATCATCACCATACATGGAATCTATCTTAGTACGGGCATGGTTCCAAACCAACTAGTAGCTTTACTCTAGAGCTACAGGGTATTTCGGTAAAAGGGTGCGAGGAATGTGGGCAAAGGGGTACGTCTCGACGAACGCCCTTGGTTAGCATGACGCGCAGGTAAGGGCTGGCGAAATTTTCTAGCATTTGGCTATCTGTGTGGGCGGAGTAGCGGGACATCTGGCGACCATATCCGAGCCCTTACGACTCGTGACGTATTCGCTTTGATTTCAATTTTGTTCTAAGAAAATCTAATGTCCGGTATACTGTGGTACGGGCTAAGGCTAAGTTAGACAGATTCTGCAATGAAAACAATATAAATGTTTAAAAGAAATGAATGAATAAATAATAATTATTATTATAGAGTACGGTCAGCACTGCACTCGCGATTTCGCACATTTTAGGAACCGCTGGTACACAGCATGGAAAGAGTGCCTTTACCTAATAAAGTTAAAACAATTTTACAGTTTTCCTTCACTCTTACCGTCGCAGAAAGTAGGACAAATGCGGACTGCGTGCGCACTCTTATCACGCATTTTACGCACATTTGCGATAAGAATTCAGCTAAGCGTAGCGCAGGCGCAGGCAAGAATGCCTCGAGGAAAAACCATAGATTAGCCCTCCAATACTTGAGGCGGCGAAACGGAAGAGGGAATGGGACCAAGAGTCAACCTAACGATGGCTTTAGGAAATGTATTTCACGCAAATGCAAAAGTATTTCACGCCGAAGTCAAGCTACGAGAATTTTTTTAACAATGTTATATAACTTGACAATGGCTTGAGCCGAAATATCGCAATGAAATGGTTTTTCACTAAACATTAGTTTTTAAGAGCCAGTAATCACCATTTCCTGTTCCAGAATGCAACATCCATTGCTTGTTAGAGTTAAATAAGGGCGGAAGAGGCGCGGCTACCTTAAAGCAAAAATCAAAGAATAAACTGCTACTGATTTGCAACAACTATATAAGAAGAGATTGGATAAGTAATGAACGTGGGAATGTTCCTGGTCTACTACAACCAGATGATATTTAATAGCGTCGATTTAAGTTAAAACAGCACGAAAGTCCGTGAAAAACAAATACATTTCCGTAATATTGAATGTATCACACAGCTTAATGCAGCCTCTCTGTATAAAGAATATCTTTAATCAATTTTTTAACTAAATCATTAGAAGGTTCTAAAAATAAAAATGTTTTTTTTTCCAGATTTTTGACAGCTACCGCTGGCAGAGACACGCTCAAAAGAAATCCACAAACTAAATTTAACCAAAACGGTCTATTAATCATAATCATAATCATATTTATTTTTCAAAAAAGGCTAGGTATCTACAACAAGCATAGGTAGATACCTAATCTGATGAAATCGTCAAAAAAATACATATTAGATAAATTACATATCAGTTAAATTTCAAAATGAAAAACCATAGTAGAAAAAGAAATAGTGACAATAGTGTCAAATTAAAAGACAACAAAATAAAATAAAAATAATCGCATAAAAAAAATATTAAACAAACTTAACAAAACGAAAAAAATATAAAAAGAAATGTCAAATGATCCACTAATTAAATTCCAACATAATTTGGAAATAATACCGTTTCAATAGTCAACTTAACAACTAAAACGCCTGAAGCGTATATTTAAAAAATCCTATCAATATTGTGAAATAGCATTTCATGCCGTAAACTGTTTAAATCTAATATACAAATAATATTTAGACTACAAACGATTCAGCACAGCTGTAGAACTCGTCCAACGTATAGAAAGCATGTGTGGATGCCATTTTTCTTTTCTTTAGTAGTTTCATATGTGATTGCTGTCACGTGACCGCGCGGACGAATCCGGGACAATTGCGGCCCGTACATTTGCGGCCCCGATACATTTGCGGCCCTCTCTTAATTTTTTGAATAATGATAAAATTAAAGTGAGACATTTGCGGCCCTGACCCTATTTTTTTTTTTTTATTTTATTTTATTATTATTAAAGAAACATACAGCTGTTACAATAAATTTGTTACAAAATTATTAAGTTAAAAAAATAAAGCTAATTACATGTTTCCAATAAAACATTCATAATTTAAACACAATAATATCATTTTTCTTGAAGTATTAACACACATAGGGAGAGGTGGGAACTGGGAAGAAAGGAGTGGGATACCTGCTAATACCAACTATAAAAAAGTCCGAGCAAAGACTCGCGGTCGGTGCAATAAAACATGCAAGTAACTTTACGTTCTCTCGCATTTAAACGTGTTATGGCAGACGTAGAGGTGCATCATGTTTGGTTACGTTTGGTGAAGTTCATTTTTTTCGGGAAGAAAAATTTCCTGGAAGACGGACCTAAGAAATTTTCAGATTTTTTGAAAAACGTCCAGGATGATTCGAAATGCACGCTAGCGGCCTTATTTTCAGGAACAAATATTTCCTGAAAAAAAACTTGCTAGGACTTTTTTTTTTGGTGGTATTAGCAGGTATCACATTAATAGGGTCAGGGCGGCAAATGTCTCACTTTAATTTTATCATTATTCGAAAAATTAAGAAAGGGCCGCAAATGTACGGGGCCGCAACTGTCCCGACCGGCGCGGACAACAGACACAGGACATACATCTTTTGAAACCACTTTTGTTGGTGACCTACCCACTATCACAAAATTCGTTACATTACTCTGTATATGGGAAGCTAACGGGCCCTTGCTGAGTTGGCCACGAAGACCCATTTTGTTCAGGGTTGGTCACACTCACGGGTCAACACCCATCCGGCGGCCTCCACGCATTAAGTGTGAGCCTGGGTAGGACTCTGGCCTTAGGGCTAGTTTCCCATAGGAATCAACCTTCTGGCGCTCCTGGACGGTCTGCGCACTGTGCGGTGTAAGCCAATCGACTGTGCACTCTGACTAACAGTCGGGTGAGTCTGGAAGCAGTACTGTTTCCTATAGAGCGGGGGTGATCGCGGACCTTACGGCGACTGCTCTTGAAACGACCATCGGCTACCCGATCCTGGGTGAACAGCCGGGCAAAGGATGCCGTGGTCTGCGATAGATTCGGTACACACCGTTTCACCGCTTCGTAAGGCAGAGGACCGCGCAAGCGGCCTCGAACTCGGAACCAATCGAGAGACTGGAGTAATCTGGTCGTAATTGGAAGTAAGGGCGTGTGTGTAAGCCCGCTAGGTAACACTCCTGGCTATCTCGCGGTTAAGGCGTTGGACTCTTACGGGCTTGTGGCGGAGCTTGATGGTGGACTGTTTTTGTCCCAGTCTTCTGCGCTCACTTCAGGGAGACAGAACGACTAATCGTTAAAACTTCCTGAGGTGACGGGCTCGCCCGTTGCAGTTGACAACTCTAGTTGTATATGGGTCGTAAAACAGGATGAAGAAATTCAACTAAATCTACCTTGAGTTTGAATATAGCTATAAAGTTATAGATTTACTTTTTTATTGATTTAGCTCATACTTGATAAACGAAACCATGCTAACCAAGGATTTTAAAATAAAATAGCCGTAAACATCGCGTACAACTGCGCGTACGCAAACAATTTCAATATAAACAAGGTTTATTATTAAAAATAGTACGCATTGAATTTGACGTATTATAGTTTCAGTTGTAAATACGGAATTTCAGCGCCCGAATGTGAGGTGCGATTATAGGCCAAACCTAGAATGCGCAAAAGTACTGACGTGATTTGTTTATAATGATAGTTGCGACGTTAACATTGAAAATTTGTTTATAATAAAAAATCGGCTGCGCCACCCCAAAACTTTCCCGGGAAGTAGCCAAGGACTTATAGAGCGTGATGTTATTTTTTGACAGGAGGAGCTCGCGACGTACGGCGATGAAACGCCAAATATATCGAGAATCAACGACGCGAATCACTCGTCGGCGACGAGTGCGGATAGTGAGAATGCAACGCATTAAACACGTTCGATTCAATCGTTTACGCAAATATGCTGACCGGCGAAAATCCAATGTGATTTCGGCCCAACTAGGCATTTGTGTACCAAATTTCAAGTATATACATAATTTCAATATTTCCAGATTGAAACACAAATTTTAGACTCTTGCCATGACCAAATAATACCTGCGTGTTAATTAGCATAACCCATATATGCCTAGTGATTCGAAAACGAAACAAGAAGTAGTACTTTTGTAAAAGCATCGGAAATCCTTTGTGAGCTCAGTAAAATCCAAAAAACTGCCATCTATCGAAAGAGCATGGAGCTATCTCCTACTAGCAATGAAATTTTAGCAGAATTGACACTTTTGATTGAAACAGTAAGCAGTGCCAGTTGTGTCGTGTTTGCATCGTGCAAAAATCATGTTGTCTCCCGAAAAAAGTAAGTAATTATTCAGTTGAGTGAAGCTTCGTTAAAAAAATCATAGTTTTGTAGTAAATTTGGGTAAATTATGGACTTACTTGTGTTTTTAAAATTAGTTGATTGTAGACTTAAAATTAGTAGATTGCATGTGACAATAATAATAAATATTAAATAAACTCATTATAACATATTTGTTTGAATTACCTATAACGAATGTAGCATATTTGCCCATTGTTTCATTTTCAAACAACTCTAAAATCTATGTAGTTAACAAAAAAATATATACTAAAACTAGTCAATACGGTTATAGGAACCTATTAACATAAACATATCTAAAAATAACCAAAATCGAAATCTCAAAATAGTTCCGGGCATATATGGGTGCTATAGTCGAGGAATACACACAGATACACAGACACACAGACAGACTCGTCTCAAAGGGACTGAAAATGGATATTTCCATCTTCAACTCGAAAAAAAATTGCGCGTTTCAATACTTTCCCTCCAATATTTGTTGGTTGGTGGGCCGGGAAAATAAAAGTGGAATTTTACATAATGAAGGTTCAAATAAAATATTCGACAAATGAGCCCTGTTGGTATTACCGCTAATTTGGGCTGTGAACGGTTTCGTACAGCTTCGGCCACAATATCCATTTTGTTCTCGGATCGGCTCAACTCACGATTCAGCTCCTATTCAGAAGCATTCTCGGGTGGAAGGCTACCCCGGGTAAGACTCCCGTGTCCCAGGCCTCAGAGCTGGTGGACCGGTTTCTCCCGGCGGGATTGCATCCCGGCGCCACTGGACGGTTTGCGCACCGGTCGGCGAAGCCAATCGGCTGTGAATTCTGACTAATTGCTGAAGGGGTCTGGAGACTATGGTAATATACTGTTTCCTAAGCAGCGGCGGTAAATGTTGACCTGTTGTCATGCCACTCTTGTAATGACCTTGAGCCACTCGATCCTGTGTGGCACTACGGGCAAAGAATGCCCAGGTCCGCGATTAATTCAAACTGAATTACCGCTGTCATACAACAGGTAGAGGTCGTGTAATCGACTTCGGACCCGTAACCTGAAGGTTAATTCCAGACGGAGATATCCTGCCAAAACTGGTAGGCAGGGGGCGAGGCTGCCCGCTGGGTACCTTTCCCGATGCCTCGCCGTAAGGCGTTGGCCTCTGACGGGCAGGTGGCGGAGCTTGACGGTGGATTGTTTTGTCCCAAGTCTTCTGCGCTCGCCTCACGGGAGATAGAACGTTACATTTCGTTAAAACTTCCTGAGGTGACGGGTTCGCCCGTTGTAGTTGACAACTCTAGTTGTTTGTATTTCCCATGGTATTGCGAAAAATGTATTAATGAATATTGTATTTTATCGTTGGCCTAACCCAATCCGTACAGATAACTTCAGTAGTGGTAATAAGTAAATTTGTTATACGTTTCTATAATTTAAGCTTGTAGTAATACTGGCCTAATTTAAGCCTGTAGTAAGACCAGTAGTAATACTGCTGTGCATTGTTTTTTATATTTTAATAATGTATTTTTGTATCACAAAATTAGAAGTGTAAGACTAGAAAAATAAGAGTTTTTCTCGCCAACAAACTGTATACCAGTTTGGCGAGATTGTAATATTTTAAAAAATGTATCTTTTTCTATGAATAAATTTATTGAAAAAAAAAAAAAAAAATAAATAAATAAATGAAAGAAACTCCAGGAATTAATGGACTACCACTATTAGCCACAGTTCTTAAAGTCAAAAGCATTCAGTGACAGTTTGATATTGCGTTAAAAAACTGATTTTGAATTTTAAAATCCTTGTCGAGTTACATACTGAGACAGTTATTCGATATGTTCTTTCCTTATTAGGAAATTCATTCAAAATTATGAATTTTAATGGCAACCCTTCGACCAAAAATTGAGTCTATTTATGCCATTACACAATAAGTATTTATTTATTTTATTTTATTTTATTTATTTGTTACAACTTGGTAGAGAGTTAACAATGAAATCGTACAGATATGATTTGTAACTATTTATATAAGCAATAAGAAAATGAACACAACCCATACGATCATTCTAGACGAATGCCCAACTAGACTGAACAACAGCCTGTATCTGGGCATACGAAAATATGTAGCCTTTGTTTTTGAGTAGTACTGACGTTTGAGTAATACTGCATAAAATAGTACACATATTAATACAGATATATATGGTAAAGGGTTAGTTACATACATATATACACATATACACATATACACATAAAAACATACATACATACATATATAATAACACACACACACATACATCTACATACACACATATTTTAAATTATTGTATGAAGCAATTCTTTTTCAGTCTTTGTACGACCTACTTCGTAAAGGAGCCATTTTTTTACTTTCATCTTAAATTGGTGTACATTTTGAACAGTTTTTAATGACTCTTCTAAAGTACTAAAAAATTTTGGGGCAATGAAATACAACTGTCTTTCGGCAAAGGTTGTATGTACGTGAGGAATTACATAGTTCGTCCCTTCAGCCATTCTAGTTGCTCTTTGCTGCTGGCTTCGGGAACGTTTCTCTAAAGTCTTGTAAAAATGTATTAGGCATTGTTTCACGAACAACTGACGAATATCCAAAACACTTGCTTCGCTGAACAGCAGGTCAGAGTCATGGCGGGGATGTTTTCTGTAAGTAACCCGCAATAATAATTTCTGGGCTTTAACCAGTAGTTCAAGTACTTGTTTCGTACATGCCCCCCAAGCAATGACACCGTGCATCCATAAGCTTTGGCAAAGCGCCATGTACACAATTTTTAACGTCGGTTAAAAGTATGCTATATGTATTCTTGTGCACTAACGATTTACAGACAAAATGGTTTCATTTTATTTTGATTTCTCTCCGTAGGGTAATTCAAGGAGAGATGGATCATCGGGTGAGATGGACTATCGTAATTTCTCCCAAATTACAAATATTTTAAAATGGTAGTACTGTCGTGTTCCTGTTAAAAAAGTTGCAAAGTGTACGAAAAGCGACAGCTGTATTTTTTGTTGTTTTTTTTGTTTATATAAAAACCGCTAGTTTCGTAATACCATAATGGAAGGTGGAGAGACACAATGATAAAACAAATCTTTTCACATTAGTTATTGCTATTATTTCTTTAAGTTTTAGTGCGCCAAAGTTTTATTAAGGTAATTTATAAAGACTGGGTGTTTATTTTAGTTAGATCCATCTTCCTTAGTGGGTGGTCCGGTCCAACTTACCCTTACAGTGTGGGAGATATGGACCAAGGCTATCTTTTGTTTGTACTCAAATTGTACATTTAAGAAACTGTTGTTCTGCAATATGCATTGTATAAATGACCGATTAATATAGTATATTCATATAATACCATAAGCGAACGTTTTACATATTCAGGAAAAAAATGAAACTCTCAAAAAAAGTGGTCCATCTCTGCTGAACTTACCCTATACAACTTGTTCTAGCCGGAACAACGTGCAAACAATTAACAATAAAACATTACTCAATGGCGTCAATGTGCCATGTACGTTCAATAGCAATGGACGTAGATATACGTCAGTCACGTGTACAATATTAACATCGTGTCGAACGTATCGTAAAAGTGTGTACTATTTAAGCGTACGATAAAATGCGTCAATATTCGTTATCGCACGGCAGTACTGCTGCTATGAGCAGATACTAACCTACGCTGTATGGTACGTCAAACGGTAGTAACGATCGCGTCATTACGCTGAAGCAGAGGTGGACTAAGAGAGATGGAGAAGAAAGATAGTCCATAGGCTAGTAAGCCTGACCTGGCTCATAAACGATTTTACATTTTAATTAGTTTTAATTTACAAAAACTCCCTTCGCAAGAACGAAGGTATCTCGGTGGCTTCTTAATCAATGGTAGTCGTTATGAAAAAGAATCAGTTGTGTCGCCCCAAGACTTTCCCGTTCAGATAAGCGCCCCCACCCCCACTCGCGCGCCTAACCCTTTAACCCCACAGTAGTCTACGTTTTAAATTTCAAGTCAATTGCCCAAGGTCGCCATCGCTTAAAATCGGCCCGTTGACCACCATGCAATGACCCCTTTCTATAAATCACACTGCTTGCTTGACAATTTCATAATTCCAGATTCCAGACCATCAAGGCCGATTTCGTGTACCGATTTCAAGTCTCTAAGTTGAATATTTTGATATTGAAGTATGCACGCCCTTTGATGGACCGATTTTAACCACAATCTTTTCAACCCTTGCCATGACCAAATGTTGTCTGCATGCCAAAGTTCAGCTCAATCGAATGAAGCGTTTGGGCGCTATCGTATAAGCGTTTGGGCGCTATCGTGGAGGTATACACACATACACAGAGACAGACACACAGAAGTGCGTTCACAATACTATACCTCCTCGTCGATTGGTAGGCCGGTAAAGCAAAATAACTATTACATTCACGATAAAAATAAGTCAAAACGTTTAATTTCACACAGTGTAAGGAAAATTCGAAATTTGGCCAATTTTTTGCAAAAATAATTAATCATAAAGAATGAAATACTCGAGAATTATATGCCAAATTTCTATCTAACTAACTATCATATGTATGCTAAATTTCTTTATTGGGAGCTACAAATAAAAGGGTTCATAAACGTTTCATATTTTTGATTTCTCGCTTTTTTCTAATTCTTTTTTCAATTGCAAATAGAGAGTTTTTTATTATTATTAATTATTATAACAGTTTAATATGTGTTATAAAGCCACATTAAGTCATGGTCAGATTTTTTTCATCCGGATGCAACAAAATTACTGTTAAGAAGAAGAAGATAATTTTACCGATACCGCTAATATATTAAATTTAGCTTAGTATGGGCGACATTAGTCACTCTAAGGTGTTTTAAAGAGTAATCGCTTTAACCTCAATATATCGACGGTACTTGAGTAACGCTTGCTAGGGGCAACGACCGAGTATTTCGCACCTTTTCTTTTGCATAAAGAAAATCGTGTGAAACCTCAGCTATTTAAAAGCTTTGACACTCATCCCATTGTACTTTTTATCTCGTTTTGAAAAACTTTGGTAGGGAAAACGTTTTATATTCTTTCCCAAAAACTTGTTGTTAATGATAAATGTGCTATTGCTGGATACAGGAAGTAGCTCGAGTATACCTGGATTTCAAAAAACTATTTTACAGTAAGTCTTGGATAAAAATGGTTAACAGCAATTATATTATATATATTTATAATGGCGATGTACAGAGTTTGCAACAAGGGCAACACGAAACATAGGTAATGGGCTTGATTGCGTTTCTCTTGAACTAAAATCGGAAATTAGTTCGTGTGAACGAGACAGAGCAGTACGCCGAAACGGAATGTGAAATGAACGGTTGTCACTTTTCTGGATTAAAACTACCCACCGAAGATAAAGCAGCTAAATCTAACACCGTACGAAATGTTTTCAAAGTTATTCGGGCGTCTAAAAATTCGACAGGTAGTTCATATTCCGTTCTAACGTATTGCTCTGTCTCGTTCGGTTGAAGTAATTTCCTATTTTAGTTCACAAAGAAACGCAATCGGGCCCACTATCTACACTTTAACATGGAACAGCATTTTAACAAGAAAACAATTTAACTCAAAAAAACCACAGCAAGTTATTTCACGCTTTTATGTGATGATCGGTCCCATGCCGCTAAACTAAGTGAACTTGTCCCAGGGCAAATATTTTAAACATGTAAAATGGAAGGCCAAATATCAAGCATGTTAAAAGAAGGGAAACTAGTTTACAAAAAAAAAATAGGAAAACAAAAAATAGTAAAGGTAGAATAAAAAAAGCAAAGTTTTTAAAACGAAATGAAATGAAAAATCTCTTTATTGCACAATAAAAACAAGGAACAATGGCGGACTTATTGCTACATAACGATATCTTCCAGTCAACCAACTTCTAATGGCACTAAATGGAAAAAACATACATATATAAACAGGAAACCCAAAAAATATACATATTAAAATTAATAGATAATAAAATATATTTGATTTATTACTAATAATAATTCATAAATAAAAAATACTTGTGGCACTCGGGGACTGCCGCGGTAAAGCTATTGCATAGCATTTTTAACAACTTATGCAATTATAATTATGTATTTATTTTATTTATTTTATTTTTTCTGATATCAGATAACTGCGCTCTATCGGAAAACGTTGAAATTATTCATCATTGAATAATTTCAGCGTATCGAATCATTTGCGGCTGCGGAAGCAAATGATTCGGAATAATTTAATAGAACGTCTTCCGATAGAGCGCCGCGCACGAATTTTTTATTCGATAAAGCAAAAAAAATGGATTATTCGAAAAAAATCGTAGATAAAAAGATAGATAATTTAATTATCTTTAAAATGGTGCAGGTTTCATAATAATACGCCAGATAGTATTTGCGTAGTAGTCGTTTTTGTGTTCGGTTAGACCTAATTTCACAAATTAATTACACTATGTAATATAAACAAAATCTAAAATATTCAAAGCTAAGATTATTAGGAAAATGTTCTTGTTTAACATATATATTTTTCGAATCGTAAGCAGTACTCGTTTAGACGTAATTATCAGTTTAAAATCATTAATTTTCGTTAGGAAATTTCTTCATTCGGTCGCCGCGCTGGCCTAGGCCCGCGATAAAAGCTATGCAATAGCTTAAAATATATCGAATGTAAATAAAATAAAATAAAATACCAGTTCTAATGTTTTTAAAAAAAATAGTTTATAAAATAAAAAAATACGTGTGGCACTCGGGGACTGCCGCGGTAAAGCTCTTGCATAGCATTTTTGACAACTTATACAATTATAATTATTTATTTATTTTCTTTTTTCTGATATCAGATACCTGCGCTCTATCGGAAAACGTTGAAATTATTCCGAATCATTTGCGGCTGCGGAAGCAAATGATTCGGAATAATTTAAACGTCTTCAGATAGAGCGCCGCGCACGAATTTTTAATTCGATAAAGCAAAAAAAAACGGATTATTCGAAGAAAATCGTAGATAAAAAGATAGATAATCAAATTATCTTTAAAATGGTGCAGGTTTCATAATAATACGCCAGATAGTATTTGCGTAGTAGTCGTTTTTGTGTTCGGTTAGACCTAATTTCACAAATTAATTACACTATGTAATATAAACAAAATCTAAAATATTCAAATCTAAGAATATTAGGAAAATGTTCTTGTGTAACATATATTTTTTTTGAATCGTAAGCAGTACTTGTTTAGACGTAATTATCAGTTTAAAATCATTAATTTTCGTTAAGAAATTTCTTCATTCGGTCGCCGCGCTGGCCTAGGCCCGCGATAAAAGCTATGCAATAGCTTAAAACAGTCACAGACAATAACAATAATAATAATACATAGTCACAAATGGGTAGTCGAATAGGGATAGATAGTGGATAGGGACCTTCCAGGCTCAAGCATTGTCCTTGTTGTGTTTTATTTATTTCCTTTTCAATTGTTAATATTTGGACATTTTCATATAGATTATAATTCTGATGACAGTCGTGTGGTCGCTGCTAATTTATCCCCACCAGCGAGCTTGTGCCAGCGTTCCCATATTTACAATTTAAATCATATTTGTATTACTAAATTAGCAGTTGTAAAATATGCGACCGAAAAATTTACCAACCTTGTAGATCGGCTATAGTAAAAAAATAGTTACGAACATTTTATTTCTTTTTAAAATCCTAAAATGCGCTGAATTAGATAGGTACCTATGGCTTTTTGAGTGCTGTACGATTTGATCGAAACATTCCTGGCAACGCTGGCGTGCGCCCGGTCGTTCCCGGTGTCCCATAACGTTAAATCGCTACAGCGATATATGAGAAATATATCAGAATATTTGTTTTTAATAAAAAGTATATTTATAAGGCCACGATGCGTAGTTTTCTTTCCAACCTTGATTAATGTTAAAAATGAAGCATTTTCTAACGTGCGCGGCGTAAGTATTAGTATTTTTTTAACACGTCGATAGGAATTCCTACACTTGGTAAAGCCAACATTAAGAAAAATAACTACTACAATATTTATATAAGTACCTTGAACATTTAAGCGCAGATTTTTTCAGAAAAGTCAAGATTCATTCAGAAGACATTCATCTAAGATTTTTCAAATTCATCCAGAATTTTCAAGCACAGACACGACCCGGTAGCATAGTGGTTAAGTCGCCTGGAGCTTACAATGTAAGATACGTTGTAACGTCCCGGGTTCGATTCCCGGCTGGGTCACCATTTTCCGTTGGGATAAATTTAACGGAATTGCATTTTCAATTCAGAAATCGAATGCAATAACAAGACACACACTTACACACATGTTACAAGCCCACATACATATAAACAGGGCATAGTAGGGTTGGTTGTAAGAGATTATCATATGGAAGTAAACCCGCCTATTTTGATTTCACAATAAAGAGTACAAACAAACAGATTTTCAATGGTATATATAATTAACAAAGTTTGCCTATATTTTCAATCGTAATTTTCGATAATTTTGCAAATTAATATATGAACAATAATACTAGAAAATCAATCGCGAAAATTGCCTTCCCAGAAATCTTTTTTTGAACTAAATCGTCTACTTATGTGATAGTTTTATATAACGTTTGGAATCACTACTATATGTGCACATGTCACGAGCTCAGATAGACCTGGCATGACAAAGACATCCTTAGTGTACATAAAAAGCGATTAAAATCGTTCAGATGCAAAGGTGAGAACAACATAAAAAAATATTTTTTTAAAATCTGCTCACCGTCACTGCTACATCTAGAGTCAACTTTTCTTCTTTTCAGCTTCAGGTCTTGAAATAAGCTCATATTGTCGAGCTCACACGGGCCACGAGTGAGTGTCATAATTCCTGAAACAAATGATGAAAAAAAAATAATTAAGAAGCATAAAAACCACTCACAGCAAGAGCGGGATAAAAGAGCGTCGTTGATTGATATCAGAGGGAGATAAAACAATCGGGTTTTTATTATTTTTAAAATAAATCGAAAAGCGTTTAGGCGCTATAGCGGAAGAATACTCACATACAGAATTCAGTCTGGAAATAGTCCTAATCGTCTCGCCGGGGGATGGGGGGGGGGGGTGGCAAAATGTATATATCCGTCTTGATCTCGAAAAAAAAATGCGCGTTCACAATACTTTCCCTGCTGGGAATTTAAAAATAACAGGAAGAAAAAATATAAAATGTCCATTTTTGTCCATATTTGTGTGTTGCCACAGAGGAATATGTAGAACAGAGAGCGGGAGTGCGAAGGCGGGCTGTGAATAAATGCGTTCACCGAATAGAAAGAGATAGTTGCATGTGGGGCCCTCCTCTATCCTTGTCTAGTTGCGCATGCGCGTTTATCCATAGCACATAGCAGACGTATGACGTCGAAGCGTTGCCATGGTGATATATAAGAGTTGCCATAGTGATATATGTACGTGTGCCCGTGCATCCGCGACTAGACAAGGATGGACGGAGTACTATATCTATTCTCAGGCTGGTCACGAGGTCTAGTACTTATATTTCAATAGTTGCTACGGTCAAACACACAGTTACGAACTTGCGGATCAGAGAAATCATCGGAAAAGCCTTAATTTCCAAAACAGTATTCCAGTAATAAAAATATAGAAAAGACAATTTCGTGTATTTTGTTATTTCCTGAGACTCTTTGTTTGAAATTATTTTCATGATCAAAATGCAATAAATCGGACCCACTGTGGGCCGATGCTCGCATGTATCCTAAATAGTAGACGTGCTCTTAAAACATTACAAAATAGTACAAATTCATACGATTTATTGAAAAATAAAGAAAAGATTATAATAATACTATAGAAAGAACAGGTCGTTACAAGGAAAACTTTAAAGTGCTGAAAGTACTAACGTCTTTTGAACAACGTCACTACAGCCTTCTTGCTTCAAGAACGGCAAAAAAATCAGTCTAGCTAGGGGCGACATAAACTATGTTTATGTTCAGGCGGTGTAATTCTTTGTCACCGAAATAAATCTATTTTTAAATACCTATATGTACCGATATATATATATATATATATATATATATATATATATATATATATATATATATATATATATATATATATATATATATATATATATATATATATATATATATATATATATATATATATATATATATATATATATATATATATATATATATTATATATATATATATATATATATATATATATATATATATATATATATATATATATATATATATATATATATATATATATATATATATATATATATATATATATATATATATATATATATATATATATATATATATATATATATATATATATATATATATATATATATATATATATATATATATATATATATATATATATATATATATATATATATAAATTATTTTCAATAATATATAAAATTAGATTCATGAAAAGTTACTTATCTGGGGTCCTGGTGGACCAGAAACATTTAAACGATAGTTAATGTCCTCTTTAAATACTTAGGGCAGCGGCACCTGTTTCCGCAATTGATAACCTATGATGTTCTTAGTTATTGCAGCCGAATTACTGTATGCCCTTGGATGTAATAAGTATAGGAGGATGGTTTCTGTAACAGAAATGGATGTTAGTAACTTATTTTAGAAGAAATTATATGATTGAGAATATTTCGACACTAGTCGTATTCATCTCTATGACATTTCTCAGAAATGTCATAGAGATGAATACGACTAGTGTCGAAATATTCTCAATCATATAATTTCTTCTAAAATAAGTTACTAACATCCATTTCTGTTACAGAAACCATCCTCCTATACTTATTACATCCAAGGGCATACAGTAATTCGGCTGCAATAACTAAGAACGTCATAGGTTATCAATTGCGGAAACAGGTGCCGCTGCCCTAAGTATTTAAAGAGGACATTAACTATCGTTTAAATGTTTCTGGTCCACCAGGACCCCAGATAAGTAACTTTTCATGAATCTAATTTTATATATTATTGAAAATAATTTATATATATATATATATATATATATATATATATATATATATATATATATATATATATATATATATATATATATATATATATATATATATATATATATATATATATATATATATATATATATATATATATATATATATATATATATTTACGGCCAAGCCGTCGTCAAGATAAATGACATTTGAAATGTCATTTATCTTGACGACGGCTTGGCCGAAATATTGATAGACATTTTAATAATCATTAGTTTTTAGTTTTTAAGATATCTAATCGCCTATTATTTTCCAGCATTGCTCTCATCTTTCGAATTGCTGTGTTGCCGCTGTAGGATAAAGTAGAAAGGTTCCAATACCACAGTAGGAAACCGCAAATACTGAAAGAAGAGAAAACGAAAAAGGCGTGGAGTCGCTCCTGGTCGCCACAGACCAGATAAGTGCCCTTTCATTTATTTTATCATTTCATTTATTTAGTAATAAACATAATTTCAATTTTAAAAAAAAATATATATATATAATGCCATCTATTAGATTATTCGGACATTAAAGCGTCTAATTATCATAAATCGAAACCTGTATTTCTATAAATTATATCCAAACGTGTGCACAAGTAAATTGTTTTTTGGTACGCCTGCCTTAGTACAGGCATAGGCATAGTTAGACGGCGTAAACATAATTATTAAGATGATGCTGTGTGCTTCGATTTTTGTTACTGGTACAAACACGAATATTTTAAATTAATAAACAAATAAAAATTAATACTTAAACACTATATTTTGAGAAAATGGATAAAAAATCTCACAACACTCCTTCAGATAACCTACTCATAGTACTAGTATCAAAAAACAAACATAAAAAAATTAAAAACAAATCAATTCTTCGACAAGACAGACATTGAAAATTCTGAATTTTAATGTTTTCTTGTGTCACGTATTTGTTGAGGTTTTAGTTTCTGCATGTGCGCAATGAATTTCGCAACACATTTGCGGCGCGAACAACAATAATTTTGTTTGTCGGCGCAGAATAAATGTCAAGGTATCCGTTTAGATATTTTCCAATGCTACTCTAGCGGTGGAGACGGCGGTGCGTACAGTGCGGTCGAGGTAAGCTGATCGTCGCAACACTAATATACCTGCCTCATATTATATAATAATAAAAAAAATACTGCCGTTACAGAAATTACTGTATTTATAGATATTTTTGTCACGGTTTTTTATGAAATATTTGTGATAAGTATTTATCCATATAGATACATGTATATATCCGGAATGTACTCAATAAGACCTTTCATTTGACACTAAACACGATATATTTGTGTTAATTTATTGATATTTAGACATTTGGGTATTTAGACAAATACATACTAAATATTTAGGCAGTTAAGGTACCCTATAACCACAAACTTCTATATTGGTTGAAGTGATTAGAAGTTATAGTGGAATAACGAAACGGAAAACATACATAGATAAACCCTGAACACATTACTTGCCATTTTTTTTTTGGGCAGTCGTGTAAAAATATGAGTTTTGCAATGGATTCAAATTATGTTGTTAATACAACATATATACCTATATAACTATATATACCTGATGTTAGCGGTAATTCAGTTCGAATTTATGGCGGATAGTGGGGTCCTTTTCCCCTCAACCCACACAGGATCGGGTGGCCAACTGATACAGTCATAGGCTAACACCGCAGATGCGCAAACCGCCCAGCAGTGTCCAAGTTCTTCCCCCAGAGGATCCGATCCCACCTGTCCACGACACAGCCGTGACAGGGGAAACAGAGTTCTTTTCAGGTTCGTCCCTCTTCGAGGAGGCTATCGGATGGGAGTTGAGTCGTGAGTACAGCTGACCAAAGGTGCATCCGAGCAGGTCATATGGCCCAAGCTGAACGGAACAGTTAGCCGCCTGTTTACGTATTAGAAATTCTTTATTGCACATTTTAAGAAAAAAACATACAACGGGCGGACTTACTACTCAAAGTAAAATCTCTTACAGCCAACCTTCGTGAAAGTATAAGAATTTAGGTGGCAGTAGAGTAAAATAAACAAAAGAAACTTAATTCTGAACAAAATTGATTAATTAACAAAAATGCCTTTTTTTTTAAAAAACAAAATAGTATTTCGAAATTTTTTTAAGTAACGGAGGATTGAAGAGGATGGGATGAGACGAAGGATAACTAGGAATTTAGGAACATGAAATGATTTTTCAGAGACATTTGAAAAGTAGAAACCGTTGGTGCGTTTCTGTTATGTGACAGGAGTTCCATAGTCTAGCTGCATGAACGGTGATGGAATATGTAAAAAAAATACATGACAGATTGCAAAAAAAATGCTGCCTTTTCTAGACCTAATCTCTCCATTCTATTGTCTGGGTTCAACTACACGGCTACCAAGCGGCGGGCAGTGTGATTATTTTCAGAAACGCGACGCATCTATTGTATACATTTCTTCCCTAATCTGTGGCTAAAGCGAGATAGCTAGAGACAAGAGAGGTGGTATCATTGCTGTAGGCACAATAAATTAAATGAGCGCGTACAGAAGCGCTGATTCAAACCAAGGTTACAACCTAGCCGAGCAATCGGTTGAGCAATGCTTCTAATGAACCGCTCCTATATTCATGACGCAAATGCAAACTACAAGACAACTAACCAACATAATCTACCAAATATGTTACATCAGAATCAGATTGTACGTCCTTTGGAAAATTTATAAATAGAGTGAGTCAATGAACGTGTATTTGTAGAAATTTTGACCTTATCACTTTACTCACCGATCACTTCATTTATTTATTTTTTTATTTTTTATTTATTTATTGTGTTTATTCACTTATTACTAATCAACATAACAGTAAAACCAAGGCATTGAGAAGTAAAATTAATAAAGATATTACCATAACTATACAAATAGAATGACACTTATAATACTAGCTTTCATGTAAGAATAAATAATTATTAGCTTGCAATTTAAACAAGTGAGGGTTGGCGGTAAAAATATCAAAATCTGGTGCCATCGAGTGAATTTCATTTAAGCGCCGCAAAGCACGCGCCAACAAGTTCCACCTCGTAAGGTTAGTGCGCGAGAACGGTTCCGCGAAAAGATGGTGCGATCGAGCACGGAGATAATTATTTGGTATGAATAGATCCACCTTGGCTAGTAAGATAGGGTTATCAGTTTTACCACGAATTAGATTGAAAACATAGGACATGGTCAGCATTTCTCTTCTGAGACAGAGAGAATTATAGCCAACCGTGCCTGTGATAAATGTAGTCGGATACAAAAATGGATAATATTCGTACTGCTTGAAGTACAGAAATCTCAAAAAACACTTCTGTACCTTTTCCAGCATGAGGGTATAAGTATATTCATGTGGATTCCAAAAAGCTGCATTCGTTTCCATGCGACTTCTAACAATCGAGTTGTACAACGTGCGCATAACCCGAATATTATTGAAGTGCTTGGATTGCCGTATCACAAACCCTAGAAGCTTGAAAGAAGTTGTAGATAGTTGTCTAATATGTTCCTTGAAGTTTCACTTGGGGTAGAAAAAAACTCCCAAGTCCTTGACTTCAGTAACTCTGGGAAGCACACATCCAGCGATGGAGTAATCATACATCAGATGATCAGGCGATCTTGTGTATGTCATTTGTTAATATTGAAGTGAAGGTTACGAGCTTGGCTCCATGCATAAACTGCATCAATATCACGCTGGAAGAGCTCGCAGGCCTCAGCACTTCCAGTTGATAAAAACAATTTGACGTCATCAGCAAACATTAGACAACGTGCAGATGTGACTACTTTACTCAGATTATTAACAAATAAGTTAAATAACAAAGGCCCCAAGTTTGATCCTTGCTATGACTAAATCACTTATACCTCTAAAACTACACGATATCATTAATCCAGTATCGCAGCAAGTTTAAACCACTAAATATACTAAAAACAATTAAAAACACGACTGCTGTAACAGACAGTGAACTACTGTACAAAGTTATAATTATTTTTATTAGATTTCTTATGAAATATTTGTGATTTATGTATTTATCCTTATAGATACATGTATATTTCCGGAATGTACTGAATCAGGCCTTTCATTTGAGACTAAATACGATATCTTTATGTTAATTTATTGACATTTGGATATTCAGGCAACTGCTTACTTGATATTTGGACAGTTTAGGTACCCTAGACTGCCGTTTCAAAAACTATTGTATTTATAATTAGTTTTATTACGGTTTTTTGTGAATTATTTGTGGTTTATGTATTTATTCATATAGATACATGTATACTCGAATTTACTGAATGTACTCAATCAGACCTTTCATTCGACACTTAACACGATGTATTTATGTTAATTTATTGACATTGGGATATTCATACAACTACTTACTTGATATTTGGACAGTTAAGGTACCATATAACACTCGCGATGACATAACGATTTTAAAAATACCACACACGTCTAAAT
Organism: Micropterix aruncella; assembly: GCA_944548615.1. Taxonomy (NCBI): domain Eukaryota; kingdom Metazoa; phylum Arthropoda; class Insecta; order Lepidoptera; family Micropterigidae; genus Micropterix; species Micropterix aruncella. The sequence continues at coordinate 19,744,843 of OX155973.1, forward strand.
CGGTTCAAGCGTTCAGAAGTTATGGTGAAATAAAGAAATGGATAACATACACAAATGAACCCTGAATACATTATACTCCTTTTTTGTTAAGCAGACGTGTAAAAAACACGACTGCCGTTCTAATAAGTATTTATAATTATTATAAACAATTATTGGTTTGTTGAAAAGCACTTTTTATAGAGAATACAGTTTTTCGTTAAAATGACATTCAATTTACGACAGCTCCGTTACGCGTTGACGAGTGTTATCTATATAAAAATCCAGTACTTAAAAACGATTGCGCTTTCTGTGAGTCAGTCGACGGGCCTTTTCCAATGCCCGCGAATTAACCCGGTGGGCAATTGCCCTTTATTGGGACATCACGTAATCCGGGCCCATTGACCCGGTTTTCTGAGTGTGGCGTAACAGGGCTGCGCGCACTGCGGCAGGTATCAAATAAATGTGGCAAAAGGTTCACATGTTTTTACTGTTTGTACCTAATTTTTGAATGAAAATTAAGAATCAATTAAATACTGTTATTACATACGTGTTCATTATTATTTTTCTTATTAGTCTTAAAGCAATTCGCATTCATAGTATGGCTTTTACTTTCGTTTTCGCTTTGGGAGTCTATAGCTATAAATATCACAATAATATAGCATAATACATATCACCATATCGGTTAGTAGACGAAAACAACAAGTCGAGAGACCGGAGTAATCTGGTCGCAATTGGAAGTAACGGCGTGAGTGTAAGCCCGCTGGGTAACATACCTGGTTATCTCGCGGATAAGGCGTTGGCCTCTTACGGGCATGTGGCGGAGCTTGACGGTGGACTGTTTTGTCCAAGTCTTCTGCGTTCACTTCACGGGAGATAGAACGACCAATCGTTAAAACTTCCTGAGGTGACGGGTTCGCCCGTTATAGTTGACAACTCAGTATTCAGTATTCAGTATTCAATTTATTTATTCAGAATATACAATAAAAGCATGAATTATGAATTAAAGCTAATTATCGCATATTAGAATTCGTCAGTTTAAATGTAGATATAAAACGATTAAAGCATAAATAATAATTCTACAATAGCGTTGACTAAAGTCGGCTTTACACGGCAGACAAATAAAATTTTACAAAAATAGAGCTGAATCCATGTACATGAGTATACATATAAAATAGATAATTATTGTAAGAATATTAATAGTCATCAAGCACTTTATACAAAAAATAATCACACAATAGGAAGTATCAAAACAAAATTGGGAAAAACAACGTATGTATATGATCAGGTATGTTACATTACACATTGAAGTCTACATATTAAATATTAAATTCATAATATTATTATTAAACAATAACAACTAAAATGAGGTACCTGAAAGTTACATATTAATGTTATTCCCATTTGAAGGAATTGGCATGCTCAAAAAAATCACCCAGCTTATAGAAAGCATGTGTGGATTGTAGCTTTTGTTTAATAAATCTTTTAAACACCTTTGTTTCCATCTTTCTTGTGGAGAGTGGTAGCTGGTTAAAGAGCTTATAGCTCAAATATCCAAAGGACTTTTGTGTCTGCGTAAGGCGTACTTTAGGCAGGATAACGTCATCACGTCTGCGTGTATTGTGGGAGTGCATATACCCGTTTACCTCTTGTTCGTTAATATTTGATTTAGCATATAGTAGACATTGTAAAATATATTCAGACGTAAACGTAAGTATTTTGTACTTAAGAAAATATGGTTCGCAGTGCGTGTCACGGGATACTCCTGCAATTGCTCTTAGTGCACTTTTCTGTAAAATGAAAACCCTAGAACTGTCTGTGGCATTCCCCCATATCAGTATACCATAAGTCATTTTAGAATGGAAACAGGCATGATACGCAGTTAATGCAGCGATTTCACCAGCTAAGAATTTAATCTTTTTTATAGCATATATTGCCGAAGAAAGCTCTCTATTTAGTCCACTGTATAGCTCCACCAACGAGCCCGTGAGAGTTCAATTCTCTCTCACGGGCTCGTTGCAACAGAGCCGTCTCACTCTATTTGCAACAGTGCCCATTAGCTCCCTAAATATAATGATATATAATTCACGACTAACTCACAAAAATCACTGTTAAATTCTATATCGTTATGCTATTTTGTTCCAGGTCTAAAGCCACTTGTCGCTTTCGACCGCCAAAAAGACGCGGCCGCGCCTCGTCCCTTCTGTCTGCATTGGCTCGTACGTTACCATGGGGGCGTCTCGAAAACGCGTCCCGTCCACGCCACGTTCGCGGCCGACGCTCGCGCCACATCGCCTCTGTCTGAACCACCTCTTATAAGGGCAGGGTTGCCTTGCTTCTGTTTAAATCAACATGATTCTCGACAGAGTCGTACTCTATGTTCAGAGCTTAGTAACTGGTAACGTTGGTGCTCTTTGTGTAAAATATATTCTGTAAAATATATTCATTCTGAGATTTTGGCATTATGGAAATAGTATGAAAAGCTGCTTGGGGCTCTTGGTCTATAAACGATAAAGACTTCATCGCAAATCAATTCGCAAATTATCCGCCCCGTAGTTCATATTTTAAGTTTCTCCGTCGTACAGCATTCCTACTGTTTATTTAGGATATCATCGAGCTGTATAGAGAAATATCAAACAAACAAAGAAAACGCTCAGGCTGAGAAAATACAAATAAAACGAGGAAACTACCAGCCACCCGCAGGGAAGTTAAAATAAGAACACCCATCCCTTCGACGAGTTGCAAACTACATCAATCAAAATAAAACCGGTCAAGTGCGGTTTAATTCAGGCGCTGAGGATTTTTCCAAGTGTTAATAAAAGGACCCTTTAATCCTAGATATTCTTTGTTTAATCATATCCTCTCACGTCCTTCGCTCATTGCGGATTTCCTTCAAATTTATTTTTACAGTTTCTATCATATTTGCTATTTAAGGTTATCAGTTTGATTACCATTTCAAAAAAAATATATTTTTTGCAGAACAAAAAAAACTATTTTTGAGATATTGAATTGCAAATGTTTCTTGGTTATAGTTGCGTTGGTTATAGCGAGCTTAATTTAGCCTGAAACAAAAAAAGTAAACTAAGATATTAATTTTTACACGTGCATTTTCTAGATGAACTAAAAAAAATAACCAAAAGTTATATATTTTTAATTTTTTAATGGTTTAAAGAAATGCAGAAATATTTTAACGCTATTCCACAAAACATCAAATCAATGCAACAACCAGGATTCAAACAGACATTAAAGCACTGGCCCAAAAATAAATGCTGTTACAGCGTCAATGACTTTTTAAACGATAATGACAAATAAATAATATAACATATTTTTATTGTAATTCTCCAACATTTTAAACTTTAAACATTTATATTTAATTCTAGCTCTAAATCTGACAAACCGTAGATAGCCTAATAATTCCAGATTGACATTTTAATTTAAAAACAAACTGACATTTGATTTATATATAGTAATGGAAATTTACTAAATTTGTAGATAATAGTTCTAATTATTATGTATTTTGTTAATACCTATGTCTAAAACGTAATATTTTCGGATTTGCTTTCCTTCAATTGCGAAGTGAACATATTTAATTATAGAAAAATACATATTGTACGCCTGATTGGTAAACTGTATAGCACATATAATAGTACCTATCCATTTTGTACGACCTACTTACAGTTCACAATAAATAATAATTATTATTATTATTATTACCGTTGCAATAATTTAACAAAATTATCATCTTGGAATATGGATTCAATTCAAATTCCTTTATATTAACTATATAATAGCTTCCTTACCAGACAGCTCATACTTATATTTTTTTAATTATCTCCAAAGCTTCTTACGTTGGGACTATTGTAGAACCAGAGACATTGATTAAAGAAGCTATTTCGTACTTTACTCATACCTACAGTGCTAACGGTAGAGAGGTTACACAAACCCCTCTAAAAGATTTTATTTGTATATAGATTTACTATGTAATTTCTTATTTCTTTCTTTCTTTACTTTTAATCTCTGGTTATCTATTGTATATAATGCGATAGGATTGCACACCATCCTAACTCATTGGAATAAGGACATTATAATTTAAATTATAAATTATTATTTTAGATGGTTAAGAGTTAGCATTCTCGTTGTTGGTTAGTATTGTAAGAGAGCGTTAGTTAATTCATTGATTATATATGGTATAAAATTGCTCAGCTCCATATGACATGTTGGCAACCCTTTTTTGACGACGAAATGCAGGTGGCGCTGGTATCATTGACGGCGAAGGTAATAGCAATTTATTTGTAAATCTATAATGATAATGATAATGAATGGTTTTTTATAAGGGACAGATTGATTATATAAACCCTATAATTTAAATAGTGATACCATTTATAGCATTTCATTATTAGTTCCATCTATCGCATGTTTTATATAGGATAACAATCTATCACTACATGGCATTCTATCTAAATAGACCAGTAAGATTGAATTGGACAAGTGCGTAATTATTATATATTGAAACTTGTATACAAAATTATAAATTGTCATTTTTGTTTAAATAATATTAAAATAATAAGGCCTCTTGTCCACGCACATTTTTTTGTTTGAAAAATGTTGCCTAATTCACCGTGAAATCAAAAAAAAAACACAGGTCGTTAGTGTTGTATGGATCACTATGAAAGCTTAGATACAGACACGGCGGCGGCGGTCACCGTCCGTTTTTCCGCCGTGTCCGTCGACAAACTTCTTTAGTGATCCAAACAACACTGACGACCGTGCCTAGACATGACGAATATACAGTAGATTTTCACAGCGAAAAAACTTGTATGGACAAGAGGCCTAAGATTTGATTATTTTATTACCTTACAGGCGTGTGTAAGCGCATTCTAAAGTGCGCCTCCATCAGTTATACCACGAAAGTGGCCATATTGAATATAAAATTCAATTTTAGGAACTATGAGTGCCGTTGCGATTCGTAGTAAAATACTGGTTTCCATATCGTAGTAGGTAGTTAAACAATCTAATACACTATATAATCAATGGTTAGAGTAAGTAGATATTGTAGATTGTATGGAGCATTTACCCATTGTGGATGTCATTTTCTGCGTTCCCGTGGGGCTGCCCGGACTTGGCGGGCTGGGCGACGCGGGCAACGCGTGCGATGCGGCCTCCGTGTTGGCCGCTTGCTGCTCGCCACCGGGTCTCACCAGCGGCCACAGACTCTCGCACTGCACTCTTTCCTCCGCGCCGAGCACATTGAAATCACCGTATTTGTCGTTCGGCACTTGCTTCGGACCGCACTTTGAACTGGGAACAACCACACCCGACCTTCAACTACCGACTACCAACCTACAGGCAGGTCACGCCATTTTTTCCTTATCATTTATTTATTTATTTGTTTTCAACAAATTATTGAACAATTGTATTTTTAAACAAATTACTTCTTAATCGGTTTAAGCGTTTAGAAGTTCTGGTGAAATAAAGAAACGGGAAACGTACATAGATGAACCCTAAACGCAATTTACTCCTTTTTTGTTGAGCAGTTGTGTAAGGTTGGTACCACGAGTGGTTCATGCGAACGATAGAGAGCAGTGCGTTAGAGCGGAATGTAAAATGAACGATCGTATCTTTTCCTGCACACCTGTCGAACATGAAATAATCTCGAATAGTTGGAAGATATTTCGCCCAGTCTTACATTATGCCACTCTATGTTCGATTGGTCGTATTTCGCTGAAAAAGTGAGAATGGTTTATTTCATAATCCGCCTTAACGTATTGGTCAATGTCGTTATACCTTCCTGCGGTAACGGGTTCGCCCATGACAACTCCAAAATATGCTTCTTTAAATATCCAGGAATGCAAATAACGTAAGTATTTTTATTAATGTGACTATTTATCCCTCGTTTCATAGCATTTCGGTCAAGTCTTCGAACAAAGCTCGTGGGCGTATGTGACGTTATCTTTCATTTTTCGTTCATCTTTTACCATTCATTTTTCTTGTAAGCGTAATTGCTACAATTCTCTAATACAACACAGGCGAATAGCATCTTTTTCGAATATCAATACTGTCCAAGCCGGCGCACAAAGAGTACGTTTGAAAATTACTCGTATAACGATACTTCATACCCGTAATTTTCAGCGGACTTGTTTGTATATTTGTTTATGCTTTGTCTTATACATCAGTGAGATAAAAAAAAAGCACTTCGCTTGTTTTGCATTACAGAATAACCTCAAATAGCTAGGTTTTCTTAAGAGACAAAGTAAGTTGTTTTTTAATGTAAAACAAAAAAAAATATAACAATATATATATATATATATATATATATATATATATATATATATATATATATATATATATATATATATATATATATATATATATATATATATATATATATATATATATATATATATATATATATATATATATATATATATATATATATATATATATATATATATATATATATATATATATATATATATATATATATAAAACGAAGAATAATGTCACAAACACTCTTACGGGCGTTCGAAACGTTGCGTTTTCATATATTCCCATACGCTTGGAATATATTATAGTTTTAAGTATTCGTTGTTTAATAAAGAAATCAAGTAAAAAATCTCTTTTCGCGAACCCAATTTCGCCGAGCGCTAAAACTAAATTTTCTAGAGATAATGCCAAGAAAAGCATTTCTGTATCTGAAAAAACGTTTTGTTCGTATACAGGCTGAGTTATTAATTAGTGACATACTTGTAGTGGACGAGTCAGTATGCCAACCTAAGAGACTTTTAATAAGAATTTTTGGAAAAAAACAAATTTAGAAAATATTTTTTTTATTTTTGAAAAATAGTATAAAAAGTTCTGGGCACGATGCGGTATCTTGTGGTAGGTAAATGTCACAAGGTTATACGCTATATGGCGCAGCGTGCTCAGCGCTTCTCAAACTTTTCTTTAATAAATAATATTTACAAAATTGAGAAGTTGCTTACTTCGTCATTCTGATTCACCCACTACCAAGATGTCACTAATTAAAGACTCACCCTGTAGTCGCAAATTTTTGCAAATTAAGGTCGCGGAAAGTAATTTTTATACTCGTGTTTAATAAACAAGAAATATACAATACTGCCATTGATTTAAACACGTGGTACAGGAACCACCTGGTTTACGTCATTAACTCGGGTAATCCCCGCCGCGAGCCGTTGGCTCCCCGAGAACCTAGCCTCTCCGTTTATTGTAATACCTATCAATCCGATAGTCCAACATTTGGTCAGTTCACAAAATTAGAGCTTTCACATCACTGCATGAAAAAAGGCACTGGTTCGCGAGATCACTGTGTTCGGCCGTTTTTCGCGCGTGGATCGCTAGGGATCTATAGATCTCGGAGGCTGCGCGCGCGACGGGCGGCGATCGCCTCGCTTGAATCGCGGGCGCTGAGTGGCGCGCAAACTTTCACCGAAATTTCGGCAAGGCCCTGCCGAAAATTTCGCTTTCATTTAATTATTATTAGCATAGCCACGTCTCGCTCGCGCTGGCAGTGTGCCCGATAAGTGCGTCCCGCTCTTGAGGTTCGTTGACCGGCGACGACTGTTTTTTTCACGGCGGTGTGGTTACATTACCGTTTTTTTCTCTCTCACTCTCCGCTCCGGCTGACTGTTACGTCTTATAAATGCTTTTCGTTTCAATGGCCCTCTTTGGTTATGTATTTTTATTATCTTTTTATATCCGAGTAATAGATGAATCAAATATAAAACTGTTTTTTTAAATGTATTCTTATGCAGCTGTAATAATCTTATGCAGTTGGGCAAATATGAGCGTCGTTTTTAGGTCAGCCCAACTCACGGGTCAGCACCGATCTGGTGTCCTACAAGCAGAAGTTCGAGCCCGGTAAGGAATCTGTTCCCCAAGCAACTAAGTCTGCAGGTGGATCATTGTCTCAGGCTTCTACGCTCAACCCACGGCTGAAAGAAAGACCACATATCGTTATACCAGCGTGGAATGACGGGTTCACCCGTTGTAATGGACACCGCCCAACTACAACTACAACTAAATCTGTAAACTACAACGGGCAGTTTTAACGAAATTTGATCCTTTTGTCTCCCGTGTGGTGAACGATGGACAAAACAGTCCACCGTAATGGACCCTTGATGAGTTGACCACGAAGACACATTTCTTCAGGGTCGGTCATACTCACGGGTCAACACCCATCCGGCGACCTCCACGCATGAAGCGCGAGCCCGGGTAGGACTCTGGCCTTTAGGCTAGTTTCCCCTAGGAGTCAACCTTATGGCGCTCCTGGGCGGTCTGCGCACCGTGCGGCGTAAGCCAATCGATTGTGCATTCTGACTAACAGTCGGGGGAGTCTGGAAGCAGTACTGTTTAATATAGAGCGGGGGTCGTTGCGGACCTTACGGCGACTGCTCTTGAAACGACCATCGGCTACGCGATCCTGGGAGGAACAGCCGGGCAAAGGATGCCGTGGTCCGCGATAGATTCGGTTTACACCGTTTCACCGCTTCGTAAGAGAGAGGACCGCGCAAGCGACCGCGAACTCCTAGCCAGTCGAGAGACCGGAGTAATCTGGTCGCAATTAAAAAAAAGTGTAATCCCGCTGGGTAACATACCTGGTTATCCCGCGGATAAGGCGTTGGCCTCTTACGGGTATGTGGCCGAGCTTGACGGTGGACTGTTTTGTCCAAGTCTTCTGCGTTCACTTTACGGGAGATAGAACGACTAATCGGTAAAATTTCCTGAGTTGACGGGTTCGCCCGTTGCAGTTGACAACTCTATTTGTTTATCTAAAGATATCTGCCCTTGAAATGGCTAATCGGCCTCCGATCCCGAGTGAAGGAACGAGCAATGGATGCCATGGTCCGCGATACATTCAAACTGAACTACAGCTTGCATTAGGTACAGGATCGCGCAAACAACCCAGAACCTATAGCCAGTCGCGAGAATGGAAGAATCCGGCCATAACTAAAAGCGAGGGAGATTGGACGGATGAAGCCGATTCTGAAAATTTTGTGTACGACCTCTCAGCTTGAGGCCCTCGATATGTGGAAAACCTATTCGCATATATTCCGTCGTTCGCCTTATTCCCGATGGAAAACATGCGAAAAGCTAGCGTTTGTGAAAATTATTTTTAATTCGTGATTACACGTAATGAGTCCGATGTGTCGCAAAAACAAGAATATAAAAAATAACAAACACGAATGCCGTTACAAAAAGTGAACTATTGTATTTATAATTTACGTTTTTTAGAGAATCAAGGACTTTGTTGAAAAAATATTCGATGAAACCTATATATTTTATATTTTAGATAATTCACGCTATATCTTTATAAATTATAGCCTATGTGTTATTCTGATGTGTAAGCTATATTATTGTAAAGTTTCATCAAAATCCATTCAGTAGTTTTTGCGTGAAAGAGTAACAAACATCCATACATACATACAAACTTTCGCGTTTATAATATTAGTAGGATGAGCGAAATAATAAATTCTCTTTTTATATCGCATTAGGAACTAAAAATATATTAATGCAGCGAAGAGATCTCAACGCAAGGGCAACCCTAAATCAAAATTTTCGAAAGGTGGCAAAACAACTACTTAAATTTCAAATAAATTTATTCGTATTTAATTTTGCAATAGTTATAATTCACAATAATCAAAACCTAACTAGGCTGCTACCCGTTCTAAGGTAGACGATTTATTTTAATCATTGTTGAGAAATATATCTAGATTTGAGAAATTTAAAAAACCGTATCGTGTTTAATTATAATAAATTTACTTTTATTACCTAAATAAAATTCGAAACAAAATGTCATAATAAATATTAATAAACTATCGCACGTAATTAACAATATATTGAAGATTAAAGAAGTCAATAAAGGAGTCAATTAAAAACGATTATTAAAAATATACTTCCAAAAATAACATTATTATTTTAAAAATTGTCAAGAATTATCCATAATAATATAAGTACGGAATTATAATAGATTAATTATAATTAAAAAACCAAAATACACATGGGGATAATATTATAATACATATTTACTACATTATTCTAATTTATTTAAAATTGTACCCATTTAAATTATTATATCTGCTAATACTAACTTATACATAAATAGACGTAGACAATGCAATAAAACTGCAAACGCTGCGAATTAGGGATATTCTTAGGATATCTCTTATCGTAGTTTTCAGGATACACATATTATTGCTACAGGAAAACACTATTTAACGAAATTAAAATAAAATAATCAAAATCGTATAAATCAAAAAATCAATATAATCAAAAACAAATGAATCAAAAAATCTGAAACCAAAGTAATCAAAATAAAAATAATAACATCAAATAATCACGTTAAAAATTAACCAACAAACGAAAAAAAAATTATAGTATTAAACAAGTTAACATTAAAATAAAATCAACGAATCTTTGGCTTCTAAATATCTTCCTTTAATAATATACTCGTGGTCCTTAAATACTCGATCTTGATTGCAATGCCCATTCCCTGGTATTTGCTTGTTTAAAAAACTTATTGCACACAATAGAGTACAACGTGGTGGGCCTATTGCCAAGTGGCAATACCGCCAGGATTATTGTGACTAAAGGTTTATCTGGACAAGTTGATTTAAAAAAGGGGTAATTTTATAATGTAGCGGAAGTCATAAATTAATACATTAATACATAAAAGTCATCATAAACAAAATAAAATGGTTGCCTGAATTATCTACGCCGACCAAAACAACAGGGCGACAAATTTCAGCTACCGTCCGCCATTGCAATTACGGTGGATCTGAGCGTCCATTAAATTGACATTATCAAAACGGGCGTCCGCATTTCAGAAGAAGAATAGACGAGAGAGTCAACAGCCCGTAGTTTCGCAACAGATGACGATTCGCGCCGCCCGCGGGCGCCACACACCACTCGTTTTCACTTTCAATTTTATATTTTCATTCTCTGATATAATATATATTATATTATTCGTATCGATACTAATTTTATAAAAAAGTATCGTTTGTAAGGTTTTAAGTTTGTAAGTTTGTATGTAGTGGGTAATCTCCGAAACTACTCATCCGATTTCAAAAATTCTTTCACTAATGGAAAGCTCCATTATCGATGAGCGCTATAGGCCATATTTCATTGCGATAAATATTGGTTTTCAATACGAAATCGCGATATTTGTAAATCACGTCTTTTATCGGCGTGCGCTGAAAAAACAGTTTGATATATGTGAAAACAATATATGACAAAAATATCGGCCTCATGCTGGGGCCACACTAACGGAAACCCCGCTAATTATTGGGATGATGGACGTCAAACGTTTTGTGTACCTACGACCTTTTGCGATAATTTTTCTACAGCATTCACATTGCCGTTTGTGGTTAGGCGATAGCTTATAGGCGTTAGGCGATAGGTGGAAAAAAGAGATTTAACGCGATAATTAATGCGTTGAAGCGGAAACACTACGTTTGCTATTGTGCTTCGTGAGCTCGACGGGATCGAACGTGTTTCTTTTCTATAATATATGGAGTGGACTAACGAGAAAGTCATTGCGTTTCTCGGAATTCTGCAAACAGAGCCATGTTTGTGGGACACAAAAGTCACAAGAATCGTAAAAATCACAAAATGATGTTTGGCGACAAATAATGGAATTATTACTATTTAAAACAACAATCTAAGAAATTAAAAAGGAAACCCTAATGGGTTATTATAGTACCCATATAAAGAAATTTAGAAAGTCTTTGTATCGGTAATGATAAAATATATTCATATAATTAAAAAAACACTTTCATTAAATACAGTGTAGCTTCGTAGACGTCCATCTTGCTTGAAATTCAAGAAACATTAACGCCAATTTTATTGCCATGACGTTGACCGTGGAAGTGTGGCTACCTAATTTAACGCGTTAATATTTAACTCAATATTTATCGCGATGATAGGCATTGACGTTTTCCGTTAGTGTGGCCCCAGCATCAAAGAGATCTATAAAAAAGTCGACGACAGCATACATCCACCTTTTATATTTAAGCTGCCATAACTGCTTTATGTCTCAAAAAAATAATTTTTATTTATTTTATTTTATTTTATTAAGGAAAATAACAGTGTATAAAAGTAAGTAGCCAAACAAGATAGATATACAAATTACACCAGAGACAATTTTGCACTAAATGTTAACATCAAGATTATTTAAATGACGAGACAGAAAAAAAACGAGAATAGAAAGAGGATAGGAAGGGAGGGACCAGGAAGGGAAGGAGGAACATAGGAAAAAAAATACATTATGTTGATGGGTGTCCACGTATTTAACAAATTTACCAGTACGATATTTGAAGTTGAGACAGGTACGTTGGTATGAATAAGTACAAGTGCAAACAGTCGATAATAAGTAATAAATTTTAAATAATAATAATTATTAAATTTTAAATAATAAAAATAACTAAGCAGTGTTTGTTGAAGACAGCAATAAAATAAGAATCCTAATTGAAACATATAAATGTATTATTACGTGTGTTAAATAGAGATACAAATAGCCATTTACTGTAAGTGTTTTGGTGGTATATTAATAGAAATATCATGAAATTAGTAACGCGTGGCGAGGAACAAGACGCGTACGACTACGAGATAGGTAGCATGCATCTGAGTGGGGACGTCTTGCACTATACATAACGTAACCATTTATTTTTTTCGTCTAAGCGGGACGCCTGCAGAATTTTGTAGAAAAAAAACTTATTGGTCTTTTACTAATTTTTATTCAAAAATTAAAATCATGATAACAGTATTACTAATAATAAGTAGATATCTATGCAGTTGTTTTATATTTGTTGGAGAAGAAAATTTTTTCAAAATATCGGGTGTAGTTTTTAAGTAAGAATGGAGCTGATTACATGATTTATTAATGTTAGTCTTGGAAATCAAAATGGCTTTCGAAACTGCGCCACTTAACTGTGTTCTTTCGCTTGTCCATATTTTATCCATTAGAGAAAAAACTCTTTCGACAGGTGCGTTACTTCCAGGCAGACATAAAACGTACTCAATAATTAAACGAAAGTTAGTACAGTTGAGATTTTTATCACGGAAGTTTTTGAACAACTCCACCCAACGGTCTTCAGCAGCAATATTCTCAGAATTCCAGCTTGTAATGTTGTTATCTTTTGGGCTTACATTATCTTTTGGTGTATTTGCGAATACGGGACATTTTTGCTCTCGCTGGGGACAGCGGGACAGACAGCCTGAAAGCGGGGCTGTCCCGCCCAAAGCGGGACGTATGGTCACGTTAACTATACATGTAAAGGCAGAATCTAAAAAGGCTAATAATCTCCACCCTATTTAAATTAACAATTCTAAATTTTACGCTAAGCGAAGCCGCGGGCAACAGCATTATATATTTTATTAGGTCGGTGATATTATAGCATGGTTTCCTTAAGCAATCATGGATTTATTTTTAAAATTGGAAGAAATCATTCTTTTTTGTTTTTATTATTTACTAGCTGCGCCCAGCGGTTTCACCCGCGTGGTGATAGAAAATTGTGATAATGATGATAGAAAACCATATATCTTTATAAATTATAGCCTATGTGTTATTCTGATGTGTAAGCTATATTATTGTAAAGTTTCATCAAAATCCATTCAGTAGTTTTTGCGTGAAAGAGTAACAAACATCCATACATACATTCAAACTTTCGCGTTTATAATATTATAGTAGGATTTATTACAAACACATTCAAATGCAAGAGCACAAAAAAAAATATTTCCGATTTAGAAAAATTCCGTTATATTCTTCTAAATTTAGATATAGGTACATCTGTTTTATATGTAACCCAGGTTAAATATGCGGCGCATAATTAAATATAAATGTTTGTCTTTCTAATGTGCTCAGAAAAGTGCAACCAAGCGCGCCTTGCTAGGCAACTCCTGTGATAAGGCGAGCTTACTTCCTGTCTTATTGGAGGGTCACGGTTGTATCAAAAATGATGAATGGGGAATAACCCTGAAGTGTAGCCCGATTATTTTCCTTTTATCCTTTACATATTTAAAATGCAACGTCTGTCTGTCTGTCTATGTGTCTGTGTCATAACTCGAGAATCACTGAAATAATTTCGATTGGGGTTTTTCCCGTATGTAGCTTGCATATTCCTATTGGTTACAAGGCATATACAAGGCTATAAACAAGAAAATTAATAAAAAAATAAAAATACACGACTGTGGTTCCAAAAAGTATATAAAAAGAACTAAAAGCAGTCGAAGGATTTTAAACATTGCATTTTCTATTCTGTTAATCGAATGCAATAACAAGACACACACTTACACACATCTTACACGGACGCACATAGCACGTCATAAAAGGGTTGGTTGTAAGAGATTGTCATATGACAATAAACCCGCCCATTGTAAAATTTCACACTGAGTACAAACAAACAAAGGATTCGCCCTGGACAAAGGTGTTAGTAACAACGCCGAAACGTCGCGTGCCAGCAACTTCACGCGGTAAAATCCGATTTCAATTATTTTATAAGGTGGTGTAATTGCCTTCATTTGCCTTCTACATTGCTGAATATGGAACCACTGCGACGTTCGATATCTAGTCTAGAAATACAACTGCAAGATAGGTTTAGTAGAATTAAATCAAGTAAGGTGCCTTCACTCTGCCGCGAAAAGCTCGCACAGGGTCTACTACATCACTGACTTGCCACAAAACTCAGACCATTTTACCACAAAAATAATATCTCTGTAATAATCGATCAGGTGAATGTCCCGCTTTATAAAATGTTTCGGTGCTGTGGCCGCGAATACAAATATTTGGCAACGCTTCTGAGCAATGACCTACCGAGTGCCTCCCCCCCCCCCCCCCCCCCCACCCTCCCATCCTTATTTTCTAACCTTTCTTACATCACTTAAATTCCTTTTCGTGTAATTTCGACTTGTTCACATTACGTTAATGTGAATGTATCACATACTGTGAAAACGTGGACCGTGTACCAGAATCACCTATATTTAAATGATATACCATTTAAATGATATACCATTTAAATGATATACCATTTAAATATTATACCATTTAAATGAAGCTATAAACCATTTAAATGACGGATTTCTTTAAACATGTGGATTTTTACAATGCAAACATATAAATTATATACATATAATATTTGTGCCGCCTACTGTATATTAATAGAAATATTTCTTTTTCTTAGGGTGCCTCTCGAACTAGTGAAGGTTGGCAGTCAGCTCTGCATACTTCTGTTTGTTCTTCGCCAGGCAAAACAATTCGGCGATATTCGTAATCCCGGTCCATTCTCGAATGTTCTGCAACCAATATTTTCATCAACGTCTGATCTCTTTCGTGCAACCTTTCCCATCATAATGAGTTTGTACCTGTAGAACCTAAGCACGTGACCCAGGAATGCAGCTTTGCGCTGTTTGATGGACTGCCATGGATTGCGTTTTTGGCCTACACGCCTTAGAACTTCCTCATTGGTGACTCTGAGACCAAGATATCGGTATCATGCGTCTGTATGCCCACATCTCGGATATTTCTATACGTTTCTTAAGATCTTCATTAATAGTCCAGGCCTCACATCGTATAGAAGTATGGGCCAGAGGTAGCACTGGAGAAGTAGTATTCGAAGTGGGATTTTCAGGCTTTGATTTCGAAGGACCTTTTTTATTTTTCCAAATGCGCTGCGTACAAATTCGATGCGAGTCTTGATCTCCATTTCACTGTCCAACTTTTGTGTAAGCCAGGTGCCAAGGTATTTATATTTATCAACTTGTTCTAGTTTTTGGCCCGCCACAAATATGCTAGGTTGGATATTGGGATTATTAGAAATGACCATAGACTTAGTATTGGTGACATATTATTAATAGGATAAAATCGAATTTGCCGCGTGAAATTATTAACACCCGATGTTTCGGGAGTGTTGCAACCGGGTAGACAGTTTACCCTGAACAACGGCGATTGCAATATCACAGAAACGTCGGTTGCTTTAAACTTCGCGCGGCTAATTCGTTTTAACCCTATTTATAATATCATAAGACAGCGATACTCATCGATTTCATAGTACATGATTTTTTTTTAACACATGCTTTTGACAATTGTCTACGATAAAATGGTATGTAACTGCCTATAAATATATTGCAGTATGTTTACATATTTTAGTATTTAATTTATCATAACGATTTAATGAAATATTTGTAAACTAATGAGATCCCGAAACGCGTTCAAACGTGCATGGAGACGATTGAAGATTTCAGATTTCAAAATATATACTGATGTAATTTCTTGTGTTTCAGTATTCGTCCGAATATAGGGCACAGTTAAAGTGGTTGCCAGTACACCAAATGAGAAATGTTCATATACTTGCTCTCCTCTATCGTGTACTCTCCCAATCAACACCATCCTATCTCCACGAGCTTTTTGAACCATTAAGTTCCCACAGTTTCATACTATAGTCAGCCTCTGACAGTTTACTATACATTCCATGTCATAATACTGATTTCCATTCCTACTCGATCTGTGTTCATGGTGCAAGACTCTGGAACAATCTCCTGACAAATATACGAAGGTTGCGAAACTTCTTTACCATCATTTAAGACTCACCTCAAAGATTACTACTTTTCTAAGATTACTACTTATCTAAGTCCTCTTTAAAATTACTGGGTTTCGTTATTCGGAACCTAAAGCATTTTCACAATGTCTGGATTATGCACACATTGTATAATTCAATTGTGAGAAGTAGATTGGAAACGAATGCGGTTATATGGAATCTACATGAAGATCTTTATATCACCATGCTGGAAAAAAATCTAAAATGTTTTTTACAATTTCTATATTTCAAGATTTACGGTTATTATCCCTACTTATACCTTATAATTTTTTTACTAGGCATGGTGGGTTATAATTCCCTTAAATTGCATAGAGAAATGCTCACCATGGCCTACGTTTTTAGGCTGGTCCGGGGCAAAGTTGATAATCCTAGCATGCTAGCGAAGATTTGTCTCTGTTCCGGATAACTACATTAAAGCTCGGTCACACGCTCTATTTGCAGAGCCGTCGTCGCGTACCGATTTAAGTCGATGGAGTCTCCTTACGCGTGCCTTGCGACATATAAATTCGCTATGTTCGACAGCGTCAGACCTGGATATTTTTACTGCGAGCCCACATCTCTTCAAGGTATGGGCATTGCGCTGCCTGTTTATGCTAGAATAAGATCGTTTGTTTTGTTCTTGTTTTTTTAATGTCGAAGATGTAAAAATAAAAATTTCGAAACTTTGCTACGCTCTAAGGATTTTAAAACGAACTACAGATAAAAAACAGCCTTTATGGCATATTATGCATATATTTACGCCTGCATGAAATATGGAATTACGCTTTGGGGCAATTCGGTAAACGCAGAGGAAATATTCATAGTACAAAAACGATGCTTACGAATTATATGTGGAATTCCAAAGACTGACAGCTGCAAACCACTGTTTAAAAAGGAGTTTGTGTTAACGGTTATATCGATATACATCTTGGAAACCTGCAAATTTGTAAGGGACCACGATCAGTATTTCAAAACAAACAATGTTGAACACGGCTATAACACAAGAAATAAACATGAGCTACAAGCACCCAAGCCAAATTTAACTCTATTTAAAAAAGGAATGTTATACAATTCAATAAAAATCTATAACCACCTATATCTATAACTACCTGCAAATATTAAAGAAATAAAAGGAAAAGGGTTTACCGCAGCGTTGAAAAAATGGCTTATCGATAAAAGCTTTTACACATTAAACGAATATTTCTCATAATTTTATATTGTGGGCATGCATTTTCATTTTCTTTTTGCAATCATTCAATTTGGAAGATTACACATTTTAAATTATATACATTTCGTATTTATAGGCGGATTTTTTATTATTCCTTTATTTAGATTTTTTTCTTTATTTTTTATATTATTGGTGAATTATTTTTATTAAATGTTTTCTACTGTTACATATTAAATTATATACATTTCGTATTCATAGGCGGATTTTCGATTATTCCTTGATTTTGATTTTTTTCTTTATTTTTTATATTATTGGTGAATTATTTTTATTAATTGTCTTCTACTGTTAGTTCTACTTATCCGGTTTGTTTAGATTTTTTTCATTTTATATTTCTATTTCAAATGTTATTTTATGCCATTCAATCAACATTACGAATTATTCTTGATTTCATTTAGATATTATAGGCAAACCAGTAAAATAATTAAATTTTTTAATAAGATATTTTAATTAGCAGATAATTAAATTTAGCAGATAAGTACATTTGTCAATCTTTTTTAGTAACAGGTAATTGTGAGAGACATAGTTTTACGCATTATTACTATAAATGTACCACCACAATTTCGGACGATAAATATTTCTATTTCTAATTAATTTTGTTACTGTTACTATTTTAATACTTCAGATTACACCTCAACGAATTGGTGTGTACTGTAATGTTGATTTGTTAAATAAATAAATTATATCAGACATTGAAAAAAAGAAGAAACCAGTTTTTCCCTTTCTCTCCTCTTCCTCTCCCGATTTCCTCTCCTCGGGCATTCTTAGTTATAAATACCTGTACTGGTCTGTATTTTTTAGAAAATAACTTAATAATCTATATTTCCAGAATGCGCGCATGTGATTATGTTAATGCACATTATGTTTATCCAAATTCCAAAATGCACTGTGATTAGGTTAGTTGTAAGACATTGCTATGTGGCAATAAGCTCGCCTATTTGCATCATACTTAAGTGAAATTAAAGAGTATATTGTTATTATTATTTCCTTATTCGTTCTCAGTTATACTCATCCATCTTTACTTTATAGCACTCTATGTCATATTACAGTAAGATATTCCAAGTACTTCTGGTCTAAAATCTCCTTTCTAGAACGGCGTTAAGGACCCCACTATCATAAATATACAAGGATGATTTTACATCGCACGACCAGTAAAAGTGCTCGAGAGAAAGTATCTTACGAATTAAAATATAAAGGAAAAATAAAACGGCTGCGCTCGTCACAAAGGCAGCGTAGCTTTTTGTGGACCGCCTTGCTTGAAGATCACGAGGTTGAGCGAATCCGCGAACACTTTCACTTTCATTTGAGTGACGGGATGGAATGCACACTCGACTCGTTCACGGATCGAGGCTCTTTTTTTTGTGTTTTGAATGGAGATTTTTTGTATCTCTAAACTGGTGATGTAATCAAATTATTTGTATAGTCCAAGAGCTCGCTGCTTGCCCTTATCCTACACTAATTTTAAGACGAATTATGTTCAGTCATATTAGTATCTATTTTTATTTTATTTTATTTTATTATTCTTAAGGAAACATACAGCTGTTACAATAAATTTGTTACAAAATTATTAAGTTATAAAAATAAAGCTAATTACATGTTTCCACTTAAACATTCATAATTTAAACACAGCAATATCATTTTTTTTTGAAGAATTAACACACATAGGGAGAGGTGGGAACTGGGAAGAAAGGAGTCATAATAAGTAGATAAAATTTTATGTAAATAGGTACACGTTCCATAATATAGTCATACATATTATTTAAAGATATTCTTGAATAAATATTATTTATAATATATGAAATATTGCGATTACAATGATAAATCAATACCGTCATTAATAATTGCTTTCTTAAGAGCGAATGATGACGTATTGAATAAGTCAATATCGCCGAGCTGCGTATTACAAATTTTACATACCCTATACATGAAACAGTTTTGTGCATAATTAGTACTAACCTGCAGAAGGTGGAATAACTCCGTTTGGCGAATGAGTCGCGATGGTACACGGAAAGTTACCATTCCAGGAATATCAGAACAATCAATGTAACCTGCTAATAGTTTATGGAAAAACACCACGTCTGCGCATTTTCTTCTTGATTGTAAGGATTAAAGCCCGTGAAAGGTAGCTGCTTCGTTGTAATTGGGAAAGGACACGAAGGAGCGATAATTCAAATGTTTCAGGAACACATTTTGAATACCTTCAATTCTCTTTATGTGAACATTATAGCTAGGGGACCATATTTGAGAAGCATATTCGAGGTGACTGCGGACGAAAGCGTAGTACAAAAGTAATAGAGAATTTTTAACTGCTAAATGTTTTGAAGTTCAAGGTAAGAATCCTAACATACTATATGGTTTTTTCGTGATGTTATCTATGTGGGAGTTATATAATAACTTAGTATCTAAAAGAACACCTAGATCCCGGATTGCATTTTTCTTGGTTATCGAGAAACCATTGACAGTATAAATAAATGGTAGAATATTGTTTTTTCGCGTAAAACTAACGGTAGCACATTTCGCAACATTCAGGAATAAGCGATTCGAGGCGCAATAAAGAGATAGTCTATCTAGATCATCCTGGACTAATTGACAGTCGTCAAGGGAATTAACAGGTGCGTAGACAGGTATGTAGACATAACCATAAAAAAGGCATAATTAATTATCTAATTACACGTCAATACACTATATACTAGATATATTAGTATAGACAGATTCTTAGAAAACAATTCTGTCAAAGATTATCTTACATTTTTTAAGGTGATCTTTATTTTTTTATTTCTTTTAACTATCTTATATCTATATTTAATTTTATTTACAATATTGTAATTATTAATTTCACTATTTAAAATTGACAACTTATTTTACTACCCATGTGATTATTGTTTTATATTTCTTCAGCCTGTATTTTTTTATTTCTTTATTTTTTCTTCTCACTCTATTAGATTAAATTTGTTTGAGTACTATTGCATTATCAGTCTTTGTTAAAAATAGTTGATTTGGATTTAGTATTAGATAGTAATTTATTTAGATTTCTTTCATACGTTAAGTAATTTATTTTTGGTATTGTGCTAATATATATTTTGAAGTAGTTACACAGTGATGAAACGGCACAGGTCTGAACCTTGGCTGCTTGATCCGCGACGGCACGGCAGTGTCACTGGCTGCCGCCATTTTGCCAAGATGGCGTCGGAAGAGTTTGCGACAGAGCGCGTGGCATAACCGATCGATGAACCGGGAAACCTCCGCGACCTACCGCCCCACCGCTAGCGCCGTCCCGCTCCAACGCCGCCCGAGCGAGCGAGACGCCCTATCCGCTGCACGCCGCGCCATTCGATCTTGTGAGAGGTTAGTTTTACGTAACCTAACGGGCGCCCGCGCAGTCGCGAGAGAACGTTAGATCGCTTCTCGTGAGCATCTCCACTTGAATCGTCTGTTTTTAAATAGCTAGACTTCAGACCCGTTTATAACGCTAGCGCTAAATTCGATAATATATTATTCATTTTAAATATTATTCGCAGACTTACTTATAAGCGTGACTTACTTTTTAGATTGATGATTATTTTGTTGATTTTGGTTGCACATCAGAACACCGTTGACTACGTAACGACCAATATTGGCTTGCTCCCGGAGCGCACAGTAATATTATTTTCTAATTCGAACGCATCCTAAAATCCATAACAAATATCGTATTATTACCATAGATACATAGACGGTAGCTATAATAATTTTGCGCATTTCGCGGATATTTCTGGTAAAATTCCATTATCAAACATCATCATTATTTTTTTCGAGAAATCATCAAAAAAATTATTGGTTTTTATGAGCAATATCTAAATATCTTTGTATGTAAGTAAGCAAAACGAAATATTACCTTTGATAGAGAATCTAATAGCGATCACGACAGTATTTAAAATTTCTAAATAGGTTTCCGTATTTTTCCGTAAGACAAGTACAAGTTAGAAATGCCGAGTTTTTTTCACTTTTTCGATTTTTCTCATATTTGTTCATAATTATATAATTGCTTTACAAAATAAAATTTCAATACTCTATATAGAAAATTTCAATTCGATCATTGCCTAGCTATTCTTTTTATAATTGCTATCGTAGTTCCATAGTTATAGTACTTTTAGTCGAGCGCGGCGATATTGCAAGAAATTCCAATAAATTGCCGCGGTCTGCCATGAAATTATGCCGCTACTCGAAGGGTTAACATTATAAGATTTGAAAATTATGTAATTTAACGTATGCACAAGCCATTGCTTACTTAATACGCTTGCCTTAGTACAGGCCTAAGCCTAGTTAGGCAACGTTGATTCAATGAATATACTCGGCTGCTCTTCTTTTTTGCTGCCCCTTAGAATGAAGCGTCTAATAGTGCTAATGCATTGCAAATGTGCTTTCTTAAAATAAATAAAAATAAATCAAACATCAAAATAAAGACTTTAAAACTCGGCAGACTTTAAGACTCGGCTTTAAAACCAACAAATTGTGAAAAAATATCTTAATATTTAGATTCATCGACAATTGTCATTTCTTTGTAACCACAATGTTTTAAAAATACTAATTGGTTTCGATTTCTGTAAAAAAATATCCTTTACGAATTCTTCGTCAAAGCTGAGGAAACCGGATGTGGTTTAGTGCGCAGCCATGCCAACTGAATAACTACCGAATGACTGACTGACAGACCTGACTGACTCGCTGAGACCTGAGCCCATATATAAATGCGATAGATAGCAACATAAATTGAATGTTATTACTGTTATCATTAGTTTAAAAATGAGTTTTTATAACCAATCAATCCTTTGTTCAAAAATATCCATAGATGGTCCAAATATTAATATTAATATTAATTTCAAAACGTACTTTGACATGGAGCATTCTAATACCCTATAAAATCAATGTTACTACGTGTTCTCTATTGTCTAGGCATGATATATATAGATTTCATTTTAAATTAGTTGATTTTTTAATTCGTTTTTTTTCGATCAAGAAGAAAAAAATTATTTTGTGGGTCAATCCAAGAATTGTAAATGGTTAGTAAAATAACCATAAAATAGTTTAAATAAACTAAAAATATAAAGGATTTCTTTCATAAGGAAAAAGTATAAATTATAGTTTAAAAAGATACATTCACTCTTTTCAGTAAAAAGGAAAGTAAATCAGTACACTTTCCTTAGTACTGCACTGCAGATGTTTAAAATTTTGACCGAATATAGGTACGAAGTACCTACTGAAATTATCAGTAATATATGTATAAAACAATTTTACTTATGAAATCGAAGACTATCGCGGTTGATTGACATTATTAAAAGGTTTAAAAAAGAATTTATTATTTATATTATATAAGAAATGTTGTTGCACCCAACGTTTCGGAGATGTTGCAACCGCCGTTGTCCTGGGTAGACTAAAGCGCCGTCAATCCGTTGGCCCGCGGGCAGGCGGCAAACAGCTGCCACATGTGCATAGTATAATTTGGGGCGGCAATTTTAAAGTGCGCGAATTTTGAAAAATTCAAATTTTTCAAAATTCGCTACAAAAACATATGGGCCAGGACCAAATTCTTTGCATTGTGTCACAACGGAATGTGCCACACTGTAAAAATATATAGCACAACGGAATTCAGGGCTATTAATGGCAGGTAAATTAAATGGCAAGGGGAAATCTGTTACCAGCTGGAGGGCTAATGTTCACACAACAAATAAACAATAAATCGGCCGTCGCTCAACGCTAATTGCGACAATATCGCGTGGCACACCGGAATGAAATTTGGGACAAGCCCAATTTATTTTTTAAATAATAAAATATAATGTTTTAGCTAAATTCGATGTCCAAATACTGTTAAATGTATAACAAAGTATATGATTAAAGTAAACCGCAAATGCACCGGTGCTTTCTTTTATTTAAAACTTACCAAGATGTGTAAAAAAATCGGAATGAAGACACTTGAAATTTGTATGGGAGGAAAAACAATCGTAATTTTGTTTTTAATTTTAAAATATTTTTAATACTAAGTAATTAAAATGTTAATTGACTTTTAAGTGTAAACTACACTGAAGTTTAATAAATTAAACACAAACAAGTCATTTGGGACATTTTAATATTTTATTTTTGCTTTCAAACAGGAGGGACATCGAGTTCGTATAGCACTTGCAAAGAATTTGGCCCTGACCCATATATCCTGGACAACGGCGATTGCAACATTGCCGAAACATCGGGTGCTACAACATTCACGCGGTTAATTCGTTTTTAAATC
This sequence comes from Micropterix aruncella, assembly GCA_944548615.1. Lineage (NCBI taxonomy): Eukaryota > Metazoa > Arthropoda > Insecta > Lepidoptera > Micropterigidae > Micropterix > Micropterix aruncella. Next base: position 19,768,883 of record OX155973.1, read on the forward strand.
TTTCTACAATTTTACGTATGAAGCTCATTTATAAAACCGTTGATTATATAGAGCAATAGATTGCTTAGCGTCGTACTCCAATTTGGCATATTGAGATGTCAACCACAACGGGCGAACCCGTCACCGCAGGACGTTTTAACGATTCATCGTTCTATCGACCGTGCAGTGAGCGTAGAAGACTCTGGACATTACAAATCCGACGTCTAGCTACGCCACAACCCGCAAGAGACCAACGCCTTTACCGCGAGATAGCCAGTATGTTACCTGGCGGGCCGACACTCGCGCCCTTGCTTCCAATTGTGACCAGATTTCTCCGGTCTCTCGATTGGTTCCGAGTTCGAGGTCGCTTGCGCGGTCCTCTCCCTTACGAAGCGGTGAAACGGTGTGCACCGAATCTATCGCGGACCAGGCGTCCTTTGCCCGACTCTGAACCGGGATCGGATGGTCATTTTAAGAGCAGTCGCCGTAAGGTAGGCAACCACCCCCGCTCTATAGGAAACAATACAGTTCCCAGACTCCCCCGACTGTTAGTCGGAGAGCACAATCGATTGGCTTGCGCCGCTCGGTGCGCAGACCGTCCAGGAGCGCCAGAGGTTTGATTCCCAGGGGAGACTGGTTAACCCAGTGTCCTACCCAGGTTCGCACCCCATGCGTGGAGGCCATCGGATGGGTGTTGACCCGTGAGTGTGACCGACCCTGAACACATGGGTCATCGTGGCCACCTCATCATGGGCCCGTTAGCCCCCACTCCAATTTGGCAAACAGGGTATTACTTCGAAACGCAACGTGTAGCAATTAATGTTCAATATGTCGACTTCGGTAGTATAACAGTATGGCGGCCGCTGGCGGCGCATTGTAGATGGCGCTCTAAACACGCATATACGGTATAAAAATAACAATATATTTACAAACGAATTAGTAAATCATAGCTATTATTATACTAATATATTTAACATAAAGATGTCAATCTTTTATTTGGTAAACAGGTTTAAATACGTAATAATTACGCACTTTAAGGTGGCCTTAGATCAAGGACGGTACACTTACCGCCATGACAAAGTTCTCGCTGTTATTCGCGAGGTAATTAGTCTCTCAGTAGCTCGTGCCAACAAGGGTTTGACAGTATCCTCCAAACCCCCAATACAGTTTGTGCGGGATGGCTCTAAAGGCAAAAAACATTTGAATGTCTGATTGTAAAAACGACCTATATCCATTTTTGAAACTTCTGGTAAATCAATAAAAACTGTCTAGTGTAAAAAAAATGTATGAAGATATTGAAAATTATTTTTTTTCTAGATAGTCATTTATCTTTATGATCGTGTGTTAAAATATCAAACGTATAATATTTGTAGATATTTTTATATATATTTTTTAAATTTGTGGATAAAGGTTGTTTTTACCGTCAATATAAAAAAAGTGCATTCTCAAAATAAAAATCATGAGTGTTTTATTGATAAACTGGTATTTATTCAGGAAATCATAATGCAATTTTAAAACCAACCAATTATTCATCATCTTCTTCAATGTTAGTAGTAGGCCACAGGCGTATTTCGTCCCAGAAACTCTTCCTATATTCATCCGGTACAAACGCCACACATTTTTTTAAGTCAGGCATCTTTTTTGCATTGATGCATTGCTTGCTTTTCCCATATGTGCGATCATTTGGTAGTAGAACAATGACATTTGGGCTTGACCACACCATCGATGAACTCCTGGGCTTGAACCGGGATTTCTCCATCCTCGATGTATTTTATATGGTGAAATTTTGAGATAAAACAAAATAGATCTGGAAACCCACCTTCTCGTCTCTTGGAATACGCCGATCTTTGGTTTCGAGTGAAAGCGCTGTCTTTTTATAAGGCTGTATCCACCATTTTTTTATATCTGAGATGTCTTCTCCGCTTACTAGGTGAATGGTGAAAACGTGAGGCTTTGCACTAGATGATACAATCAGCTCCATAAGTTCTCGAATGGTGTACAGTCTATTTATGCGACGCAATTTCCTTTTTATTACTCCGAAAGCTCTGTCGCTTGGTAATGAGATAGCTCTACCCCGGGTGGAGCCAAATTTTTCGATTATATATGCCAAACTAGACCAATACTGAAGGCCTATAAGGCTTATAAAGGGTTGAAGGCGCCGGAGGCTTAGGAAGTACTGAAGAGGGATGGTTTACGATGTAAAGAAGTGAACTGAAACAACTTCTGAAACTGAAATCGTGAAATACTAGGGGTGTCCCAACATAAAACTACGGGGTGAATACATTGGAACTCAAAGAAGAAGAAGAAGACATGTCTATCTACCCTCACACAAGTTTGAAAATTGCTGAAAATAGCGCTGAAAGACATTAAAATTAGTGGCGTGTAAAAGCAATCTAGCTTTACGCGAACGCAGAATATTAAATGTTACCCCCGGCCTGGGAACAAATTAGTCTCGCCTAAAACTAGGATTTTGTAAAAACTGCAGGTCGTGAGAACGGAAAAGTGACCGTAAATTTCGATAATAGCAGTGGGACAGCGACAACTCGCATTAATAACGTTAAATAGCATAGATAAACAATGAAATTAATATATTTGGACAAGAAATGAATTTTGCCTAATTCATAACGTGCATGCAATGTCATTTCAATCCACTTTATAGGGGTAACATATACGGAAGCGACGTAATGAAGGATTACAAAGTATGCTATTTCATAGCGAGGTAAAAGTCATAAAGATTAATTTATCACTAGAATGTAATATATAGACATGTAATATGGCTCCTAAGACATACCTGACTGTAAATAAGAATGCATACAAAATGTTGCTATTTGAGTAAAGTGACCAATCCCACAATGCGACGAAATGAAAGGCAACCTAAATTCACACACACATGTTTAAAAATAGGATGTGCTTACAAGGAATTTTGAGATCTCGGACTGCAGACGAAAGCAGCCAATGAGGGACTTATATGCTAGCGATGTAAAATGAAGGATCCATATTTTAAAGCGATCTGATTGGTTAGAGGCATCATGTAGACGATAGTCACAACTTTTGAGAGGGGTAGGAGCCACCGTTCGAGTGAAAGGGAGATAAAATGACAAAGACAGACGCAGATGGGTGAGCTTTAGGCATGAAGGCGCTGAAGTCAGAGGGGCGTAGGGGGGAAGGTGAGTTTCTCTAAGATTTTATGCCGACGGCAAACGAACAATTAGATTTATTAAAAATGAGTATAAAAAATTCGAACGACGTATCAAAGCTCTGGAAATTTGAAAAGGAATCTAAATCTACCACGTACATCCACGTATCATCAATATTTAAAGAGATATCAACTAATGAAAAACACATAATGAAAGATAATAAATATCTTATAGAAGACTAGAAACTCAAGGAATCGTAACACTGAGATTGTATAAGGGATCGGAGTTTACAAATATGTCATAATATTAAATAATCCTGGTATGTAGATATATAGAGACAAAACCATGGGAAAATACATGCATACATATGTATACATTATAAAACAATGACTAAAATTTAGTCAGAGACATTAATAAGTATCGATTAGGGAATTAAACAACGTTGTTGGATTAATACAATAACAGTAATACATAGAAATGACTAAATATTCAGGTAACTGGTAACCCACTGTATTATATTAACATTATATAGTTAAATTATAATATAGGGAGATATTACGAAACTATAGAGGTACTTAGATGTGATACAAAGTGCATATATATAAAGACAGGAAACTTAGGATTTAAATATCATATAGTACTAAAACCTTAGAGATAGTAGAACAGTGGAATGTCATTCTTCGTATAAAAATACTATATATGTAGATAGTGGAATAAACAAATATATAGATACCTTTGAGGATGAATGTGTAGATGTATATGTGTATATATTTATATACCTATAGGAAAGGAACTGAAGATGCGAAAGAGAGTAGTGAGATTAATATATAATTAAGTATAGGTTTAGAGAATAACTTAGCTGAAACATCATGTGGTTAGATTATAAATATACATAATAATCTAGATATAGATAGTTCATGATTGAGAAATACCATTCAGACTGAATTGGGGATATTTAAAATACTATATATATATTCATTTGATTGTACGTTTACGCAATTAGATCAGTTCAATAGAAGTTTAAAACTATATAAGCTAGGTATTTGATAATTAGATTACGTGACTGACTAGAGGTTGTATGGGGATAATATGTTACATGCATATGTTTGTTAGAAAGTGCACTATAAGAATGCTAGATAGAAAACGATTAATAATATAGTTAATACCATAGGTTAGGTACTAAAATAATGTATGAAAGGAAGTTAAGGTTGGTTTTATGTATAAACATGACTATATAAATAATGAAAACCAGTTTAGAGGTTGATGACATAACTTGGACTATTAAAGTACAATAAAAGTTGAGGTTATATATAGTATATATATAGAAGTAAAATAGTCATATACTCACATATGTGTAGACAGTGACGTTTAGCTATAGATTAGATAGTTTTCATATAGGAATATATATAATGATTTAATAACTTACTAATTAAAGTATAGAATCTTATTAGATTATTACTCAATAAATAAAGCTAAAAATAAGGAACACCTCCAGCGATAAAACGAAAGAATAACAATAAGAATTAGCGAATTGAGACAACAAAATATATATAGAAATTAATTAAAGATAGAAATAGTATCGCCAGGCCAGACAGAGTACTCTATCTAAAACACTAATAATACAGTCTAAAATAACCTTGTATAAGATTAATAAATTATGAGTTTTATAAAATTATAGTAAACAAATCTATAACAAACAAAAGACTTATCAAAGTTTAATCGATACTTATATATGCATAGGTGAAGTAGTAATAATTTGGCACCAACAAAATTCTAAATAAACTAATACTCATGAAGATAACTAGTGAAATCAACTTAAAGATATATTAAAATACAGATTGAGAACCGCTAAAAAGTCGCACCATAGCAAATCTAGGCCATCGGAATGGGCCAATCCATAAGACTTTTATGCATTTTCTTGACAAGGAACGGAAATCTAATAAATTCAACTACAATCGTAAACGTCAAAAAGGGTGCTTGAGAAACTTTTTCAAGATTTTCAAGATCGTGGGATTGTGAGAGAGAAACAACAACACTAAAATTTTGGGTGGAACCCTCTAACCACACCTCCAAAACGCTACCCCTATAAAATGGTGGGAGGGGAGGCAATCGGGATCAAACAGTGATTTTTACACGGGAACGCTGGACGTTAGAGACCGGTGCGCGATCGATTAGATTAACTTCAGTGGTGACTATTTTCTAAGTCGTGGGAAGACAAGTAAATTCAAATTAAGACCGGTATAAATTCATAGTATTTTAGAATCATTTTAAACAATATAAATTCGGATCATTCAGTTTATTTTTCGCGGAAACGCTGTTCATTTATGTAGCGCGGTGCGCGATCTTTTAAAATTACCTTCAGTGTCGGAATATCTTACAAATCGCGAGTGATCAGATTAAATTCATAATATTTTAGAATCGTTTTAAACATTATAAAATCGGTTAAAGTTAGTATCAGTGAAATTATATAAACCATGGGAAAATAACTCAAAACCCTTTAAATTTGGAATTGTCTTAAACAAAGTAAATCCGAATCATAAATCAGCTGATAAATTATTTTAGATCAAGTCGCGATAAATAATCAAAATCAATCCAAGTACAAATTAAATACGGACCAAGTGGCTTACGCCGATTTAAACCTGCGTCCAAATAAAATATACAAAAATCATAGATTGAGAAATAAATTACTATAAATCAACAGTAAATTCAAACTAATAATTAGCAAATTTAATATCCGTCAAGTAGGTTGCTCCCTTCAAAATTAGAGTTATAAAATTATTATAATACCAGAAACAATTAATAATTAATCACATTGTCGCACTGTTGAGCTAGATTAGTGTCATTGTAAATGCAGTAATATGCAAGTATAAACGATAACAAATTTAAAGGTAAATAGATGTGAATCTTGAAACCCAAAAATGATCCTAAATCACGTTTAATTATACAAATAAAAATCTAAATTAGCACACAGACAATACATACCTTCGATGTAAATAAATCCACAATTATTATTAAATAGCAGAAAATTAATATTTGAAATCAATAAACTCAGAAATATTATCGTATTACAAACATCAATATTTACATCTAATAAACTCAGTAATATCACCCAAAGGACAGACATTGGTGATCATATATCACAACCCAGAATAATCACAATAACCTCAAAGCTCTAATATCTAACCCTTTTAATATCATAATTTCCATAGCGACAAAGACAACAGCACCTTAGGTTAAAACAAACTCCTAACAGAATATTTAAAATTTTAGAAAGAGATATCATGACAGTCGCCTAATTAGTCCAGTGAGTTATAAAATCGTACAAAAGTGGAATTAATTCCATAATATATCATCAAACGTCGAAAGCACATTTAGTCACCTTATAGGAAGAAAATCGGATAAAGACCACTAGCCTGGTATATCATTGTAATTTCGGCCCTATAATAATTATAATTATAATACAAAATAAGTTGTGGATCCATGGTTTCGGTAGAGGTGGTATTAGCAGTGTTCATGGTGGAAGTGTGGAATCTTTCAGAGTACAGAAAGTGAAGTGAATGTGTGAACGTGTTGAGGATCAGCTGCAGAGACCAAGAAAAACACCTGGAAAGCTCTCGCAGATCTGCAGGGTCGTAGCTGGTTTGTACCACTTCGAGGGTAAGTGTTTGTGTTACACAAATCACATGCTGGGATTCTAATTGTCGTCGTCCTCAAAGAAAGCCGACATGAGCAGCCGCCGATGTAATTCTCTATAATTGTGTGTTTATTATTTTGTATAAATCGTATTACAGGTGTACTAACTGCCTCCGTCTTCGAAGAAGATGCCAAGAGCAGACGTTGTTATAGCAGAGTCTGCGAATGTTTATTTTATTATTTTGTCTCTGAATGGAATTTGTACGTCTCATAACCATATGTTACCCTGACTCACCATCCGCGCTCGTCGCTCCTCACCCAATTTTACTCGTCCTACTACATGTCCCCTATCCATATTCTACCCTACGATCTATGACCTTAGTTAACCTTTTTTTCCCATTCGATTAACCGTAGAGCGAAGGCGGGAGAGATATAATAATTATGTTTTATTCACGTATTTGTAGGTACAATTATGTCTCTGAAACACTATCACATCATAATACACTATATATGGTTTTTATATGTTATATATTCATAATATGCTTATATCCCTTCCCTGAAACAACAATCTATATTTATTTAACACTTATGAATCTCTTTTCCATCAATATTCGTAGTTAAGCAGGTATACATGTATATGGATATGTGTCTGTATATGTACATGTATGTATTTATGTATGTGTATATGTATATGTATATTATTCATACCTACTCTTATAGCACCACGGTTAATTATAACACGAACAACATATAATTAAGTCCATATTATATGTATTCGCATTTATATATGTATATATATATATATGTGTTTATCCTGCACATTTATTTGTTTATGCATGTGTATGTATGTATGTATATATGTATGTATGTATGTGTAGGTTTATATACCTGTATATAACTAAATTTTAGAGCCTTATACTTTATCCCGGCAAGTAGGCAAGGTTTATATGTGAAGGGGCACCTACATGTATTTATATACTTTAATTATGTACTTATCTATAGGTGTCTACGTGTGTGTGTGACCATGTGTCCCACATTGCGAGCGTATGCCAGCAAGCCGGTGGCTTTTGCGCAATATTAATTACTTGCTCACCTGATTGCACTATACTGCCCATATTACATTATCATGTAACAAAATTCCTCATCTACTGCATACATTTACCAATATATCTCCACACAATTATATCCATAATCGCAATAGAGGAATACATAACTTCCGGTTTTAAGGAGCAAATGACTCTTTCAGATACCTCCTATGCAATCAGAATTTAGTAAAGTCTACTGCCTAACCGCCCAACATATGGAAGGGCGAACAAATTACATATAATCCTGTAAAGGTCTTACTATTGAAATAACTATAATAAAAGACACATTCTATGCTTAATAAAAGTGGAGAATTATACCATACTTTGGTAACCGATTTAAGACAAGGGTTTTAACCCTTTGAGAGGTTTTGGCGAGCACATGGCTTGATTAATTCTCATGACCCCGAGATAGGGCGAAATGAACAAACATACCTACATTCCTTTCCTCAACATCCTTTTTAGCCAACAAACAGGCCTTATTAACGTAGAATGAAAAACTTCCTGTCCGCTTAAGATCAACAAACTTCGATGCCCATCCAGTAAAATCATACCAACAATATTACTCGCCGTTTCGGCATATAATTAAGGTTAGGGATTACGTCTACTAAGAATTGTACTATCATCATCTCTATCATTACAACGCTGCTTCAAGGAAGACGAGTACTTCGCTGAAATTATAATATACAGAAACATAGATTGTGACGATGAGGCTTTCCGCACCTGAGACCTTCTGACTCGAAAGGGGTGTGGAACGCTTTGTTCAACCACAACGACCGGCTGAGTATTCCGCCTTTAAGAGCGGTTACTTGGAAGGAAAACCTTGAATTAAATCGACGCTTCTCGCCATTGGGCACAACAACATCAATCATTATAAATCAGAGGCTAGTGCTGTTTTCCGGAGCGACAACTTCAAGTAGTCAATGGCGTCATGATAAAGCCGCTGCTTGTGAGGATGGCGACTTTGCCCGCACTGCGGCTCATAACTGCCCTTTTTTCCTTACGCAGGTTTTTGTTTGACAAATTTGGCGAACGAGACATTCAATCTGACCTCAGCATTGTTAAATTTATTTGGCCGACACTAGTCTGAGAAGACTGTTACTGTCGCTGAATGATGCAAGGGTCGCCTACCCATTCGACAAAGCTGACTGTACTCAACCACAACGTGGATGAGGTCTTTCCATCAGTGTTGTTTGGATATACCAAGGAGGTGGCCAAGTGTTACCAATTACATAGCCTACACCGCTGCTTGCTACGGATGACAACCTGTACGCATGTGACTGTCCCTCCGGGCGACGCTGGCTTACATACCGTCCTGCTGCCCGTAACGCAGGTGTACGCCGGACGTATGACGTGGCATGAGAAAATCTAATTGGAATCCAACAACCACAAACTAAGGATCCACCAATCCTTTACGACAAACAGAAAGCGAGCTGCCACACAGTGGCCAGACTTCTTTCGATAGAGGTGTCTAAGGTTCCAACCAAGCATCCCTATTTGTACAATCCCTGTAGGCACAACACCATCTGTGGCAGGATATCTCCAAGATATCCCCATCTGTGCCATGTTGGAAGCGTGTCGAAAGGATTGAAGAGGCATCCATACCTTTTTGCTACCTGGTGATGGCACGTAGTGCTTATTCACGCACACACGAACAGCTTGAGTCTACAAAGACCACCCCAGTAGTGTTGTGTAAACGTCAGATCCCACATTAACTTGTTTGTACGAGACGTTCGCGAAAGGCCTTGGCTCTTTAGGTAAGGAGATAGAGGCGTCTATATGGGGTTATGGAGGAGGGCGCTTAAAAACCCAAAACCCAACCAAAAACCTTACCCAATATTCTTACATCCTTCAAACTATCCATCACCCAGAAAATGTTCATAAACCCATAATTTCGACATGAATTCGACTAATTATAATACTTCTATACCCTTTACACACTGTACCATGCAAGCACACACACATATATTGCCTTATTACACTTTACATATATAATTTATAATATTATCATAAGCATTATTATCATTCAGTCATAAGAAATTCTATACATCCTATACCTATAACCCTATAAACCAAACCATAATACTCATCATTGCATTACGAATTTAATGATATGTCACATCAATATTTCGTTCCTAACACCTCCCATCCGGTAGCTTCGTGAGGTAACAGTACCTACCCCTCCCCTCTCTTGTCAGATCAGCGAGCGCGATCTACCAGGTTCTAGGAATCGCCCCACAGCCTTAGAATCGATCCCATCCACCGCGGTCTTAATTATATCAAGGATCTTTATACTGTCAAGAATTGCAAACAATCTTTATGTAGCTTCGACATGACTTAACGTCATCATCAACCCTTCCACCGACCATCTAATCATTACATGACTCCTCCCAGAATGTACGCATGTACTTAAATAAGGCACCAAACGCCAATAGCGCCAACTACCTATAGAAACTTTAACCATTCGCCTCATAGAGGCCGTTCCCCCAATCAAACTCCGACCACAACACCCCTCTTTACGTCCTCACATAATCAGGCCCCTCCCATTTAAGGTACTACACAAACTTTCACCCCAGAGGGCCCTTACGTTATCATATCCACAATATAATCAATGTTCCCTCATGTCCCGTACTACAATCCAATTACATGCATTCAATCCTAGCAGCCACACCTCTACTCCCACTATACATCCCATACATCATCCCTTCCAAGCTCAATACACCCATCCACAACGGACATTTCTCTTTCTCCCACTCTTTCTTATGTATTACAGAGTCTTCGTATCCTGAAAGAAGATTACGTCATCTGAAGAGTATGGACACGCCTAATCAAGTAGGATCACTCTATTTATATTATAATTAACTGTTTTCAGGAACTACGCCCCTGCAGGCCACCTTCATCGACTAATCTACTATGATCGCTTATGTACCTCTTCCTAAACTATATATCCAAGCTTTTAACCATTCGGGTTTCGCGTGGGGCTAATAACTTACTATGAAAGGCGGGGCTAAGAAAATTAACGTATCAAGGAAAATCTATCATTAGTAATAAGCTTTATCAACCAATGACCGTATAGATAGGAGGGCCGTCCCTAAACTCAGGAAGACTTATATATTCAGCTCAGCTTAGGTATTATTGTTGTATCTATATATATATTTATGTATTTAAACTAGGGCTTTTCAGCTGTTCCATGGAGATTCTATCTCTATGGGGCCCTGGATTGTCTCAACTGGTGTCGTGACCACGGATTTTTCGAAATTTGGCTATCATTAAGACCATTATAATGGTCATAATTAATAGATAATTCAAGGACAAGTCTAAATATAAACTCTTAGATTTGATCCTTCGACAGGGTTACTACGGATGACATAACGATTCTAACCACTATATAGACGATCACGTGCCAAATCAAAAAAAAAAAAAATGTATTTTTTTGAAATTTTGAAAAAAATTGTACAAAATTTATGTTATCTAAGGGGGTCATGTAATGACGACCTAATCACTAGATAAACGATCAAAGCCAAAACAAAACTAAAATGAAATAAAGAGTCTAAAATAAACATTGTTACAAAAAAAAAAAGAAGAAAACTTGTAACTTAGAGAAAAGAAGAAGAAAATAATGAAAGTACTAAATATTAAGTGGTTAAATGCGTTGGTAAAATAAAATAAAGGAATCTTAAAAGAGACTTTGAAAAAATATATTATTGTAAAAAAAGGGAATTTTTATCAAAAGTAGTGAAAATATTTAAATCATTTAGGTTTCTAATGAAAACTATAAACTCTCTGTTACTATAGACTCAATAAAATAGCATGAATAATAGACAAACAAATGAAGCAAACAAAAACAAACAATATAATATAAACACACGAGACCGAATTTACAGCGTAGAACGTGAGACATGCGGATTTTTATTACAAAAAATATAGGGAGCTAAAAGTAAAACATTATGTGATTGTTTGAAAAAAAAGATAGCTTTGTAAGGATATTAGTTATTATGTAAATACTTGTAGTATACTATTTTACATGACAAGTATCTACCAATGATACTATTACAAATATTCTGTGAGATAAATCGAGCTAGGGTTCGATGCTATCAAAATAAATCTTAGGATGAATTTAGATAAAAACAAACACAGAAGGAATAAGACAAAATGTCAGTTGATTATTATAAACTAAACAAATTTTAAATAATCAAATACTAAACTTTGAGTATTACTAAAGACTCCGATAGAAAGCTAGAATTGTAAACTACAAAACAGTAGAAATTTATAAGGGGAAGGGCAAATAGCTAGTACTTAATGCAGCTTAAAACGAAAATAAAGTATTATTAAAATTACTCATACAAAACAAACACAGTAAACAGATCATCATATGTACAAAAACAAACAGCTGTCAAAAATCAGGAACGAAAACATATATGTAAAATAGTTACAGATTAGACGTAAGGAAATAGATAAATAAATGAATAAGAAACAAGCAAATAAACCTATCATAGATAGCCAGTTAATAAATAGATAAGTTTCATAGTCAAACAGCTGATTTCAGACTAGACGTCAAATTGACAGCTGGAATGTAAACAACAGACCGAATATGACAGCTGTCTATGACAAGACACCGAGCATAGACAGTTGGTACCACCGTGTTCGACCGTGTTCGGATCGTGGACGAGCGACGTACCAACTTCAGAAGATTACGGATACTAACCGAGTTCGTGAATGTTAGTCTACCAACAGAATAAACAAAACCGCGCGCGACCTTTTGACGATAATGCAGAAGAAGAAGATAGCCAACAGTATTTAATACGGAAACGTAAATTTAAAAACCTAGAAATTAAATTTAAATATACCACGCGGTAAATGAGCATTATACGCACGACTAATTAGACATTTAATCATATGACCGAAACAGATTTTTACAGAAAAAATCCTATTACATTAATCAAAATAAAACATAATAAAAAGGGGAAAAGGGAGAAAGATTAATTGAATCGTAAACAAAATAAAATAATCTGAAGTAAAATAGAACTAGCACTTACCAAAAATAGACTCGGTTATGGTCACGTGGTATGGGGACGCCGTCAGCCATGTTGGGTTTTTTTTTTTTACGCAACTGGGCGGTTGGCGCGAACGGCGGCCATCTTGGACGCTACTAACCGACGCCAAGCCACGCAAATTACACTTCACTAAGCCAGATGAGCGATCTGGGGATCCAAATAGCGATATTCAAGCACAGAAAATAAAACACATGCTTTTAGAATCCTCAATAGACTGATGAAAAGCCGATTCATGATTGCAGTTGAGTTATGCGCGGTCTTGAAATTGAAAAACCTGCCATGCATGTTTCAACTGACCACATGTAATCAGTTTAATTGAGATTAAAAACACACTTCGTTAGATACCTGTCTACTTGCCGGTGCGGAGCTGTAGTTTAGTCACCAAGTACCCCGACCTAATACAGTATATAGCTATAAAAATACACGCCATAATGCTGTGTTGGGCTGGTACACTCGATGGCTTAGTTAACATCACTAGGTAAAACTGTAGAGATTTTAAAACTATAGAAAAATTTCACAGCAGCGCGTGCACAAGAGACCAACTGGCCTCCCGCTGAACCGAACTTGACTGGACGCGTGAGGGGAAAAAGGTCGAAAGGTTCTGGAGGTATGGCGTTGCCAGATTACACATAAAATAACCTGTGCTATTTCTGCATTTGGATGCATCTAAGACAAACACACCAGTTACACAGAATACTGAATACAAGTATACACTTAATCAGTTGGGAAGTTAAAAATTACATTGATATTCATAGATACATGTATTGGCTCCCAACAATATTAGAAGTGTCATGGTCTGTTATTAAAAGTAGTGTATTATTGAAGCTTATGTGTCATGGCGTAAACTTTGACCTTATGAGTATTCAATGATCTAGATATACCATGCAGGTAATGGTGAGGCAAACCCAAACATACGCGTATTACATTGTATGGGAGGAAAAGTACCACCATGTTACCAAGACATGTATCTTACAAAACAAAATGAAAAAACCCACATACCAACATTTTAGAATCCGTAGTGTGTGTACAGCGTGACCAAATCCTTATATAAATTGTGATTTATGGGTAATATATGTGTAGACATTGGAAGCCAGGAAAATTTCAGGAGTGCATAATAAAGAACACGTAAAATATAGGAGAAGAAGAAGGATAAATTGGATTATAATATAAAAGTTAGTGTATGTTAAAACAACTGCGAAGTCAATTTATTAACTCTAAATACATTAGTGATGCCAAAAATAGAATATCAAAATAAGTTATAAATATGGTGAATCGGATGAAACCAACATACATGGACAATATAATATAGCTAGCTTATATATATATATATATATGTGGGTGCGTATATATGTGTGTGTATAAAGTAATTAGTTGGTAGCTCCAATATTGTGGTAGCGTTCTATGGATACAGAGGAACTGCATTTGTGAGTTATCGATAGCTTTTTCTAACGCGTGGTGTCAGCATTACGTACCAGTTAATATGTCACTTGTTAGTATAGGTCTCAAATAGAGTTAAACCAAATGGACATGTAAGACGTGGTGATTTAATTGTGATGAACTAATTGTGAATGTATGAGTATACATCGGTATGCATGTATGTGTGTATATGGGTATGCATAAGTGTATATATTTATAGTTGAAAGCAATTGGGATGGTTATAGAGTAGATGTAGCTATAGTTGGTACATCAAAACCACGTAAAGAATAAATACGATGGTATTAAATATGCTACCGATATAGTTTGAGTCAAACGTTAGTGTCAAATGTTAGTTTTCTAAAGAAACAACTTATAAATATAGGTTTCAAAAAATGAACATCATGAATGAAAAATAACACGACGCTTATATGTCATGTCACGGGTGCTATTGGAAAATGTTTAACAACTAGCAGCGAGAGATAGAAAAATTAATTTAGTCACTATTAAATTTAGGGTTGGCAAATATCAGCGGACAGCGGAATAGGAAAAAAGTGCGTTACTAGCAGGACGGGTCGCGTCGCGGGGAAAACACATGTGCTAAGTGTCCGGTATCGGCAAACCCCTGGGACTGGACTGCAAAAGTTTACCTGAAAAAGGACATCGAACGGCCAAATGCACGATTTAAGAAGTTTAGTGAGAACGAGACAGATATACGAACCAAATTTTTAGAAATGATTTTCGTTTACAGATAAAGAAATCCTTACAACAAAAAAAAAAACACCGAGAAACAAGTCGGGGCTACGATATGTTGTGTTGTGAAGCCAATGAAACGTTGTATGGTGCAACCAAATGTAACATGAAAAGGGGACGTTTCAGCCCGACAATATGTATGAAACTTTGTCGAAACGTCAGGGGACGCAAATGGAGAGCGGAAAATGACTAGTACACCTAAGCTTTCGAAGATCAAAGGGCCTAAAATACGACAACTTACATAGATCAAATACCAATAAACAATGATATTAAAATAAAATAGTGTTATATTTATTATAACGAGAAAGAAATAGATAGACTTAGAAAAATCAATTAGATAACTCGAAGGATAGGAACTAAAATTGTACACTTACACAGTACCATGAATTGCATCTTAGATAATACATTAGTAATGGTTGATTAGATACGACGGCAGTGATTAGCGAAAACGAGCTTTATAAATCACATATGTAGACTATAAATGTAAATTGCGAATCTAATATAGACAAGATAGAAAAAAATATAATAGACAAATGTAAGCACCTGAACGTACTAGCAAGAAAAAAAAATATAGACCACAAGATTGTACTAAAGAAAAAAAATTATTAAGATATTGAGTGATATAAATCTATAACTATATATAATAAAATAAATTATGACAGGAGTGTATCACGGGTGTGCTTCAATGTTTGGACTGTACCACCGTTGAGACTATGTAGTTCAATTTAATACGCAACTTTTAAATGAACGCCGCACGGTGCGCAATCCTTCCTTCGACATCAAAGCGTTCCACTATTAAAAACTATAAGTAGGACAAAAATGATAATTGTCTCACCTTATGAATAGGAAGTCCACCATAGATGTGTGCCAGTGATGTTAATTACAGGTCAATGCATATCGGATGCTAGCGAGCGATCCAAAGTTGACAACTGAGCACTCGAATGGCATCCGATACAAATTAAACTGTCTACGGTTTTTGAGAGATGTACCTGGCATTCCGCCGATATGACAGGATCGAAGACAATGCGTATCACTTGTATCTAAACCGCTGTGGATAATCGAATTAATTAGCACGGTTACACACGGGGCATAGATAAGAGTGAGGCATTCTGGACCTCTTCCGTAGTTAGAGCGTCTGTAGTATCACGACTTTACTTGTAAACTGCCAGTCAAATGCGAAATAGGACGGCAAAGAAAAAATATGCCTATACTTAAAACTGTCACGTCTAAAAATAAATGTTCAAAGCTCATCAAACGATGAGTTATTACACTCAAGTACATGAGTGTAGGCGTAATAAAAATAACACATAAAGTCCGTAGGGAACATAGACAAACAAGTCGTAAAACAAAGGGTATGCAAATGATTTAGAGATATTAGAGCCGCATACGTATAAACGTCAACCAAATATTAAATGCGCAAAAGAATAACATACGCCAAAATAGTTTAACTAAATAGAAAAATTGTTCGCGTAATTAAACACAATGACATGTCACTACATGTGGTGAAGGATAGAGGCTGTCCAGCTGGAAGGTCGGGCGCGTTTTGACACTTCAAATAGCATTGAACATATTGCACTATTCAGTGGCATTCCTGAGACAGTTAAAACCTCGTAATATTAATTAATAAGCATTATTCTACTTAGACTCTTCGTTATGGACGTTAATTATATATTGCTTAGTCGCACCTTTTGCTGACGAAAATGATAGTAAAAACAAAAGGACTGGTTAAAGTATATTGCGGGAGGGAGCGCCGTTGCTGAATAGATACCTATGAGTAATTATGATAAAATCACGTAATTTGCGTGAATAACTATAACTTTGGAACTCAATCTTGGACCTGGATTCAGTATGTATAAGTATCGCGACTGGGGATCGATTCCTTATGGACGAGTGAAACCTTTTAGTCGAGGGGTGCTTTGGTCTAGACACCGAGTGTGACTAATCAATGCATAGGGCGACTGGAAGTATTACTTTTCTATAGGGTTCGAATAAGCTAGGCTACGACTTCAATGCCACTTTGAGAACATGGCAAATATTTCCAGACTACCCTCGCTGAGTGAAATGAAGCATGAGCTCATGAGAAAATCTCAGACTAGTAGCCCGTGAATTATTCAATTGGTGAAATCTGCCAGGAAAGTGTTTGCTTTGTTCAATTGGTGACAGTTTTGTCTGGAGAGTACGGCCATGTAATGGATTCAGGAACAGATTGAGAGACTGTAGACCTGATTAAGCGAAAGATATTGGGAACTAATCAGCACAGGAGCACCGGATAAAAGAAGCATTAGCGGCGTTATGCATTACATTTCGTGGCGCTGATAGCATTTGAATACTATCATTCTTGTACGCACACCGGGGAGAAATCAATCAAATTTATCAAAGGTACTCAAACTTAAACGTGATTTAGAGGTACATTAATTATGTTATGTAACAAATTCATAAGTTAAATTCTCCATTTACCTTAGGGAGAACTCCTTTCAGAAAATTTTAACCCCGGTATTTTATTTTATTTAGAGTAGGTATTACAAAATTTAACTATTACATTTTACCATGTCACACTGTATGTAAATGTGGCAATAGCAGAAAACTGATTCTTATTGTGACTGAGACATGGTTATGACCGAAAGTCGCCTAACTAGGCCTGAGCCTGCTCTAAGGCAGACTTGAGCAATTTTCTTTGTGCATTATGATTACTATTTATTAACAATGCATATATTTCTAGACACAATCAAATAAGACTAATTATTAAAATGGTTTACAAAAAAAAAAATTAAATTAAAAATAGAAAATTCAAATCTTTTAGAATAAAAATAAAATAAAATAAAACTAAATCTAATTCAAATAAAAGTTATACATTAATAAAAAAATGACATACTATGACCCCATATAGATACTACGTAATAACTTCGACACTAAAAGGAATGCACACCTGACTAGTAATACACACTTGACGTAATAACTACGTTGAGGGCAGATGGACTCTAATTTGATTATGGACAACGGGATATTCTGGGAAATGTTGACATAGGACAATATGTGTACAGTATAGGTATCTAGACGGGTTAGAGGCACGTTTAGGGTGGGGTTTCATTCATTCGCAGTAGCCATATACGTCAGTGCGGCAACAGAATGCGGCCGTCTGCACGTAGTAATACGTGAATGGGTGCCTTTCTCTATATGGGGACCTTTAATTGGGCTGCTGCCATTGCTATGTTGAGGATGTGTCTAGGATTTATGTACTAACTGCTGTTGGAGGGTCGGTTCATGAGACACATGGGTTAGTCCCAGATTAGCGGCCTCGTAAAACGTCTTTCAACACGACATGTACAGAAACACTATGCCTATTCTCTTGATGATAATGTCAGAGGAGAATATCAAACCATTGAGCGCATCAAATTATGTCAATAAAAGAGTAGAGGATAGACTTCATCAATTTCGGAATATTTATAATAAGTTAGACCGTATTGATAAAGGGCGCAATTTCGCCATTTAACCTACGAGATCCAACTGTTGCCAACGACTGACTGACGGGACTACACAATATATTGATGGACGTTGACGTAATGAATAAATTATATTTTACTACCTAATAATAAAAACACAACTGACTAGAATACACATAATCGGAATGACTCGATGAAATAACGATGTATCGTTACGTACTTTTATACATTAGCTACAGGTCACAAATTCGGTTACTAGTAACATAGGTTATCGCGATTTTTCGTTTGTTATAAAACACACAAACTAGAGAACCACGATCTGGGTTCATTAGACGTAATAGAGAATTACTATCACACACAGAGAATTTTAATTAAAATACTGACATCGTTATAATCTGCGCAAATAAACAGTTGACCTTAACCATCAGTATTGAACACATAAGTGTACACTGCACTTGTTTACATACCCTATCGGTAGTTTCGCATAATAATTACAACAATACAATACACAATTATACACACGACACCCTGACATATCACCGGTTAAACGTGGTCATTCACACACAAGGTCATTATGGACGAGACTGACTTGTTACAGTAGCTATGCCACACTCAAGTACTGACCTACGCCAACGATTTATGACTAATAAAAGAAATATTAACTGTATAAGAAAAGGTTACATTAAGTGACCTTATCATCATAGAACGATTGCAAAATTAAAAGATTACGTCGCAATCGGTGGACCTCCCTACTGACATACGAAAATTCATATTCAAATATCTTTTAGCCAACCACCATAATTTTATAATCCACTTGACCATACATGGTAAATTACAAAAAATTAACAAAAATTGCGAGATCGGGCAATTAACGATTATAACTTCTTGCAACTACTACACACCAATTACACTCGAATATTTTATAACCAACACTCAATATTAAACAATAACAAAGGAAAATTTTCTGACCACATCACTCAACTGCTGTGCAGCCTCACCCAGCCATAACGTGTATATGTCGTCAAATTAATACAACAAATAAAATCATAAAAACACCATAACCCTCTAGTACAAAAGAGAAATTAATGCTTCAACTTGATTATGTAAATTTACACAATGAGGTTTCAACAAGAAACTTTAGGCGGCATATCCATTCTGACAATGTTGATAATTATCTAGATTAATTATATAGGGATAAAACGCTAACATGATAGATTATAATGAGGTGGTAATGCACATTATGTGTATTTCAGAGTAACTTTACACCAAAACTAAGTGAAAAGAAAAAAATTATTAACAAGTAAATATCATACCCAAATCCGATTGGTTAACTGGTAGATTTCAGAATAGCAGCCGCTAGATTTGTAGAACAAACTGGGGACGCTGTTGACTGCGAGCCAACTAGTGGAATGGGTCAACCGCGTTGGCCTATTAATTATCAGCAACACGACTGACCGATCCACAAGCATGACTTCAGATAATACTGCGGAGTTGGCACATTCCTTGGTCGAGAAAGATGCTGTAAATTGTAAGCCAACTTGTAGAACCGACCAGCCGCGTTTGCATTATGTATCAGCAAAGCGACTGGTTGATCTCACGAGTGAGCTTGGTATAACATTGTAGAATTTTCACACATTCCTTGGTTGACGAGGATGCAATATATCACAGACCACCATGTGTAGTCGGCCGTCTACTTCGAATATAAAATACCATCGGAGCGGACGGACGATTACACAGATAGGCATGACAAGCGTTGTTGAAGTTTAGAGCTCCCCGTGAGGACGAAAACCGGAACGTAGACAAGAACACCCACCTCCTGAGCTCCAATACTTGTAACCAATCATAAAATTCACGGATACACGCGTTGGAGCGAAGGGGATGAATGCTTACCGTGTATGCACTTTATAGTTCTGACGTGATCACGGAACGACACTGTCGAATGAAGGCGAGGTCTTGACAATCATTCACTCAAAAGCTGATGATGCAGGCGACTTTGTTCGCAAACGACTGCACTCATAGCCAATGAAAAAATAAAAGTCGTAGTTAAGAGCGTCACTCTCATGACCGCTGACGACACAATCGAACGCAATTATAAACGAGTGCGTACATCACGGCCAGGGAAGCGACGTTTAGGTCCGAGAGCAGCATCCAAGATGAGCGTAGGGAAGTACAACCACCATTGCGATGGAGGTGCAGCGAACGAATGTGACAGAAGACGTGCGCTGCACTGCCATCGTAATGATAAAATGCCTTCGTTTCGTGTACCACACCGCCGTCCGACTGACGGAGAAGTCAACCGACGAATCGAGCGGGACGGGCCCAGACGAAACGCTGGGGTGAATAAAGGGAAATTCCTAAGAAGTATTCAATACGCGTTCAAGTAATAAAAACAAACAGGGCGTAACGCGAGAGGTGACGTTATTTGGTGTAAACAAAAGATCGTCGCGCAGGCCGTAAATCATCGGATCGTTAAAAAATAAAATTTTATTACCCTAGCGTAGTGTAATAATACTTGACTAAAAACAACGGAATTATAGATACGCGTGGCCACACAACGGGATTAGGATAACAAAGATATGGCTTGCCCAATTATGAAAATTATCAGAATAAATTTATTAAATTAGTATGAACGTAATAGTAGCATAGGTTTCGCATATGATTAGGGTAATTACCGCATATAGATGCAGCTAGGTGTTTAGGCGTACTAGGGGTGTAGAGTAGCATTAGGGCGGGAAAGAGAGATGACGAAGATAGGGGCATAGACTGTTCACTTCGAAAAAAAATCCAAAGCTAAGCAAAGATTTCAGTAGAAAAAAAAAACCCAGATAATAAAATTAAGCCACATTTTAATACAGTTTTCTTAACAACGAATAAGCTAAACTCACGGTAAAGAAATTTTAAATGCCTGATTAGAGTAGTATGCATGGTAGACTCAAAATAAACAGGACAGAGCAGTTACCCTCACTGAGATAGTTAAGCGTGTAGGATACTGTAAATTAAAGTAGGTTATAAGACGGAATTGTGAATAATGTTGAGAATAGTTTAGAAACAGAAATGGATCTGTATCGAATAACTAGTGAGGTGTAATGGAATATGCTAACTGATAAGTGTTATTGGACGTTGCGGGGAAAGCCGTATGATCTGTGAGTTTCAGCTTTAGGTGGAAGTAACGCGGCGTCCGTTACGAATTGGGGAAGTACCACCGCCATCGATGGGCATCTAAAGGGGAACGCCGTAGTCTTACATTTTGTCTTAAATTTCGTCAAAATCTTAGCGTACCCACCAGGGTAATACAACAGTAACAGAACTTTACATGCCTAGAATCGCACATAATAGTAATCAATACACCAACCGCGATACCCTTTTAGATGCACGTAAAGGTTAGATTAACAAGAAGTTATGAAAAACCGAGATAGGTTGCCAATTTGGTGAAATTATATCAAAAATGCATAAAGAACACCGATTCTAGTAGTTTGATATGATGTCACCAGACGCGGTTTGTGCACTCCTGAGGGTACGTGGGCAAGCCTATTTAAGATTATATTAATAAGGAATTAACTATAGGGATAATAACGATAAGAAAGACAATAGACACAAATACAGTGACAAAGTGATAGTGAACAGTGCTTCAGAATAATACACGGCCTAGAACTATATACTAGCTGAAACCAGCTCAGAAGAAATAGGCAGAACATTAACTTAGACAAACCACACGCCGAGTACATAACACAAAATGTCGCAGCTGAGACTGAGTCCGAACGGAGGCAGGATATATGGGAGCAGGCACTACAGGAAACCAGCGGCGGACAATCAGGCGTTGGCCAGGGCCATTGTAATGGGAATACAGGAATCTTTAAAACCACTGTTGGATAATCGGTCGCTAGAGATCACCTCACCATCCACACCCGCTAGTAGCACCACTACTGTGCCAATCAACACAGAAAGTCCCAAGATAATGAACAACTACACCACGTATGTAGAGAAACCAGTCGCGCCAACTTTTGGCGGAACATCCAGTGAAAACCCGATACAGTTTATGAGGAAACTGAGAGCATACATACGGAAGATGCGCCACCAGGAGGAGGAAATTACTTTGGCACTAGAATGCCTAACTCCATCCGTAAGGTCGGTTCTGGAGATATTCAAACACCGTTGGGCGACGGTAGATGATTTCGAGAAGGAACTTTTAGAAATCTACTGGAATCTGACCACGCAAGACCGCGTACGAGAGAAAATCTTGAATGGAGTGTGGAGCCGAGAATCCGGTATTTCAAAGCTGGAATATTTCTCAAAGAAGCTGGACATGGCTCGGGGGCTTACATATCCTATCCCCGAGGTACATCTAATCAACACAATAATCAGACAACTGCCAGAGGCAGTACAAACGCAATGGATTTCTATCGAAAATCCTACATTAGAAAAAGCGGCTCTCTTCCTAAAGAACCACGACGGCTACGTCATCGAGGATGCAGTGAGGGTGAACACACGCGACACCAAATCCAAATCAGATGGCCAAACACGGGAATCCCGCCGAGACAAATCACATCATCGGTCCTCGACGAAGAAGAAGACCCAGCGCAGAGCAGTGAATAACGTCGAGGTCGAGCAGGAGGAGGCAGAGAACACCACGGCGAAGACACCGTCGGAAAACTGCTAGAGCACGACCGAAGACCAGGAACGCGTGCTACCACGGCATCAAAACCAGCGGAGCATAGGAGACGTCCGACTTCGGGGAATCGGCGATGCGTCGACACTAATATGACGGGGGTAGCAATACCTAAGAGGTTGGTGAGTAAAAATAAAATTAGTAATAGTAAAGGTAACCCTTTAAGAGGTAAGATAAAAGTAAGTAATAATATAGTGAACAACACACCTGTTGTGGAGGCCGGCGGGGCCGACACCGCTCAGAAGAGGAAACCAACACTTTTAGCCTTGTCGCAAATGCTGAAAGTGGGATGGAGACCAGGTAAAGGAATAGGCATGTTGGAACAAGGAAGGAGAAAACCCATAGAAGCACATACCGGTTGGTCTAAATATAAGGGAGTAGGCTACCAGGCGTGTCACAACATCAACCCTCTAGCTATGGGAAACATTATAACACGAGCATTCCATCACGTAGTAGAGGGGACGGATAATCACACAGAACCTCCACCTAGTACACATCCACTAACACTCAATATATTCGAGGAGAACAGTTACAACGAAAAACCGGACAAAGGTTACCTACCGACCTTGCCTGAGATCACTGCCAGAGTCGACAACTTTGATGTATGCTGTCTGGTAGACACAGGGAGCCAAATTACAGGTGTATCCTTAGAATTCTGGAAGGAGGTGGACCCGGAAGGGGTTAAATATTCATTAATGCCCATCCAAACACTCCAGTTAAGGGGCGCAATGGGAACCAAGAGCAAAAAGGTTACAAAAATGGTACTATTACCACTGACGTTTGGGACTGATACCATAAACACGCCACTTTTGATTGTGGACGGACTCATAAGACCCATAATATTGGGGTATGACTTCTTGGAAGCACATCAAGCGGTTATATATACACGGGGAAAGCCCGGTAGCATATTAGCGTTAAGATCTCGGAAATTGGCCATAGAATTTGACCGGTCAGATGTCAGTCGAGATGACACATCAACACAACCAGATCTTGAAGAAGTACCGTTGGCTGGGCACATCGATGCCACCACATCTAAGACACCCACCATAAAAGAACACATTTCTACTTTGGAACTTACATCAAACCAAAAGGAGGCTTTGGTTCAAATATTAGAAGACAACAGCAGAGTATTTAGCGATAGACCAGGTCGAACAAAATTATACCAACACGAAATCAAACTTCTAGATGAAAAACCGTTCACCGCTAGGGCTTATCCAATCCCTTTAGCTTACAGGGAAAAGGTCACCGCTAAACTGGACGAGATGCTCGAACAAGGTTTAATCGAGCGCAGATCCACAAATTATTCCAGTCCCATCACAGTTACACTGAAGAAAGATGGAACTGTTAGAATATTATTAGATGCCAGAGAACTGAATAGCAAAATGGTAGGAGAGATCGAGACACCACCAGTCATATCAGATCTAATACAACGCTTTTATGGGGTAAAATACATTACGGTGTTGGATCTGAATAACGCTTATTTTCAGATTCCACTTCACCCAGATAGTGTCAAATATACGGGTTTCACATATAACGGTAAAGGTTTTGTATACAAAGTCTTACCACAGGGCCTAAAAACTTCTGTTGGCAGCTTCTCTAGGGCCATGGACATCATTCTAGGTCCTGAAGTGAGGGGATTTTGCTTAAATTATTTGGATGACCTTGCTATCTATACAACTGGGGATTTCACTGAACATTTACAACACTTAAACCAAGTCTTGTATAGACTACGACGAGCAGGCTTAACGTGCTCGTTGCCAAAATGCCACTTCCTGAAAACCCAAGTTAAACTACTGGGGTTTGATATTACGGTAGATGGTATAAAGATGTCGGAAGATAAGGTTGCCGCCATACAGGACTTTCCGTCACCCAAGAAACCTAAGCAATTACGGGCATTCTTGGGCCTGTGTAACTTCTATCGGAGGTTCGTGGATCGATATGGTGGATCGATAAAGCCTCTGTGCTCACTACTTCAAAAGAACACCAAATGGAAGTGGGGCGAAGAGCAGGAGACACAATTCAAAAAAATAAAGTCCTTATTTCTTAAGTCAGTCATGTTAGCACACCCAGACCCTAACAAACAATATTACCTACAATGTGACTCATCGGGGTATGCGTTAGGAGGTGAGCTTTATCAACTTGACGATGATGGTAACCATCATGTCATTGGGTTTTGCAGCAAGGGGTTAAATGCTGCT
Source organism: Micropterix aruncella (assembly GCA_944548615.1). Taxonomy (NCBI): domain Eukaryota; kingdom Metazoa; phylum Arthropoda; class Insecta; order Lepidoptera; family Micropterigidae; genus Micropterix; species Micropterix aruncella. Next base: position 19,794,238 of record OX155973.1, read on the forward strand.
GAACTGAAGTGGTCCACTTCAGAGAAGGAGCTTTACGCAATTATTTATTGCCTAAGGAAATTTGAAACATTTGTTAGGGGCGTAAAAATAATAATACGGACGGACCATCAGTCATTAACGTTCATCAAGACTTGGAAGTTATATAGCGCAAAGGTCACTAGGTGGATTTTATTCCTAGACCAATTTGACCATACCATAGAGTATGTCAAGGGATGCGACAACATAGGAGCCGACATACTTTCCAGATATTCAGTGGGAGTGTCGCAACAAATTGGTGAAAGAGTGCTACACCCTGAGGTAGCATTATTCACTGTTGCACACAACAGGGAACTAACTAGGGATTTGAAAAACATAAAATTAGAACAGGGTAAAGACACCTTTTTGAAAAAGATCCAAACTCGGACAACAGGGAAGAAATTGAAAAACGAACCACTGGTAGAAAGATTATACAAAAATTACAAACGCATAAATGGAATCTGGTATTACCAAGGACCGAAACAGGAGGATGTTGTACTAGCACTACCTGACCGACTAGTAAAGGATGTAGTCTCATATTACCACGAAGAGTTAGGTCACTTCGGGACGTACAAGGTTCTGGCTGCATTAAAGAAGAGATTGTATTGGCCAAACATGAGGGACACCACACACAAAATAATACAAAAATGCCATATTTGCCAACTCACCAAAACAAATACTCGACCAATGGTAGGGGAGAGCCACCCAGTACAGACTAACAGAATAGGAGAGAAGGTCATGGTGGACTTCTATGGACCACTGCCCACAGGCAGAGGGGGCGCAGCATACATATTCGTTATACAGGACGCTTTTAGCAAATACGTCAAATTACATCCCATGAAGAAGGCGACAGGGAAGTCGGCCGCCAAGAAAGTTCTAGAGTTTGCAAAAACAATAACCCCTGAAGTCATTATCTCAGACAGAGGTAGCCAATTCACTTCAAGAGAATGGCAGAGGATTCTTCAGGCTGAAGAGATAAAGACACGTCACACCTCGATACGTAATCCACGGGCCAATATCACAGAGCGGGTCAATAAAGAGTTAGGAAGATTTTACCGAACGTTTTGCGAAAACAACCATCGGCGGTGGCCGAACATACTACAGCAAATAGAGGATTGTTATAACCAGTCAGTACACTGTAGCACCGGATTTACACCAAACGAAATTGTCTGGGGAAAACAGACGCTTCACAAGCTAGATAGAGCGATGCCACTACTGAAACCTAATTACGGACTGTCGGTAGGTGACATCCGCCAACAGGTAGTAAAGAACCTGCAAATTCAAGCAAATAACAGGAAAAGGACCTTTGACAAAACACACAAAATAGTCACATACCAAATTGGAGATTGGGTGAAACTCACCACCGCGCCAAAATCCATTAAAGAGAAAGGGGCGACGGCGAAATTCTCGAAACTATACGAGGGACCATACGTCATAGGGGCGGCACCATACGCCAACACATACACGCTGATATACCCGAATTCAAAGAAAATAAGGGGAAACTATAATGCTGTCAACCTAAGTCGATACTATCGCTGAGTGGTGCCGGTCTTGTTAGCCTTCCCACAGATTATTCAAACAAACACAATCTTTGGTATTGCTACATCCGAACACTATATTTAAGTCTTTGAATCGTTACCATACGCGTAGTACGGAAAAAAAAATTTTTGAATGTCATATTCACTGTTCAATTTCATGTGTGTAATCATATAACAATGAAAATTAATTAGATCGCCATAAGCGATACTAGCCATTAGAGTGGCTAGCCCTTGGATCTTTCCATTATAAATTTTCCACACTACGGAGTTTTCCACACACTTATTATCGGGAAAAATTTTGTGGGCACTGTTCTAACACTTGAAATCACACTAAATATAATACCATGTTAATTTTAACACTTTAGTCATAGGGGAACTCCTACCTTGGGTGAGCCGTCTGCGAACCCTATTAAAAAAAAAAAAAAAAAAAAAAAAAAAAAAAAAAAATAACTTTAATATCATGGTCCCAATGTGACTTCCAACCTTTATAAGTAAAACGGTTAACCTTATGATCAAATAGACATAGTATATGTTGATAGGGAAAATTATACACCATATTAGATTATTAGTAAGTAAATAAATAGGCTATAACTCATTAAACTAGTTTAATTCAAAACCTCGGAATCAATTAAGATCATATTGAAAAAATAAATAAATAAAGAACACCAACATAGCCATTATGGCTATGACAAGGAGTGAAAGGATTATAGCTAGCTTTGCAAAACAATTTATATAAGGTTAGCCGGAGGCGATGTAGTATATAGGATTGATCGCCACGCGAGCACGGCGGAGAGTCAACCTTCGATGTTACGGATCACATAGCGGTACGCTGGAGGGTCATCGACCAGAGGTCAAAGAACCACCACATAAACAATCATTACTGCTATGGGATTTGACTAACAGCGAATACACCCTTCAGGTTGGTTGCAGGGGCCGGAATCAGCTCACTATGTAACGAACCGGGTATTGAGTCCATACTAAGTTAGACTTATGCAATCATATATGTAAGATAAGAATAATTTAAAGTTAGGCGGTAAGAGATGATTGTGAAGTGAGAAGTGAGGGTACAACTGCGACAAAATATAGGGGAGGGATCCATTACACTTAACTACAAAAAAAAAAAAAGGAAGTATTATACAACATAACACTTATCCTTGATAGCATAGAATGATCAGTGTATTAGCAAATTAGAACAAATAAAATTCTTATCTACGATAGATAGGGTAACCATAATAAGAATAAGAAAATCGAAACAATCACATACAAAAGGAAAGTAGGGTGACCATGAAAAACAAAAGTAGGAAAAATTTTACGAAGGTAGGATGTCGATTTATAAAAGGCTTTCAGGGAAATTCATCCTTTTCCAAACGAAATCCTGGGCGATTGAGATAGCTCTACCCCGGGTGGAGCCAAATTTTTCGATTATATATGCCAAACTAGACCAATACTGAAGGCCTATAAGGCTTATAAAGGGTTGAAGGCGCCGGAGGCTTAGGAAGTACTGAAGAGGGATGGTTTACGATGTAAAGAAGTGAACTGAAACAACTTCTGAAACTGAAATCGTGAAATACTAGGGGTGTCCCAACATAAAACTACGGGGTGAATACATTGGAACTCAAAGAAGAAGAAGAAGACATGTCTATCTACCCTCACACAAGTTTGAAAATTGCTGAAAATAGCGCTGAAAGACATTAAAATTAGTGGCGTGTAAAAGCAATCTAGCTTTACGCGAACGCAGAATATTAAATGTTACCCCCGGCCTGGGAACAAATTAGTCTCGCCTAAAACTAGGATTTTGTAAAAACTGCAGGTCGTGAGAACGGAAAAGTGACCGTAAATTTCGATAATAGCAGTGGGACAGCGACAACTCGCATTAATAACGTTAAATAGCATAGATAAACAATGAAATTAATATATTTGGACAAGAAATGAATTTTGCCTAATTCATAACGTGCATGCAATGTCATTTCAATCCACTTTATAGGGGTAACATATACGGAAGCGACGTAATGAAGGATTACAAAGTATGCTATTTCATAGCGAGGTAAAAGTCATAAAGATTAATTTATCACTAGAATGTAATATATAGACATGTAATATGGCTCCTAAGACATACCTGACTGTAAATAAGAATGCATACAAAATGTTGCTATTTGAGTAAAGTGACCAATCCCACAATGCGACGAAATGAAAGGCAACCTAAATTCACACACACATGTTTAAAAATAGGATGTGCTTACAAGGAATTTTGAGATCTCGGACTGCAGACGAAAGCAGCCAATGAGGGACTTATATGCTAGCGATGTAAAATGAAGGATCCATATTTTAAAGCGATCTGATTGGTTAGAGGCATCATGTAGACGATAGTCACAACTTTTGAGAGGGGTAGGAGCCACCGTTCGAGTGAAAGGGAGATAAAATGACAAAGACAGACGCAGATGGGTGAGCTTTAGGCATGAAGGCGCTGAAGTCAGAGGGGCGTAGGGGGGAAGGTGAGTTTCTCTAAGATTTTATGCCGACGGCAAACGAACAATTAGATTTATTAAAAATGAGTATAAAAAATTCGAACGACGTATCAAAGCTCTGGAAATTTGAAAAGGAATCTAAATCTACCACGTACATCCACGTATCATCAATATTTAAAGAGATATCAACTAATGAAAAACACATAATGAAAGATAATAAATATCTTATAGAAGACTAGAAACTCAAGGAATCGTAACACTGAGATTGTATAAGGGATCGGAGTTTACAAATATGTCATAATATTAAATAATCCTGGTATGTAGATATATAGAGACAAAACCATGGGAAAATACATGCATACATATGTATACATTATAAAACAATGACTAAAATTTAGTCAGAGACATTAATAAGTATCGATTAGGGAATTAAACAACGTTGTTGGATTAATACAATAACAGTAATACATAGAAATGACTAAATATTCAGGTAACTGGTAACCCACTGTATTATATTAACATTATATAGTTAAATTATAATATAGGGAGATATTACGAAACTATAGAGGTACTTAGATGTGATACAAAGTGCATATATATAAAGACAGGAAACTTAGGATTTAAATATCATATAGTACTAAAACCTTAGAGATAGTAGAACAGTGGAATGTCATTCTTCGTATAAAAATACTATATATGTAGATAGTGGAATAAACAAATATATAGATACCTTTGAGGATGAATGTGTAGATGTATATGTGTATATATTTATATACCTATAGGAAAGGAACTGAAGATGCGAAAGAGAGTAGTGAGATTAATATATAATTAAGTATAGGTTTAGAGAATAACTTAGCTGAAACATCATGTGGTTAGATTATAAATATACATAATAATCTAGATATAGATAGTTCATGATTGAGAAATACCATTCAGACTGAATTGGGGATATTTAAAATACTATATATATATTCATTTGATTGTACGTTTACGCAATTAGATCAGTTCAATAGAAGTTTAAAACTATATAAGCTAGGTATTTGATAATTAGATTACGTGACTGACTAGAGGTTGTATGGGGATAATATGTTACATGCATATGTTTGTTAGAAAGTGCACTATAAGAATGCTAGATAGAAAACGATTAATAATATAGTTAATACCATAGGTTAGGTACTAAAATAATGTATGAAAGGAAGTTAAGGTTGGTTTTATGTATAAACATGACTATATAAATAATGAAAACCAGTTTAGAGGTTGATGACATAACTTGGACTATTAAAGTACAATAAAAGTTGAGGTTATATATAGTATATATATAGAAGTAAAATAGTCATATACTCACATATGTGTAGACAGTGACGTTTAGCTATAGATTAGATAGTTTTCATATAGGAATATATATAATGATTTAATAACTTACTAATTAAAGTATAGAATCTTATTAGATTATTACTCAATAAATAAAGCTAAAAATAAGGAACACCTCCAGCGATAAAACGAAAGAATAACAATAAGAATTAGCGAATTGAGACAACAAAATATATATAGAAATTAATTAAAGATAGAAATAGTATCGCCAGGCCAGACAGAGTACTCTATCTAAAACACTAATAATACAGTCTAAAATAACCTTGTATAAGATTAATAAATTATGAGTTTTATAAAATTATAGTAAACAAATCTATAACAAACAAAAGACTTATCAAAGTTTAATCGATACTTATATATGCATAGGTGAAGTAGTAATAATTTGGCACCAACAAAATTCTAAATAAACTAATACTCATGAAGATAACTAGTGAAATCAACTTAAAGATATATTAAAATACAGATTGAGAACCGCTAAAAAGTCGCACCATAGCAAATCTAGGCCATCGGAATGGGCCAATCCATAAGACTTTTATGCATTTTCTTGACAAGGAACGGAAATCTAATAAATTCAACTACAATCGTAAACGTCAAAAAGGGTGCTTGAGAAACTTTTTCAAGATTTTCAAGATCGTGGGATTGTGAGAGAGAAACAACAACACTAAAATTTTGGGTGGAACCCTCTAACCACACCTCCAAAACGCTACCCCTATAAAATGGTGGGAGGGGAGGCAATCGGGATCAAACAGTGATTTTTACACGGGAACGCTGGACGTTAGAGACCGGTGCGCGATCGATTAGATTAACTTCAGTGGTGACTATTTTCTAAGTCGTGGGAAGACAAGTAAATTCAAATTAAGACCGGTATAAATTCATAGTATTTTAGAATCATTTTAAACAATATAAATTCGGATCATTCAGTTTATTTTTCGCGGAAACGCTGTTCATTTATGTAGCGCGGTGCGCGATCTTTTAAAATTACCTTCAGTGTCGGAATATCTTACAAATCGCGAGTGATCAGATTAAATTCATAATATTTTAGAATCGTTTTAAACATTATAAAATCGGTTAAAGTTAGTATCAGTGAAATTATATAAACCATGGGAAAATAACTCAAAACCCTTTAAATTTGGAATTGTCTTAAACAAAGTAAATCCGAATCATAAATCAGCTGATAAATTATTTTAGATCAAGTCGCGATAAATAATCAAAATCAATCCAAGTACAAATTAAATACGGACCAAGTGGCTTACGCCGATTTAAACCTGCGTCCAAATAAAATATACAAAAATCATAGATTGAGAAATAAATTACTATAAATCAACAGTAAATTCAAACTAATAATTAGCAAATTTAATATCCGTCAAGTAGGTTGCTCCCTTCAAAATTAGAGTTATAAAATTATTATAATACCAGAAACAATTAATAATTAATCACATTGTCGCACTGTTGAGCTAGATTAGTGTCATTGTAAATGCAGTAATATGCAAGTATAAACGATAACAAATTTAAAGGTAAATAGATGTGAATCTTGAAACCCAAAAATGATCCTAAATCACGTTTAATTATACAAATAAAAATCTAAATTAGCACACAGACAATACATACCTTCGATGTAAATAAATCCACAATTATTATTAAATAGCAGAAAATTAATATTTGAAATCAATAAACTCAGAAATATTATCGTATTACAAACATCAATATTTACATCTAATAAACTCAGTAATATCACCCAAAGGACAGACATTGGTGATCATATATCACAACCCAGAATAATCACAATAACCTCAAAGCTCTAATATCTAACCCTTTTAATATCATAATTTCCATAGCGACAAAGACAACAGCACCTTAGGTTAAAACAAACTCCTAACAGAATATTTAAAATTTTAGAAAGAGATATCATGACAGTCGCCTAATTAGTCCAGTGAGTTATAAAATCGTACAAAAGTGGAATTAATTCCATAATATATCATCAAACGTCGAAAGCACATTTAGTCACCTTATAGGAAGAAAATCGGATAAAGACCACTAGCCTGGTATATCATTGTAATTTCGGCCCTATAATAATTATAATTATAATACAAAATAAGTTGTGGATCCATGGTTTCGGTAGAGGTGGTATTAGCAGTGTTCATGGTGGAAGTGTGGAATCTTTCAGAGTACAGAAAGTGAAGTGAATGTGTGAACGTGTTGAGGATCAGCTGCAGAGACCAAGAAAAACACCTGGAAAGCTCTCGCAGATCTGCAGGGTCGTAGCTGGTTTGTACCACTTCGAGGGTAAGTGTTTGTGTTACACAAATCACATGCTGGGATTCTAATTGTCGTCGTCCTCAAAGAAAGCCGACATGAGCAGCCGCCGATGTAATTCTCTATAATTGTGTGTTTATTATTTTGTATAAATCGTATTACAGGTGTACTAACTGCCTCCGTCTTCGAAGAAGATGCCAAGAGCAGACGTTGTTATAGCAGAGTCTGCGAATGTTTATTTTATTATTTTGTCTCTGAATGGAATTTGTACGTCTCATAACCATATGTTACCCTGACTCACCATCCGCGCTCGTCGCTCCTCACCCAATTTTACTCGTCCTACTACATGTCCCCTATCCATATTCTACCCTACGATCTATGACCTTAGTTAACCTTTTTTTCCCATTCGATTAACCGTAGAGCGAAGGCGGGAGAGATATAATAATTATGTTTTATTCACGTATTTGTAGGTACAATTATGTCTCTGAAACACTATCACATCATAATACACTATATATGGTTTTTATATGTTATATATTCATAATATGCTTATATCCCTTCCCTGAAACAACAATCTATATTTATTTAACACTTATGAATCTCTTTTCCATCAATATTCGTAGTTAAGCAGGTATACATGTATATGGATATGTGTCTGTATATGTACATGTATGTATTTATGTATGTGTATATGTATATGTATATTATTCATACCTACTCTTATAGCACCACGGTTAATTATAACACGAACAACATATAATTAAGTCCATATTATATGTATTCGCATTTATATATGTATATATATATATATGTGTTTATCCTGCACATTTATTTGTTTATGCATGTGTATGTATGTATGTATATATGTATGTATGTATGTGTAGGTTTATATACCTGTATATAACTAAATTTTAGAGCCTTATACTTTATCCCGGCAAGTAGGCAAGGTTTATATGTGAAGGGGCACCTACATGTATTTATATACTTTAATTATGTACTTATCTATAGGTGTCTACGTGTGTGTGTGACCATGTGTCCCACATTGCGAGCGTATGCCAGCAAGCCGGTGGCTTTTGCGCAATATTAATTACTTGCTCACCTGATTGCACTATACTGCCCATATTACATTATCATGTAACAAAATTCCTCATCTACTGCATACATTTACCAATATATCTCCACACAATTATATCCATAATCGCAATAGAGGAATACATAACTTCCGGTTTTAAGGAGCAAATGACTCTTTCAGATACCTCCTATGCAATCAGAATTTAGTAAAGTCTACTGCCTAACCGCCCAACATATGGAAGGGCGAACAAATTACATATAATCCTGTAAAGGTCTTACTATTGAAATAACTATAATAAAAGACACATTCTATGCTTAATAAAAGTGGAGAATTATACCATACTTTGGTAACCGATTTAAGACAAGGGTTTTAACCCTTTGAGAGGTTTTGGCGAGCACATGGCTTGATTAATTCTCATGACCCCGAGATAGGGCGAAATGAACAAACATACCTACATTCCTTTCCTCAACATCCTTTTTAGCCAACAAACAGGCCTTATTAACGTAGAATGAAAAACTTCCTGTCCGCTTAAGATCAACAAACTTCGATGCCCATCCAGTAAAATCATACCAACAATATTACTCGCCGTTTCGGCATATAATTAAGGTTAGGGATTACGTCTACTAAGAATTGTACTATCATCATCTCTATCATTACAACGCTGCTTCAAGGAAGACGAGTACTTCGCTGAAATTATAATATACAGAAACATAGATTGTGACGATGAGGCTTTCCGCACCTGAGACCTTCTGACTCGAAAGGGGTGTGGAACGCTTTGTTCAACCACAACGACCGGCTGAGTATTCCGCCTTTAAGAGCGGTTACTTGGAAGGAAAACCTTGAATTAAATCGACGCTTCTCGCCATTGGGCACAACAACATCAATCATTATAAATCAGAGGCTAGTGCTGTTTTCCGGAGCGACAACTTCAAGTAGTCAATGGCGTCATGATAAAGCCGCTGCTTGTGAGGATGGCGACTTTGCCCGCACTGCGGCTCATAACTGCCCTTTTTTCCTTACGCAGGTTTTTGTTTGACAAATTTGGCGAACGAGACATTCAATCTGACCTCAGCATTGTTAAATTTATTTGGCCGACACTAGTCTGAGAAGACTGTTACTGTCGCTGAATGATGCAAGGGTCGCCTACCCATTCGACAAAGCTGACTGTACTCAACCACAACGTGGATGAGGTCTTTCCATCAGTGTTGTTTGGATATACCAAGGAGGTGGCCAAGTGTTACCAATTACATAGCCTACACCGCTGCTTGCTACGGATGACAACCTGTACGCATGTGACTGTCCCTCCGGGCGACGCTGGCTTACATACCGTCCTGCTGCCCGTAACGCAGGTGTACGCCGGACGTATGACGTGGCATGAGAAAATCTAATTGGAATCCAACAACCACAAACTAAGGATCCACCAATCCTTTACGACAAACAGAAAGCGAGCTGCCACACAGTGGCCAGACTTCTTTCGATAGAGGTGTCTAAGGTTCCAACCAAGCATCCCTATTTGTACAATCCCTGTAGGCACAACACCATCTGTGGCAGGATATCTCCAAGATATCCCCATCTGTGCCATGTTGGAAGCGTGTCGAAAGGATTGAAGAGGCATCCATACCTTTTTGCTACCTGGTGATGGCACGTAGTGCTTATTCACGCACACACGAACAGCTTGAGTCTACAAAGACCACCCCAGTAGTGTTGTGTAAACGTCAGATCCCACATTAACTTGTTTGTACGAGACGTTCGCGAAAGGCCTTGGCTCTTTAGGTAAGGAGATAGAGGCGTCTATATGGGGTTATGGAGGAGGGCGCTTAAAAACCCAAAACCCAACCAAAAACCTTACCCAATATTCTTACATCCTTCAAACTATCCATCACCCAGAAAATGTTCATAAACCCATAATTTCGACATGAATTCGACTAATTATAATACTTCTATACCCTTTACACACTGTACCATGCAAGCACACACACATATATTGCCTTATTACACTTTACATATATAATTTATAATATTATCATAAGCATTATTATCATTCAGTCATAAGAAATTCTATACATCCTATACCTATAACCCTATAAACCAAACCATAATACTCATCATTGCATTACGAATTTAATGATATGTCACATCAATATTTCGTTCCTAACACCTCCCATCCGGTAGCTTCGTGAGGTAACAGTACCTACCCCTCCCCTCTCTTGTCAGATCAGCGAGCGCGATCTACCAGGTTCTAGGAATCGCCCCACAGCCTTAGAATCGATCCCATCCACCGCGGTCTTAATTATATCAAGGATCTTTATACTGTCAAGAATTGCAAACAATCTTTATGTAGCTTCGACATGACTTAACGTCATCATCAACCCTTCCACCGACCATCTAATCATTACATGACTCCTCCCAGAATGTACGCATGTACTTAAATAAGGCACCAAACGCCAATAGCGCCAACTACCTATAGAAACTTTAACCATTCGCCTCATAGAGGCCGTTCCCCCAATCAAACTCCGACCACAACACCCCTCTTTACGTCCTCACATAATCAGGCCCCTCCCATTTAAGGTACTACACAAACTTTCACCCCAGAGGGCCCTTACGTTATCATATCCACAATATAATCAATGTTCCCTCATGTCCCGTACTACAATCCAATTACATGCATTCAATCCTAGCAGCCACACCTCTACTCCCACTATACATCCCATACATCATCCCTTCCAAGCTCAATACACCCATCCACAACGGACATTTCTCTTTCTCCCACTCTTTCTTATGTATTACAGAGTCTTCGTATCCTGAAAGAAGATTACGTCATCTGAAGAGTATGGACACGCCTAATCAAGTAGGATCACTCTATTTATATTATAATTAACTGTTTTCAGGAACTACGCCCCTGCAGGCCACCTTCATCGACTAATCTACTATGATCGCTTATGTACCTCTTCCTAAACTATATATCCAAGCTTTTAACCATTCGGGTTTCGCGTGGGGCTAATAACTTACTATGAAAGGCGGGGCTAAGAAAATTAACGTATCAAGGAAAATCTATCATTAGTAATAAGCTTTATCAACCAATGACCGTATAGATAGGAGGGCCGTCCCTAAACTCAGGAAGACTTATATATTCAGCTCAGCTTAGGTATTATTGTTGTATCTATATATATATTTATGTATTTAAACTAGGGCTTTTCAGCTGTTCCATGGAGATTCTATCTCTATGGGGCCCTGGATTGTCTCAACAAGTAGGAGTGGCCACGTATAGGAAAGATTTGTTCGATTTTTTTGAAACGTCCATTGTCTACAAGGCCCATGTTTAAACGTACTGAGGTGTTATTTTTGTTCTGATCTGCACAGTTGTCACAGAACAGCATCAGAGTTTCGACTTTGATATCTATAATATATACTCGTTTATGTACATCATTAGAAAAGAACACACCTCATCGGCCCCTTTTTTTGCCTGTCCCTCATGGTATATGAACAGTACGTTCTTCCCTGTCCTCAAGTTATGAATATAGAATACTGACACTAATAACTGGCGAAAATAAAATAAATCTTGGACAGGAATGATCGGTAGGCTTCCCTTGTCGCTTCAGTTTCCCATTCTGAGCCTGTATCTCCCATGATGCAACTAGATACTTTTTCACTCGTTGGAGTAACACAACACACAGACACAATAGTCTAATAGTAAATCAGCTGATACAATGGCAGCTAATGACGTAAACGTCAGTTAAACGTTTGATAGACAAACTCAGTGCTGCCACACATTGAATGTAAAAACAACCTATATCCTGGATAAAGGTGGATTTTATGCTCATCGAAAACTTGGTGCCCAAATAAAAGTAGGTTCTAGTATAGGTAAGAGGTTGTTTATAAGCTCAATCGATAGACAACATTAACTAACAAAAAAGTTGGTTTTGAAATTTTGTTCGAAGAGGTCGTTTTTACAATCAGCCATTCATTTAACTACAAAACCTTTCTCAATAATCGAGAAAGCTACAGATTGGATTCTGGAGGTTGATTCGGTCTCTAAGCAGTATAAATTCCCTGAAAGTCTCGGATGCACAGCCCTCCGTCCAGATATAACTCTTTACTCTCTATCTCGGAAGGTGGCTCTTATTGTAGAATTAACTGTTCCATGGGAATCAAATATCCCAAAAGACCACGAGTACAAATTAAATAAATACCATGATCTTGCAAATGCCGTAACCCGGAACGGCTTCACTGTTCACCTTCACGCGGTGGAAGTTGGCGCTCGTGGCCTGCCAGCTAAATCTCTATTTCACCTCTTTAAAGATCTTGGCCTTTCCAGAAAAATAATCAACTCTTTCTTAGAAAAATTATCTAAAACTGCGATTTGCGCATCTCAAATTCTATGGCTTCGAAGGGGGAGTGAATGGGTGGCAAGGTGAACGCTCACATGTGGCAAGACAGCTGTCCTAAACCTACCACAGCCGGTTCGTAAGTCCGGAATCCACTGCTCACCCCCCCAGAAGTGTAAAAAATAGTATTATGATGGGCCCGACTCCGGTCGGTGAATTCCATGGCAGCTCCGTTTGTATTTATTTATTATTAGATAGACTAATAGACGGCATTCTATATCTTCGTATTATTTCTGTGATGTTATCAGCCTACATTAAAAATGCGATATTTGGCGGTAATAATAGAATGTTATTATTGTTATCATTGGTTAAATTATTTAGTTATCAGTCCTTTATAAAGACATTCAATATCGATGTTATTATAGATGGCAAAATAAATAGCTGTTAGTTTGGCCGATCATGCTTTCATCGCCATCTACGTTTCGCCGCTTCAGAAGGATTGCCAAAACGTAGTATGGAGTTGAGTAATCTAATACCATATATAATAAATAATAGTACGATTAGCAGCTATTAACATCATCCTTCATTCTTAATAACAATCTTGTAATAGGTACTGCTCCGAACTGGTTTTGTATAGGTTCATATTTTGTGAATACAATGGACTCGATTGCGTTTCTTCGTGAACTAAAATCGGAAATTAGTCCGCGTGAACGAGACAAGGCAATACGCTAGAGAGGAATGTGAGATGACTGGTTGTCACTTTTACGCATTAAAACTGCCCGCCAAGGTCACATATTACACCGCATGAAATATGCTCGAATTTATTCGGACGAGTATAAGTTTGACAGGTAGTATTAATCGACGATCGTTCGTTTCATGTTCCGCTCTAACGTATTGTTCTGTCTCGTTCGCTTGGACTAATTTTAGTTTTAGTTCACAAAGAAACGCAATCCGGCCCAAATTATGCTTTATCAAGATGAACACATATTGATGAAAATAAGAAGGTTATCTACCTATTGGACAAGCATGTATGTAAATTGCTGAATCTTTATATTATAAAATTTATATTAGGAAATCTTCTACAACCAGCACGCTCTTTGATTTGGATGAGTGGTGAATTTTTGAAAAGAGATAGAAAAAACTTCTGCATTTCGGTAATAATTGTGAATAAATCGACAATTAGTCACTTATCCTGAAATTTTACAAAAGACCATTAGTCCGCCAGCAACTGATGTATACAAAACATGGACCCTCATATAAAAAAAAGATATAGAGAAAGGGAGAAAGAGAGAGAGAGAGAGAGAGAGAGAGAGAGAGAGAGAGAAACTGAAGCTATGTATGTAAAATTGTATACAAGTGTTCAAGTTACTTAAATCGCATTGTACAACATCTCAAACGAGATCGAAAATGACACAAATGTGTACTCCGTGAGAGGGCCTCTCACGACTGCTTACATTGATGTATGACCGAGAGCCAGACGTTAAAAGTATTTTTATAATGCTTTGATTTAATTCATGCCGTTACCGCATCTTACGTAATACGTATAACCTTCTCTTCATAAACTTAAATGAAACGAGAGATGTTTGCATGTTAGGTATTAGTGTTTAAAAAAATACGATGTATATATGATGTGTGTACAATGTGTGTGTATGTGTGTATGTATGATTTTTCAAATATTGTGCCCATTTAAATTACTTAAAAAAGTAGAGCCTTATTGTCTGATTATTTTATATAGTCTTATATCTGTACTTTTAGTTTAAAATGGATATCCTAAATTTTATTTGATTATTTAACATTTTACTGACAATTTAAATATTACGATGAATAATTTTACTACGTATCTTTTCAAATTACTTACTGCTTCAAATATTAGGCTTCTATTTTGATTATTTATATTTATAGTTTGACAATCTAGTAGTTATTTCTTGACTACCTATGTATGTTCAGTAAAGAGTAGTAACGAGACTTACTACCTAACCCAATTATTTTGACACGTAATGTAAATGTAATACGTAATATGCAAACCTGAAATTTTGAACGTGGCTTAGAACACAGAAAAACAGAATTATAATAATAATTCAAGAGTTGGGTGAGTTTTTAATTAGTGACATCCTTGAAGTGAGTGAAGCAATATGAGCAAATAGGC
Source organism: Micropterix aruncella (assembly GCA_944548615.1). Taxonomy (NCBI): domain Eukaryota; kingdom Metazoa; phylum Arthropoda; class Insecta; order Lepidoptera; family Micropterigidae; genus Micropterix; species Micropterix aruncella. The sequence continues at coordinate 19,809,423 of OX155973.1, forward strand.
AAAAAAAACTCAATAAAAAAGTGTTTGTTTCTTTTTATTATTGAAAAATTTGGTATAATAAAAAAATGCATAAAAAGAGTTAAGCGCGTTGTGCCATCTAGCGGTAGGCAAAATATCGCAAATGTTATATTTTTGCAATATTTTACCTATAGTGGAGCGCGCTCAACGTTTGTCAAACTTTTATTTATCAGTGAGGTTTTTCAAATCTTTCCAAAATTTTTTTATTGTTTTTCCCATTTTTTTAATCAAAAGTTGCGTATTTGCTCGAATTGATTTAGGATGTCACTAATTTAAAAAATGTCACTAAAACAGGACTTAACTTCTTATTTGTATTTTGTATTTTTGAAGACGCCACTACAACACATGGCAGAATAAAATAAAAAACCCAAACAACCGCAATAGTTTCGACTTCATAGATAATTGATACTCAAGTTAAATCGAAATTATTATATGTAGAGTTGGATTTATCTGTAATCTGTAGAGTTGGATTTAAAAAAAATCTTTCCTAAAATATAATCCATGGTAAACCATTTTTTTTCAATATTTCAAATGCATATTTAAAATCAATTCAACGAAATTCTTTTTAGAAAAGGGTACCTATGTCATACATCCTCGACCATAATATTATGATCAAAGACATACTCATAAATTTGCTTATTACAAATAACATTGTTTTTATATATTTTTTATATTTATAAAATAGGCCAGGTGGTAGAATCCCTGCTCTTGGAATAGTCAAATCGAGTTTACATGATTATGTGGTGTAATTATGTAATTGCTGTACAGATTGTTTTTTTTATTGTAAGAAAAAAATATAAAAAAATATATATTAAAATAATTTTTAAATAATTTGATCTGCTAACTACCTAAGTAGGTATAAATGAAGTATACATATAGTTAAAATATAAAAAACGTATACTCAGTAATAAAAAAGTCAAATTGAAACATTACAAATATAAATAGGATAGAAAACGAATTTACCGCGTGAAATTTGTAGGACCCGACGTTTCGGTGACGTTGCAGCCGCCGTTGTCTAGGGTAAACTGAAGAGCTGTCAGTCCGTTGTTTACGTATAACATATATTGGATAACGGAAGTAACCACTGGATGCAGTTTCAAAATCCCATTGTTCTATCCAAGGAACAATTCTACTTTCCTCGCATGATCCGGGAAGCCATTGAAATAAGAAGAACTCCGAACTTCAATAGAGATGACGGCTACAAACTCTCTTCTACGTGGAACCCTCTTCTTAAAATGTTCCCGCCGCCGAACGCCGAACGCAAAGACGTAAAACAGGATACAGTGAGTGTTGTGTGCAAGACGGATTTTAAAAATTCCCGCGCTCCGAGCCCGGCCCCCCACCACCGTTATAACCTACGCAGTGGCGGCAGCGGTTTGCGGCCTACCCGCAAAACAACGGACTGACAGCTCTTCAGTTTACCCTAGACAACGGCGGCTGCAACGTCACCGAAACGTCGGGTCCTACAAATTTCACGCGGTAAATTCGTTTTCTATCCTATTTATAATGTCAAACAACCGCGATAGTCTTCGATTTCATATTACAAATATACATTAATAAAAATCAAAATAGCGCAATAGAAATAGTAAGGATATTTTTTTAATAATAATCCATGCCCGATTATCCGATTACGATTGTATTTAGTAATGTACAGTCACAAAATTATTTTATTTATTAAAATAATCATGAAAGATTGGAATAGTAGATTGTATCACAAGGGAGCAAAATAATATTTTTACGGCGAGGGCGCTTTTTTGAATCCAGAGCGAAGTGAGGGATTCTAGAGTATAATCCCGAGCGTAGCGAGGGATTCTTTAGTAAAATCCTGAACGTAGCGAGGGATTCAAAAAAGCGCCCGAGCCAAAAATATTTTACGCCCGAGTGATACACTCTACTATTCATCAGCCTCTATGAGAAAATAAAAGGCGCCTCTTGCATTTCTCCATTCAATAAAATTTCCATAGGCTTTCATATATTTCTCCCGGGATTTTGCAGGTAATAGATACTCAATCACATTTCTTGCCTCAGTTCTAATGCTTTCAGGAGTTAAATCTATACTTTCACTGTCACTTGAAGAAGTCATTTTTCAAAACAAAACGATGAATTTCTTACAATCCGTGAAAATTGTCGAAAACGCGGGCGATAAAAACAATTGACGTTCGCGCGTTTTTAATTTCATTAGTTTTTTTTAATCAGCCGGCGGCGCGACTAGGGGCCGTCGTACCAGCCAGTCTTTATTCAAACAATATTGGCGTTAGATTTCTTCGGCGCTGAAGACAAGATGTTCCAAATTCAAAAAGTGCGCCGCAAAAATAAATTGCGGCGCACTTATTCAAAAAGTGAGCCGCAAAGATAATTGCGGCGCACTTATAAAGTTTCTTATAGAAAACACCCTTTTGGGCGCACTTAAAGGCGAGCCAAGTCGTCCTTTTCGAATAGATGGGATGAAAAATTCAATACTCTCAAAATCCATAATAGAATAAATTGGGTCCTATTAATGGACTCCTAAATCTCCATTTCAAATGTACGTGAAAATGCTTCACAGCAAGAACCCCCTTTAAGGTACAAAACCCCGAGGTGCGTCATCATGGTCAAACATCATCAAATTTGCCTGAATTACGTAATAATTATTATCGGACGTGTTCCGAGTATTTACGATAGTACTATTGTATACGAGCATGGTCGAATTGCGTTCCTCCACAGTATAACAACCAGTAGCTTTACTCTCGAGCTACAGGGCAATTCGGTAAGAGGGTGCGAGGAACGTGGGCAGAGGGATACGTCCCTATGAACGCGAACGGTAAACATTACTAGCAGGTAAAGGCTGGCGACATTTTCGAGCGTTCGGATATCTGCGTAGGCCGAGTAGCAGAACATGTGGCGACCATGTCCGAGCCCTAACGACTCGTGACGTACCTATTCGCGTTGATTTCAATTTTGTTCTAAGAGAAGCTACTGTCTGGGGTATACTGTGGTTCCTCTAAGTTCAAATTTCCAGCGATATAAATATATCGATACAAATATGATTCATCGATACAAATATAATCATTATAATAATCCACCTCCGATTATCTGATTACGATTAAATTTAGTAATGTTCATAGTCACAAAAAGATTTTTTTAAATTAAAATAATCATGAAAGATTTGAAATTTCAATACTCTCAAAATTCACAATAAAATAAATGGTTCTTATTAATGGACTGCTAAATCTCCTTTTCTAATGCATGTAAAAATGCTTCACAGCGAGAACCCTATTTTAAGGTACAAAACACTAGGTACGCCCATCATGGTCAAACATCATTAAATTTGCCTGAAATTTGGAATAATTACTATCGGACGTGTTCCGTATTTACGAAAGTACGATTGTATACGAGCATGGTTGAATTGCGTTCCTCTAAGTTCACATTTCTAGCGATACAGTCAAACGGGTAGGTGGTATAAGATACGCCACAGCAGTGATCTCCGTAAAACAGTTCCATATGCAGCTCAATATGATTCATTGTAGATGGGTATATAGGTAAGTATATAAATGAATAAAACCAAATACCGTAATATACTTATAGAGTACCGTAACATACGTATATGTCTATTTATTGAAGAAATATCTTTTTAGCCGCTTCCCGCTGTTTTCGACGCGTAATGGTATGTCTAGGAGGCGCCATAGCCGAAGTATTCCGATTTTTTAAATAAAATTTAAATTAAATCCTTTATAACTATTAATAGGCACTAATCTATATATACAAAACAAAGTCGGGTTTGTTGGAACACTTATAACTCGAGAATGGCTTAACCGATTTTCGTGGTTTTTTATTTGTTGTATTTGTCTCCGTCCCGATTAGCAGAATAACTATTTAAAACATTGGAAAATTGACGAACAAATAAAATAGAAGAAAAAACATTCTCCCATACAAAATGTTCATGAGTTTCGTAACTGTCAAACATTTAATGTTCATCCCGTCGATACGGTAAACTCTCCCTCAAATTAAAGAACGTATTTTAAATAAGGGTTTCGAATCGACAACATACACAATATTCAGATAATTGCGTATTTTAGATTTTTAAAAATGTAGAATAATGTCAGTAATGAAAAAGTATTGACATATGTATATATACATTGGTTATCAAATATTTATACGTGTATTCAGAAATTTATTTTTTATAAACTAAGGAAAATATATCAAGCTACTTAAAATCATAAATTAAGTTCAGTTAATCTGTAACACGACATTCATTGACTGTTAGGAGTACGAAGTTCGCCGGGTCAGCTAGTTAAATATATTTATAATAGACATATTTATAGAGCTACGAATTCTAACTAACGCAACCACTTTCGTCTTATTCTGTACACGTACCAACGAGTAATAAGGAAACGAAAGCCTTGTAAGCTTCAATTTTTAGCTCAAACTGCGACGTGTGTCATAGGTGCATGGCTGCAGAGGCCCTGACTAATGGCTACTTTGCTCTACTCAACGATATACAGGGTGAGGTTTTTATTAGTGACATCCTTGTATTGGGTGAATCAGTACGAGCAATTAAGCATCTTTTGATTTAAAAAAATGGGAAAAACAATTTAAAAATTGAAAACTTTGAGAAGGTTTTTGTTTTGCGAAATAGTATCAAAATAGTAGAGCGCCTTGCGCCATCTAGCGCAATATTTTACCTACTGCTAGATGGCGCAGTGCACTTAACGCTTTTCAAGCTTTTTTCAACACATAAGATTTACAAATTTGAAAAAAAAAAACAAAAAAAAAAATCTTATCCCATTTTTTTTATTAAAAGTTGCTAACTTGCTCGTACTGATTCGCCCACTACAAGGATGTCACTAGTAAAAAACTCAACTGTGTAAATGAATTGCGCAAGACACGTAGTTACAGAGTTACAGTCATCACCGAGGCGACATGTCTTCTATGCATGCCGTTGTATTAAGTGACCCCCCCTCCCCCCTGGTTACCGTACTGAAACACTTTTCCCGTCAAAATTTTCAGGGCAAGTGCTCGTGTGTGTATTTTTAGATACCAAGCTATTGTGCGCCTATTGATACAGGTGCGTAAAGTCCCGAATGGCGTGGCGGGGGCCCCTCCGACGTTATCACTGAGCGTAACCCAAAAAGGCGCACGATATCGAGGCCGCAGGCAGGCGAGTTCAACGCTCGCTCTCCCTAACTGGGGCATGCGATAAGATAACATCGTACGTCTAAACGCGGACGGCCAATTGCGACAACCGAACGAGCAGTGCACCACCCTGAATCGCGTGCCAGTGGCGCTGTTGCTTCCTCTCCACTGACGTCACAGAAAAAAATATTAGATTTTATTTAACATCATTGATACAATTGTTTAGGTATGACATATATCAAATGAAATATATCAAACCGATTATAAATCAGTTATTCAAATCAGCAAAGAATGAGATACAGAAAATTACTGCAAATTACAAAAAAAAAGTTTATAATATAACAAAAAGTATTTTGTTTAACAGATTCATTGTTTAACATATATGACAGATTCATTAATTATATATTTATTTTATTCATTCATTTTGACTTCCATTAAAACCTCACAATTGTATAGGAATGACGAAATATATCAAACCAATCGTAAATCATTTAATCAATTCAGATTTACTCCAAAAAATTACCAATTTACAAAAAAAAACTATAAGATAGCAAATTAAATTTTGTTTAACATGATAGATTCATTGATTATATATTTATTTATTTTTACTTTCGTTACAACCTCACAATTGTATAGGAATCACGAAATACGGGTCATATCAAACCAATTATAAATCAGTTATTCAATTCAGCAAAGAATGAAATGCAGCAAATTACTCAAAATAATTACCAATTTACAAAAAAAGGGAATTATTGCAGTATAGGAACCTTTCGCAGAAATCGAAAAAATAAAGAAATACTACTAGATTCGATCATTGTAATGCTAAATGTGACAGAAAAAATCTTCGGACGCGTAAAATTTCAAGACCAAATTTACATACAAAAAAAAATAAGTTTTATTAAACTCAGTTTTTAAGTTAAAAAAAAAACTAATCTAACCTACCGCCAAATAGGTGTTTATGTATTATTTAAAATTAAAAAAAACTTAACTTACCGAAATGTATGTGTTTGGCGCGTTTTTGCATGCCTATATCTCGCTTATTTATTGAGACCGAATAAATATTATTGCAGATTCGGAATCAGCGTGGTGAATATAGTCTGGTGATGTTAAAAAATCAAAAATCTAAATCAAAAAATTTACCAATTTACAAAAAAAACTGTAAGACAGCAAATTAAATTTTGTTTAACATGACAGATTCGTTGATTATATATTCATTTTATTCATTTATTTATACTTCTATTACAACCTCACAAGTGTATAGGAATGACGAAATATATCAAATCAATCCTAAATCAGTCCTAACCCAACCAATCCTAATCAATTCAGCAAAGAATGATATACAGCAAATTACTCCAAAAATTACCAATTTACAAAAAAATATATACTATAATATAGCAAATTAGATTTGGTTTAACCTGACAGATATATTTATTTATTTTTACTGCCATTACAAACACAGAATTGTTTAGGAATGTAGAAATATTTCAAACCATTCCTAAATCAGTTAATCAATTCAGCAAACAATGAAATAGCCCAAATTACTCTAAATAAATACCGTTTTACAAAAAAAGACTATAATGTAACAATGACCATAAAAAAGTATATTTAATTACTTGGTATGGACTATGTTATTTTAATAGTATTTTAAATATTAATTCATAGTATTATAACGTATAAGATTGCTCAATGCAGTACTACGAATTGGCAGCTACGATTTAAGTACTAAACGTAACGTGTAGGTAGCACTCAAAGTTTTGAAAATTTATTAATATTTTCTTATGTTCACAATGGCTGCGTTTGCGGTAAAAAAGTATGGCGGCACACTTTAGATGTCGCTCTAAACCATTGACATATAACTACTAGACCCCGTGACCAGACTGAGAATGCGTCAGCCGAATAGAAAGAGACAGCAGCATATAGTACCCCTTGCATTATTGTCTAGTCGCGCAAGCTCGGAGACACGTACATATATCACTATGGCAACGCGTATATATCACTATGGCAACGCTTCAACGCCATAAGTCTGCTATGCTATGGATAAACGCGCATGCGCAACTAGATAAGGATAGAGGTGGGCCCCACATTCCCCTATCTTTTTCTATTCGATGAACGCATTCGACTCACAGCCCGCCTTCGCACTCCCGTTCTCTATTTTGTATATGGAATCCTATTCCGAAATAAAATAATAATAGTTCTTATTATTTTAATATTATTTACAGAAACGTACGTACGTAATAATTATGTACCTAATGTTTAGATGGACTTATTATATATGGCATTCTATCTATCTGTATTACATTATCTATGTGACGTAATCAAATGTAATAGAAAATTTAATTGTGTTTGAAGTAATTTTATTGGAAATGTAATTTCTATACCCAAATCGGGGTTTTGAAAATAAATACTTACTTACTTACTTACTTAAAAAATGCAATAGATGGTACTAATAATTGAATGTTACTATCGTTATCATTGGTTAAATTATTGGGTTTTTGGAATAACTCGTATGAAAGCGACACAAATAATATTTAAATTCTGCCATATTTAAGAAAATGCTACATCATTTTTGGAAAATATCCATTGTAATACCACGAAAAATTCTACACATATACTACGAATCGGCGCGGGGGGGAGGGGTTTATTACCGCGATGGGGGGGGGGGGGGATTTCTACTTGCCGGGAAGGTCTTGGGTTAACATACCGTTTTTTAATACGTCAGTAAGACATGTAATACTAATTAGATGTCGGGTTAAATGGGATTGACATGAATCAATTTGTCGCTTTATTTTAATTTAAAAGTCATTATTTTTTCCTAGTGTAATCTTATTCGAAATATAAAATATGAAATAAATTAAAATAAATGAAATTATAATTGAATCGTATTTTATTTTTTTTTGGTTCTAATTTTACCATGATAGTTCCATTTATACCACGACTCTCGTAACAACTTTAAGCATTTTTCGACTTTATTTTAAGCCTCCAAAGAAACGCAATCAGGCTCAGATATCTTCGTGGGTTTATCAGAAATTAAAATGAATAAAATTAGTTTTTGAGACGATTTTGTATTCGCGTGTCACATAGACAGCATTTCTCGTAAGTCGTAATTAGGTACAAAGGAAGAAGAAGAACATGTTGGTCGGTCGGAAGGATGGTTGAGTTCGTTCTGGCCGCCCACCAAGTGAAATGATTAATAATAAACGGTTGCGTTCATCGCGGCAGAATGTCTCCTGCCGCCTTGAACTCGCCACGGTGCACTGGCCCAGTTTGCGAGTCCGCTCGACACGCTCGCTCAATACTGAACGCTGCCACTAGATACGAACTAGCGATGTCGCACAGTGTTCCCTTTTATTACACGACTGCCTAACAAATAAATTAATAGTTTAAAAAAACAAAACACAGAAAACACGCTTTTATAAATGCACGTAAAAACCACATCATTAGACCTTGAAACCTAATCGTGGTCAAAGTTCATTCCAAAACTTTTCTAACAAGTCCAAACACAGCTATGATACGATGTTCCATCATGAAGTTCCAGTTCATATCTTCCGACTCCATCATCAGATCACTTCGAGAGTACCATATTATTGTATTGTCATCAGAACTACATACAGCTACCAATTTTCATGACGCTACGATCCTTGGAAGATGGTTAAATTAGTTACCTTAGATTCCATTACATAGTTACATACAGGTCGACTTAATAAAAGCATGTTAAAAAGGAGTGTAATGTGTTCAGGGATCATCTATGTATGTTTTTCGTTTATTTATTCCACCATAACTTCTAAACTCTTGAACCGATTAAGAAGTGTGTGGTATTGTTAGAATCGTTAGGTCATCCCGATTGTCATAGGACACCTTATCTGTCCAGTAAGTAATTGTCTAAATGTTCAAATGTCCAAATATCAATAAATTAACATAAATGTATCGTGTTTAGTGTCAAATGAAAGGGCTGATTGAGTACATTCCGGAAATATACATGTATCTGTATAGATAAATATATAAACCACAAACATTTCATTAAAAAATACCGCAACAAAAATAATTATAAATACAATAGTTCACTTTCTATAACGGCAGTCGTGTTTTTTATTCTTTTTGATATATTTACTTGTGTATCATAAACTTCCATTCTCCATACATTCCTACCGCAAAACTTATGGTCCTCAAAAAGTTAAGGAAGTTAAATGTATTCATAATTTGGTTTTAAATTTAAAGATCGTCCGCATACATTCCTTTACAACCAGTTTAGAAGTATGTGGTATCGTTAGAATCCTTATATCATCCCGAGTGTCATAGGGCACCTTAACTGCCCAAACGTCAAGTAAGTAGTTGTTTTAATGTTCAAATATCCAAATATCAAGAAATTAACATAAATATATCGCGTTTAAGGTGAAATAAAAGGTATGATTGAGTAGAATATAGAAGGATAAATACATATACAACAAATAGTTCATAAAAAACCGTAATAAAAATAATTATAAGTAGGTACAATAAGTCATTTCTGTAACGGCAGTCGTATTTTTTATTTTTTTAATATGTTCACTTGTTCCCAATTATGCTGGTATCATGTCCGCTACCGAACGTTGGCGAATGTGTTAACCGCACTACCACAGCCCTTGTCGGGCATGGATGATATAAGGAGCAATATGAATAATAGAAAGCTCAATATTCTTCACTGGTTCCTGGGGAGCTGAGAGCTAATGGGCCCCGTTGGAGTTGGGCACAAGGACCCATTCGTTCAGGGTCGGTCAACACCCATCCGGCGGCCTCCACGCAGAGGCAGAGCCAGAGTAGGACGCTGGCCTACGGGCCAATCTCCCCTAGGAGTCAACCTCCGCGCGCTCCTGGACGGTTGCGCACCGTGCGGCGTCAGTCAATCGATTGTGCATCGATTACTGTTTCCAGATTCCCCCGACTAACAGCCGGGGGAGTCTGGGAGCAGTAGTGTTTCCTATACAGCGGGGGGTGGTTGTTAACCTTATGGCAAATACTCTTAAAACAACCATTTGGTTACCCGATCCCGGGTGAATAAGCGGGCATAGGAAGCCGTGGTCTGCGATAGATTCGGTTGTCACTGAATCACCGCTTCATAATGGATAGGACCGCGCAAGCGACCTCGATCCTGTAACCAGTCAGGAGGTAGGAGGTATCCTGAAGGTTAATTCCAGACAGAGATATCCTTCCAAACTGGTAGTCAGGGAGCGAGGCTGCCCGCTGGATTCCTTTCCCGGTGCCTCGCCGTAAGGCGTTGGCATTTGACGGGCATGTGGCGTAGCTAGACGGCGGATTGTTTTCGTTCTAAGTCTTCTGCGCTCACCTCACGGCAGACAGATCGAACATTATCGTTAAAACTTCCTGAGGTGACGGGTTCGCCCGTTGTAGTTGACAGCGGTTGACTTTTGTTGGAACGGTTCCGCTCTCTTAACATTTCTGATGATTGTAATAAATATTTTTTCCTATCTGCGTGAACGAACACAGTGCGTGAAATCATCTGAAGACATGTAAGATTTGATGGAACCCACACAGGGAGCAGTGCTGCCTCCCTTACTAAGTTAAAAATATAATCATAAGTTATGAACCTAAGTTTTATTAATTTTTGATTTCTAGCATTTGATGTTAGTTATTTACCTTTTATTAGGTAGGTACTTATTTATCACATTAACATTATTGCTACAATCCAAATTGGTAAAACTGCCAGAAACGGTTGACTGTAAGAGATTATGTTAATAACAAGGTTGCAATTTTTACATTATTTTTTTTTTCGTATTAACATGCAATAACGATTTTCAGTTTAATTTTATTGAGGTTTTAAATTTCGACGACGTAGTTCTACTTCGTTTTTAAAGGCATTTTCGAATCTAGAGTGGACTGTCCCTTGTCCGCTAAAGTCTGTCTCGTTCACTTAATGGGAGATAGAACAACCTATTGACGTTAAAACTCCCTGGGGTGACGGGTTCGCCAGTTGTGTTTGACACCCCCCAGTTGTTTTACCCAGCACGGCTCACTGCATTGTCCTTTGTGCAAATAGTCTACTCCCAACTAATAAAACGAGATGGTAATATTCGCGCCATTTTCGTAATCGAAATGACAATGAACTATTGTCGGTAATAAAGTTAGAAGAGTGTTTCCCATTGCGGAGGTGGAATGTAATACAGTATGTGTGTAGTGTGTGGTGAGTGGTGTACTAGTAGGGTTACCATTTGATAAGTATTTATTTCCATTATTATTTCTTTTTTACGTTCGCGGCAGAGGGATTGTGAACGCGCTAAAAAAATCGAGATGAACACAGATATATATATATATATATATATATATATATATATATATATATATATATATATATATATATATATATATATATATATATATATATATATATATATATATATATATATATATATATATATATATATATATATATATATATATATATATATATATATATATATATATATATATATATATATATATATATATATATATATATATATATATATATATATATATATATATATATATATATATATATATATATATATATATATATATATATATATATATATATATATATATATATATATATATATATATATATATATATATCTATATATATATATATATATATATATATATATACATATATATATATATATATATATATATATATATATATATATATATATATATATATATATATATATATATATATATATATATATATATATATATATATATATATATATATATATATATATATATATATATATATATATATATATATATATATATATATATATATATATATATATATATATATATATATATATATATATATATATATATATATATATATATATATATATATATATATATATGTATATATATATATATATATATATATATATATATATATATATATATATATATATATATATATATATATATATATATATATATATATATATATATATATATATATATATATATATATATATATATATATATATATATATATATATATATATATATATATATATATATATCTATATATATATATATATATATCTATATATATATATATATATATATATATATATATATATATATATATATATATATATATATGTATATATATATATATATATATATATATATATATATATATATATATATATATATATATATATATATATATATATATATATATATATATATATATATATATATATATATATATATATATATATATATATATACATTATGTCCCGGTTCTTGACGATAAACCGTGAGGTGGTAACAGCTGAGTTCACGACTAGCCTATAGCAAAAAAAGACTAGCCTATAGCATTATTACTTTATACCATATTTAGAGAGCCATCTACAATGCGCCGCCATACTGTAATACCACGAAAGTCGCCATATTGAACGTAATAATTGAAGATAATTATTTTTTGGAACATGAGTGTCATCTACACTTTGCATTTCGTAGGTAGTAAAATCCTGGTTGCCAAATTGTACTACGGCATTAAGCAATCTAATTCGTTATACAAATAATATCGGTTGGTTGCTATCGCTTCCATACTCACCGAGTTATCGCGTCATCAAATTCAGTAGATTTTCATTGCATCGAAATTTTTTACTTAGCTACCAAACCGATTTTGTATTAAAATAAACGTATAGGCCTCACCAAATTTCGCGGTCCGTCGCCCACAAGCTCAGATCACACGTAGGTATTGCATTTATTGAACAGCAATGCACTGAAACCAAAAAAGGGACAAAAAAAATGGAATCCTTTTAACCTTTAGAGAGCCTGCCATGGGAATGACACTCACGACGGCATGTTTTCGAGCCTAGAAAATTTGTTTTTAGGGAGTGTTGGTGCACCCACACTAATGTATAACGGTGCCTTATTCAATGAAGGCGACTTTTCCGCATATAATTACATAATTGCATAAATATGGATATAGGCAGCCACGAATCGTCACAGCTACCCGTTAATTGGCGGGAATTGCCATCCAAGGGTTAAAGGATAGAAATCCGTTTTTGGTTTCAGGGACATGTGCTGAAACCAAAAAGGGATAGAAATCCTAATCCTTTAAAGGATTTCTGTCTTTTTTTTGTCTTCAGTGCACTAGTGTTTAATAAATGCAATAGGTGTGATCTGAGCATCTGGGCGAGGTACCGAGAAATATGGCTCGGTCTGTACTTGAAATTTTCACGTCAATAAATAAATAAAATAAAATTAATGTATATATAGGAATTAACCAGTTAAGTGCGTTCAACGTGTATATACATCAAATTTTTATTTTGGTGCGGTCGACGTGTATACGCGTCGAGTAATATAAAAAAATACCATTCAATATAAAAACTTAATATTTGAGTACTACTACTGAGTAAGATACTACTGGTGTAGTATCTTACACAATACTTTATTATTATTATATTTTTTTACTGTAATTGCCGTGCCAAATAATTACTGGATTGACTATGCAGTTTTTGAAACCTCAAGTATCGATTTTAGAACACTTTTTTTAAATCTTAAGTGGCTAACGAAAGTATTGTGTACAATCGAAAATATTATGTCTGAATAACTATTTATAAGTTTTGAAGACAATAAACTTGATTTGCTGCTACTGCTGCTGCTGCTGCTGCGGTGGCTGCAACGGCAGCGGCGGCGGTAGCGGCGGCAACGGCAGCAGTTCAAGTATTTGTATTTTGAGGGACAGTTCACATATTACGTAATCACGTTTATGGGATTTTCGAAGCCCCCCCTTCCCCATGTCAACAGACTAATCAGCGACCCCCCCCCCTCCCCTCCCCCTCCCACCCAAGATTACGTAATCAACCGAATTTGCGGAAAATGTAAAGAATCGTAAACCCAGCGTTTGTAAAGTGAAGACGGTAAGTAAAAAAAAAATTTTAGAATGCTTTTAATAAATGTACTTGAGAAAAATGTACTGCCGTTAAGCCTCCGGTCCCGAGAGCAATGAAAACGATTTGGCATATGTACTGAAAAACTCCTTGTTTAAATCCGCCATAGTTGATGCGCCACACAACCACGTTAATCTTTCCGCGATGGAGTTAAAGCGTGCAGTGCTAGTCCAGAGTTGCAGCCGTGCCGCCGCGACGCAGAGCGGCCACCGGCTCGCCAGCGCGCGCAGTAAACAGGCCCGGGCGACTCAATCACAGATCAGCGCGTGGAGTATCTACGCGTATTGCGCGTTTGTTTCATCTTCGGCGCAGCACTGCGCTTTTTCCCAAAGGTTGAGACCAAAAAAAAAACCATGCGGTGACCAAAGTTGATTACGTAATCAGGGCGGGATCCCCCCCCCCCACGTAATCAAGCGTAAGCCTCAGCTCCAACCCCTCCCTTTTCCCTCGGTGATTACGTAATATGTGGATGGCCCCTAATCAAATATTCCGTTTTTATATCGAATGGTAACTTTTAAGCATCTTGCTTTGAAAAATACCTTAATAAAGTCAGCCGAATTACTAAACTTTTCATAGTATTTTTTTGTGTTTAATAATTTTACTATTTTTGTATTTTTTTTTGGTTTTGAATAATGTATTGTTATTTTTTTATTTAATAGAATTGTTTTCCTTATCGTTTTACTTTGATTTTGCGTAACATTTATTATGGCACCATTTGTGTTGCGTTCGACGTGTATAGTCGTCATCGCTTCATTTTAATTCGGCACCCCGTGCTGGACTTTTTAAAAAAAAACACAGTTAACTGGTTAAAGAAAAGGGAAAGTGGGTCCGATGACGATTTTGCAGATGGTCACCCTGCGCGCGAGACGACATGCGGTCGGGTTGGATTGTGCAACGACTCAATGGCCAGAGAAATGATTAATAATAAACGGTAGCGATCGTACATAGTTATATACGCGGTGGCAGAATGTCTCCTGTCGCCTTGAACCCTGTAGTACAGTGGCCCAGTTCGCGGGGCCCGCTCGACCGACATCTGTACACTGCCGAACGCGCCGCGCTCAATACTCTCTAGAAGACCACTGGAGACGGGGAAGAATCATCGAAATGCTGGAGGAGGAACAGAGCCGGATTGCAAGATTAAATATGTCAGTATCGTTAATACAACGCAGGCTATTGTATGTAGCGCCGGATTTAGACTTAATAAGGCCCTAAGGTATTTGAGCTATTGCTGCAGTATATTACATAAGTATATACGACGCATATGTATATACGACGAATACTTCGACATTCATCAACTTTCATGTCCAGGTCTTTCGCAGTGCAAGCGGCCCGACTCTGGAATTCCGTGTCTTTGCCCATAAGACAACTTGAACGGGTTTAAAAAATCTCTAAAAAGACATTTACTCAACTCATGATTACCCCCTCTCCTCCCGCCTCTATTGGTTGTTCATATATTTCATTCCTCCCTTTGATATCGAGTCGACACACGTTACTAATTACTGTTTTAAATTCTTTATGATGACTATTACTTAAGTGTATTCATTTAAGACTCATTTTATACATCAATTGCCCACATAAACCTTTAGTCTCAATAACCCTGGTGGTGTGGCCGGAAGATATTGCCACTTGGCAATAGGTCCACACATTGTTCTCTTTTGTGTGTGCAATAAAGTTTTCAAACAAACAAATAAACAATTGCTCAATCCGATTTTATTTGGGGCCCCCCAAGAAAGTGGGGGCTCTAAGCTATAACTTGTGTAGGTTATACGTAAATCCTGCACTGATTGTATGCATGTATAGCACGTGGCAATAACGAATTGGCACCAAAGTGTGTGTTGTACTTTGGTACGTGAAAAGTTAAGGGATCACGCATAAGTCGGGAAGGCGCTCGTATGCTCACCTTACTAGGGAGCTAACGGGCCCTGTTGCAGTTAGGCCACTAAGACCCATGCGTTTAGGGTCGGTAAAAACTCACGGGTTAACACCCATCCGGTGGCCTCCACTCAGAAGTGCGAAACAGGCGGGGGAGTCTGGAAACAGTATTGTTTCCTATAGAGCGGGGTTTAGTTGTTAACCTTACGGCAACTGCTCTTGAAACGACCAATCGGCTACCCGATACCAGGTGAAGAGCCGGGCAAAGGATGACATGGTCCGCATTAGATTCGGTAGACACCGTATCACCGCTACGTAAGGGAGAGGACCGCTCAAGCGACCTCGAAATTGTAACCAGTCGGGAGACCGAAGTAATCTGGTTGCAACTAGAAGTAATGGCGCGATTTTCCGCCAGCTAGGCGATTTACCTGGTTATCTCGCGGCTTTATACGGGCGAGTGACGTAACTAGACAGTGGGGTGTAGAACGATCTAATACCGGAACCTGTCACTTTCTGAGGTGAAGGGTTCGCCCGTTGTACTTGCCAGCTGTATTTGCTCACCCTACTCAGTAGATATAGACTGTCTAACCCAAAATGAAATATTGTATTTCATAGCGACATATCTGATGCTACTTGCCGGTTCTCCAATCATTAAAATCGTTATTAAGCTAACTTTTCGCTAATTCACATGTGTATATGGGAAAGTCGGTAGGAGTGGCGTCGGCCTATCGATTTTAGCAGTTGCTATGCGAATGCACCGGCGGTTATACGCCAGTGATGTCGGATTGCATAGAGTGAGGCAGCTAGGAGGAAGGTGGGCTGCCGCCTGAACAACCTTGAACTGAGCTCAGCGAACGTCGTGCTAGTTGCGGGCGCCAGCCACCGCGCATGCCTAGCGCGAATCGGCTGCTCTATCGCCCATATAACTCCATTATCACTGATATTAATTTACCACTTTTTAACTGGAGATTTTAGACCAGAATCACTCAGCCGTTGCGCGATATGTCGTATATTTTAAAGCGGGTTATTAATCAACATTTCAAGATGATTCGACTGATAGTAATATTATCAAAATCGGCTGATGTTTACGATACGTATACGTTTTCGACGCTAGTGTTATCTAAAAACCAACTACCGGTGAATAGTGAAAGTCTATGTCTTGAGGAATTCAGGGATTTTTCAAGAGAAAGATTTTCTAATGAATTCAGCGAGGTTTTGATACCATTAAACTTCAGCATGGTGCATTCGTAGATAAATACGTTCAAGTATTTTTTTTAAATAATACAGTTTTAATATTGTACTTGATATAAATACAATTTTATGCTAGGAAGTCAGTAAATGGTACAAAATTGGAAATTGATAGCGATGCGTATAATAAAAATATGTGAACATTACTATTAATTGTTAGAAGGAAACAGTTGGAATCTTGGAGTTCTATTTCTTTGATCCAGAGTTAACATATATTACGACTCCATCGTTTGGTCTATTAGTATAATGAGCGAGCCTAGTATAATAAGCGATTTAAATATTAAATAATTTTTAGTCTATCGAAAATCTAAACCGCCTATACCGCAATGTCTTCTACGTAGCGAGAAATCCATGGACGAAGTACGGTAAAAATGCTGAAAAGGGATTTTCCTATGAGGATTAAATTAACGGCTATAGAGATATGAAATGAGAAATCTTTTATTAATCTCAGAGCCAAAGAGTGAACAAATAATTTAAACAAATTAGAAACCTTTCAAAGTTTACTAGTTTCTTACTATAATTCGGTTAAATTTTCTAAAAACCTAATAATTTCGATATATTGCCAACTCTTTTAGATGAGTCATCAAGTTGTTAACTTACAAATTGACACTAGGGTATTTTAATATAGAAATCGTAATCTGAAAATCATTATAGTAATTTTAACTCATTTTTGTCGATATTACTCTGTGTATTTGTTGGTTTGTTTGCTAGTTTCTACTCTTTATAGTGAAATTTTATAATAGGCGGGTTTATCATACAAAACCTCTTACAACCAACCCTACTGAAGCGTTTATATGTTTGAAGCGTACGAATGAAGCGTTTATATGTATTTGTGCATGTAACATGTTTGTAAATGTGTGTCTTGTTAATGCATTCGATCGACAGAATTGTAATGAAATTCCCGATATCTCGAACTCGAAACCTTACAACGTAAGATTAGGCGACCTAGCCACAACGCTACTGGACCGTATCACGTAAGATATAGAAGATTGTTAAATAAAACATTAGTCACGTGAAGCGCTAGACCTTTATCTAACCATTCGTATTGCATTTGTAATACAGTAGGACCGCTGTTATCCGAGCCCCGTTTAACCGAGTTCCTGGTTGACCGAGGTCGATAAGGCCACGGCCAGACCATGTTTGTATCTTCCTACGTCACCCATCTGCTCTAATTTTATGCAATACTGTATTTTATCATTTATGTAAGTATGTATTGTATTACAGTTTTAACTATGTAATAGATGTTATTGTATTCTTTTACACGTTTTCATTCCTTTTAAACTTTACTGCATGTTTTCCCCTCGAGTTATGACAAAGTCCTAGTTTTTGATTATCCGAGGTACCCTCGGTCCACATTACCTCAGATAAGCGAGGTCCTACTATAATGCCTTTTATTTTATTATGCAATGTGGCGTGTAAGGTAGTACCTCTCCCCAATTAATGTCATTGTATTAGTTTTTATCCGTTCTTTGCCATTAAAAAAAATAAAATCATCAATATCCTCGGAAGTTTTTCTATCGAGTAATTCAGTGGATCTTTTAGGTATTTCGAGAATGATGTGTTCAGATTTTTTAACTGAGATGTACATAGTCTTAATAGGAAAGTAATCGAGCTCTATTCTTTTTTATTCCGTTCATTCTGTTTATTTTTTAATATTCGTTAAGTTCACATATTGCAGGAATTCAGAGGATTTTCATAAACGATAACAATAAAAAAACAACGATATCTTATACTTGTTTGGAAACAAATAATTTCACTGCCTACAGTTTCACGCTTTACTATTTGAAATATTCGTAGCAATAAATAAAGTGAAATGAATTGGTTTTTTTTTACTTTTTTTTTTAATATTTAGGTAATATTTTTATACAGTAATATTGCGTCACTCCTAACTAGGCAGTGCCTGTTCCAATTAAAACGCCATTTTAATTTGATATTATTTTCAATTTTTAAAAATATGAAAAAGATGTTAAGAAATCGTTATCGTAAATTTTAAAAAAAATGAAATAAGGTTAAGTAAACAAACTTAACATTAATAAATAAAAATAATTATTTATTTATAAAAGTAGGAGAAAATAATTATAAAATAAATCCAAACATAAAATATTAGGGTATAAAAATAAAAATCTGAAATCACGCTTGTTTACGTACAGGTAATTTATATTGTTAGAGATGAGAGGGTGGGTAAATTGTGTATGTGTGTGTGTGTGTGTGTGTGTGTGTGTAAATGTGTTGCTATTTTTGAAATGTCATGAGGATGCATTCAGTTTCCGTTCTTCCTTTATTAATTAACCACTGAAAGAGACTTTTTTAAGAACCACCTGTGTCAGTCCTGAAATTTTGAAGTGTTTTCCTAAAATACTCATTATTCTCAAAGCAAGGTAAAGATATTGGTGTTGTCCAAACGATGTAAATCTCCTGGAACTATATATTGTGATACCTGCGCCGATCTTGTGTTCTTAGCAAGGAACAATATCTCTGTTTGCGCGCGATTAAAATTTAAAGCAGTTTTTAAACAATACAGCTGCCTAATATCAAGTATTTTCGCTTCGAGAAACAACTCCATAAAAAAATACATGTTTGGTTTTTTGAGTATAATACGAATTATAGTTTTTTGGTCTTAGAGCATGCTCCTCATCCCAGAATAGCTTATGTCATTAAAGATTGGCATAAAGCGTAGTATATCATTTTTAAATGACCAAGTTAAAGAAAATCCCTTAATTCAAGAAAAATGTATACAGGGTGAGTTTTAATTAACCGGCATCCTTGAAGGGGGTGAATCAGTACAAGCAAGTAAGCAAGTTTTGATATAAAATGATAGAAAAATAAACATAAAAAAAATGGTCTTAAAAAATATGTATTTTTTTTAATTTGAATTTTTTTTTTTTTTTTTAAATAGTATTAAAAGCGCTGAGCACGATGCGCCGTCTAGTGGTGGGTAAAATGTCGCTAATATTGTTTATTAACGATATTTTACCTACAGATATATGGCGCAGCGCGCTCAAATGCTTGTCAAACTTTTATTTAGCAGTAAAGTTCTTCAAATGTTCAAATTTATAAAAAAATTTAAAAAAACAATGTTTTTTTTTCCCCAAATTATTTTATCAACAGTTGCTTAGTTGCTGGTCTGATTCATCCCCTTGAAGGATACCGGTTAATTTAAACTCATCCCGTATAAAATTGGTATCAAAATCTTGAGCTTTTCTCAGTGTTAATTGGACGTTTTGATGAATTCGACATGATATCTAGTTTGTGTGACAGACCTTCTCTCTGTGACAGTCCGTTGGTTTTGAAAGCGTCGGCCGCGCAGCCGAATATGATGATACCGCGCTCGGCGCCGATCAGGTCCGCCCTGAAACCCTGGCAGTTCATCTGCGGTCCTCGGGAACCCCCGGGTCACTGGAGGTGTCACTGAGCGGAGCACTGCGCGGGTCGAGCGTCGTGCGTGGCGCGACCGCGAGCGCCGTGCGCGTTATTTCGGCGGCGCGCTGCTCGGCCAAAAGTGGGTTAAGCACTGAAATGCCGCGCGGCCGCCGAGGAAATGCTCCGTGCTCCGTGCCGCCGACGTGCGCGACGCGCGCCGCCCGCCGCGCCGCAACGCGCCGGCCGCCCCGGAAATCTACACCCTCGCCCCGGCCCTTTATGAACTTGTTTTTGCAGCGCGATCTGGCTTTTCGATGTCTCTTTGCCGTACATTTACTTCTTCATAATACCCGAAATAAGGTCGCCACATAAGTCACGGCGTTTTATGACAAAAACACTTAGAATATTATAATTTCATTAAAATAGAAATTAAATTTTCTCCTGGGTCATCCTATACACAAATAGGGAACACGTGGAGGAACGGGGTAGCGGGGCAGAATGGGACATGAGATTTGCTCCCATCGCATCCGCCTACATCGCATTCTCGAATCGCATACAAAATGCTTCGTCGGCGTTACACGAAGTTCGGTCACGAGCGATCGCGTCGCGCGGTCCCCGCTGCGCGGGAATCGCGTGATTGCGGGATTGTGCGGATCAATACCGGAAACGCCTAAAAGCCTGTAAAGCATCGGCGTGATAAATGCACTGATACCTACTTGGACGGACAATTCAAAGAAAGCCCCAAAGCCCGCGCTACCGGAATAGCAGCGCGAAGCGACCAGCTGCTCATGTCCTGGCCCAGCTTATCTACCCATCGACTAGCAGTAGGAGGTAGATGCGGCTGTAGCCGTAATTTCGAGTACACTAAACAAGCCATGCAGGGAGGAGTGAAACCTGCCACACGCAACCCGTGGCCATGGACCCGGCTCATATTAGCCAGGGCGCGAGTGTCGGCCCGCGGGGTAACATACCTAGCTATCTCGCAGTAAGGCGTTGGCTTCTTACGGGCATGTGGCGGAACTTGACGGTGGACTGTTTAGTCCTAAGTCTTCAGCGTTCAGCTCATGGGAGACAGAACGATCAAATTTCGTTAAAACTTCCTGAGGTTGCAAGTTCGCCCGTTATAGTTGACAGCTCTAGTTGTCCTTATCCCATCCCTCTCTTAGATACTGAGTTGACATGTGTCATTATTTCTGTCTTATTTTCATTATTATGTTTATTATTGTAACTTTACTTATTTATTATGAACACTACTTTTCTAAAATCACACTTTTTATGTATTAATTTGCTTACATAAACACTTAGTCACTATAACCCTGACGAAATAGTCGTAAGATATTGCTACTTGACAATAGGCCCACCATGTTGTATTCTATAGTGTGTGCAATAAAAAAATTCAAACAAACAAACGACAGAATGCTCTAGTATCAAGCGGGCTACTGGCAGGTGCGTTCGTGTTGCTATTTTTTTGTGTCGACTCTTAGCGGTTTAAATTTTCCCGAAACCTCCTACTTTGTTCTAAAAAAACTGTACGAGTTCGTTTTATTGATATTTACTGATATGTATTCATTAAATGTATCATTTATCTCAACTTATGTTTATATGCGAAACAGTTTCCTTCACCAAATCCTCTGTTATTATAATAAGCTCCCAGCGCATATCAGAAGTCTTGGAGAAAACCAATTCAAAAAATTAATAGTTAATATCTTAGTCAAGAATCCAGTATATGACAAAAGATTTGAATAATGCTTAAATCATATTCCAAGAATATTACAATGTAAAATAAAGGAAAATTCCTGATAGTTGGCATTTGCCAAAGACCGTAATATTAATTTTTATCAACCAAGGCTTTATTGCTGGATTTGACCATTAATTTAAATGTTGATTTTTTTACTATACGATTATCTATTTTTCATGACTATCTCATTATTCATATATACAAGTATGGCTTTAACTATTGTGCTCATTATTTAATCAGAAATGTTAATTACAACATTATTTTTTAATTATCAAGGATTTCAAACCGATTACAAATTACTTAAATAAATTTATATAGTCACAACTATCACGATAGTTCATTTTCCTTATACTTTAAGAATGCTATACGCAATAACTCATCCAAGTGTAGGAATGCATACCTACTAGAATATAATAAATTGTATTGTATATTGAAAGAGACAAGAAATAACAACGGTGGCCGAATCACGCGTAATGTTTTGATTTTTTTTAAAACTTATAGCTACCCCATTCTGCCCTACTTTTGGAACAAAATAGGAAAAAACGTTTTTCATATTTGTAACTTTTTTCACGATAGTTTTTAATTTGTTTTCTTGGGAGAATATTAAAAGGAAATGTTAAAATTATATATTAATTTCTAAATAAAGCTTTATTTTTTTTCATTTAAACCTTCATAATTAGCTTTAAACGTTAGTTATTGACCGTTAGTTAATACATTCTCAAGATTACAAGCTAAAAATATAATGTTTTATTTTATTCTTCATGACTGTACTTGCATAATTAATGCTCAGTTGATATTTTTTATGTATATATGTACCTAATTATAACAATTTACATGTTTATGTTTTATATACCATCTCAACGAATTGGTCATAACCCTGCCACAGACTGCTGCGTTTGGCTACGTTTCACACGTGGCTTTAGCTTTGCTCAATAACAGCTGCCATACAAATCAACAAATAGAGTTGTCAACTACAACGGGCGAACCCGTCACCACAGGAAGTTTTAACGATTAGTCGTTCTATCCTCGTGAGGTGAACGCAGAAGACTTGGACAAAAACAGTCCACCGTCAAGCTCCGCCACATGCCCGTAAGAGGCTAACGCCTTAACCGCAAGATAACTAGGTGGGTTACCCAGCAGGCTCACACTCACACCCTTACTTCCAATTGTGACCAGATTACTCCGGTCTCTCGATTGGTTACGAGTTCGAGGTCGCTTGCGCGGTCCTCTCCCTTAGGAAGCGGTGAGACGGTGTGCACCGAATCTATCGCGGACCACGGCGTCCTTTGCCCGACTGTTCACCCAGGATCGGGTAGCCGATGGTCGTTTCAAGAGCAGTCGCCGTAAGGTCCGCAACCACCCCCGCTCTATAGGAAACAGTACTGCTTCCAGACTCCCGCGACTGTTAGTCGGAGTGCCCATTCGATTGGCTTACGACGCACGGTGTGCAGACCGTCCAGGAGCGCTAGAAGGTTAATTCCTAGGGGAAACTAGCCTTAACGCCAGTGTCCTGCCCGGGCTCGCACTTCATGCTTGGAGGCCGCCGAATGGGTGTTGACCCGTGAGTGTAACCAAGCCTGAACAGAATGGATCTTCGTAGCCAACTCAGCAAGGGCCCATTAGCTCCCAAACAAATCAACACATAGCGGGCCACGCACACGCTGTACACGGCTGCGTGGCTATGTGAAGTCAGAAGCACACGCGTGGGTTGCCGCGGATGCGTCCGCTGAGCAAAGATGTGCACACTTTTTGTGGCCACGGCGGCCACGGCAATCACATTTTCTCTCCGCCTCCGTCCTTAAACAAGTGCGCTCTCTGAGGCAGTCGAGACGAAATGGACGTTTGCGTGGCGTAGTTCAACTAGCGGTGTGTGAGCGGATCGCAACATCGAGCCACGTAGCTTACTTGTCAAACGTGGGCGTGTATCGTCGTGCGCCGCTGTCTGTGGCCGGCTTAACTGTAATGTTGACTTTTTTTATGATTATTCACGTAAAATAAACAAAACAGCAAGGCTGACGCCATGCAGTACGGGGCGCAAAGTGATCTCCAGACCATAGCTCTACACACACACACACACACCCTTAGTCACGATTAAATTCACAGATTATTTACTCTGCGTCATAAAATAGTAAGTAAATAAGCGCATACAAGTACACGTTGTGTCGACGCTGGTATTGTTTATGCTGAAAATTATCAACACCAATCGTGCAATCGTTATCGGTATGGGACTAGGACACATTTCATGCGTTGCTCGGTGCGATAAGAGTCTCGTGCGTATATGTATATACAAATGAATGACTTCAGAACTACGTAAGGAGAATCACTTACACTCTTACCTGCATACATACTCGGTACCTGCATATGACTATATCTTCTACATATAGAGGGGAGGCGCATGGTAGGTCGAAACTATACTTTGAAGGAATTAGGAACTAACTTTCTTTTTCACTGTTTCCTTTATAAAGATAGATAGATCTTATTAACCTTAAAAATTTGATGTGTGCTCTGTCCTGATCGATCCCGCGTCGAGACCTTTTGATTCGCATCGTCAAATATATTTAATCCCGAAAACATTAGTAAATTAAGGTTATTTATTATTATTAATACCTTCAAAATCTACTTTTGTTACTTTTGAAGCAATTTCTGCTAAAATAAAATATAAACGGAGCTGCCATGGAATTCAACGTCCGAAGTCGGGCCTATCATAATACTATTATTACACTTCTGGAGGGTGAGCGGTGGACTCTGGAGTAACGACTGGCTGTGGTAGGTTTAGGACAGCTGTCTTGCCACATGTGAGCGTACACCTTACCCAGGGCCCGGGGCTAGGTTTTTAGCGCCCTGGGCTATACTCAGCTCGGCGCCCCCTCCCCCATACATAATATTAGCTTAAGCAAATTAGCAAGTTACATTGTCGGCTGTCACCAACTTCTGCTATTTTTAGTATTATTTTAGTGTTTAACAATATTGAATTTGAAAAAAATGCACAACCATGAGAATATAATAATATGGAAAGTAAAACAGCGTTTAGTTTAGTTGCAGGTTTAATAACGTTAAATATACAAGCAGAAATATACAACACAAAATGTTTGTTAACTCAGATGACGATTGTAACATATCATTTTTTTATCATTAAAATGTAATGTGTAACCCAATAAAGTTTACTTATTTATTTATTTATTATTTATTTACATAATGAAGCAAGATCATTTAAAATTCAATGTAAGTAACAACATGAAACTCAGTCTACAGTAATGTTTTTTTAATAGCCTTCATTTTTGCAAAATTATTTATAACATCCGAAAAGTTCGTGTTCATTGTAATGTCCCGTTCACAGCACAGTATCATTAACGCATTCAATTTACTCCCAAGAAGAGTTGACCTTTTAGTATTTTTGACTCTTGATAAGACAGAAAATCCCCTTTCTGCTGTACAGTTTGTTACAGGTAGTGTCAGGAAGATTCTTAGTGCTACTTAGTGCGCCGCTACCCCGCCCGAGCCCAAGGTTACTGGCCCTAGGCTTGCATACCTGGGGGCGGGGGACGGCGGGGCGGTCCAGTCACACGCAAAAAATAAAAACAATGGAATCTTCTGCTTCATTCGCCTACAAATAAATTGATTTATTACCAAGAAGGAAAAATACATTTTTTTTGATAAAAATGCCCACCTTTAAATAAAAAAATTTACATATTTTGCCGCCCCCTAGAGAGTGCCGCCCTGGGCTATAGCCCAGTCAGCCCATTTACAACCCTGGGCCTTTACCACCCATTTACTCCCCCTTCGAAGCCATAGAATTTGAGATACGGAAATCGCGGTTTAGATAAATTTTCTAAGGAGTTGATTATTTTCCTGGAGACCAAGATCTTTAAAAAGGTGAAACAGAGATTTAGCTGGCAGGCCACGAGCGCCAACTTCCACCGCGCGAAAGTGAGCAGTGAAGCCGTTCCGGGTGACGGCATTTGCTAGATCATGGTATTGATTTAATTAAACTAATGTAGTTCTATTCAGTGTTAAATTTGGCTTTCAATAACCTAAGATGATAAAAAAATATTTTTTGAAATATGTGATTTCTATCAGTTTTCCGATCCATTCATCTGGAAGAGTGGCATTTTATTGCACAAGTCCAATAAGGGAAACGATACTGGAGTAGACAAGGATTTAAGAAAATATATTTCAAAACGTGTCGATCAGGACAAAACAGGAATTCAGTCCTTTTTGATCCGTCCAATACGAAAATCATTAAAAAAAATGTTTGCCCGAAGGATAAAGTTTAGAAAAAACAACGCAAAGGCCAGCTATTGTTAGAGTTAATGAGGTCTATCGATCGGCAAAAAGAAAACAGTGGAAAAAGAAAGTTGGTTCCTAAGCTCGGCCATATCCCACGAGGAAGTACATCGGCATGACACGAGGAATAAAACCCTGTATCTCCAACCGTTCGTAGCACGTATTGCCAAGTTCCAGGCGACTAGTCGATACTTAGGACTCGAGTCTAGGAGTCTATCTGCTTAATATCAACATGTATGCTCATAACGACTTCTTAAAATATTTTGAAAATACATAGCATCGTATCGACCCATTTAATCTAATACATGTTATTTACCGTTAATTGTTTTGTTGTAAACTGTTATCATATAGTCTTTGTTTTTGTAAATTGGTAAGTTTAAAGTTATATATTGTATATCATCTCTTGGCTAAATTGAGTAACTAGTTTAAGATTAATTACTGTCATTCCTACACAATTGTATGGTTGTATTGGAAATAAATACTTTTTATCTTTATCTTTAAGTCCCTCAAAGTAGTTTCGACCCACCGTAAGGCGGCTCCAATACTGGATACCGGCATAAAATATCTCAAAAAAATAAATACCGTCATCCAATTTATATGGTTACGTACCAAAGCTTACCACGGTTATTGGTTACATATTGCAATAATACTACAAATATAACTCACCGAACCGACAAATAAAGCTGCAGTTACGACTACTGCTAAAACACTTACCTGAAAAGATAATAAAAATATTGTTAGACAAAGTTATGTAATTCATAAAGTTACTGTGTGTTGGGTATATACGTATGTGAATTCCTTATAAATCGCAATAATAGAAACATTACATTATAATTAATTATACTGACATAAAAAAATATCAATGATGTAGAAAACATAATAATAATATTATACTCTATATTTGCACCTAACACTCAGAACACAAAAAGGCGAGCTTATTGCCACATGACAATGCCTTACAGTTACCCTAATCACAGTGCAACTAGAGCTGTCACTACAACGGGCGAACCCGTTACCTCAGTAAGTTTTAACGATATTGATCATTTTGTCTCCCGTGAGGTGAGCGCAGAAGACTTGGGCCGAAAAACAATCCACAGTCTAGCTACGCCACCTGCCCGTCAGAGGCCAACGCCTTACGGCGAGGCGCCGGAGAAGGTAACCAGCGGGCAGCCTCGCCCCCTGACTACCAGTTTGGAAGGATCACAGTACAGTGATATACGCCCGCGTTGTAGAAATAAAGATTATTAAGTTTGTCTGAATAAAATACGAACTACTATATTTAAACCTAAGAATGCCCAAGAAGAGAAAATTGAGAGAGGAAGGTGAGAGACAGAGAAGAACTGGTTACTTAGAAAAGTAATAGAGTTTCGTATATTTATTGGGAGATCTTTCCAGAGTATGGGCACAGATAGAGTACGAGTAAAAATCAGTATTATGACAGGGAATTTTGAGTATATTGTCAAAGTTTGACCTAAGTACGAGAACATGGAAAGTTAATGTGAACATGGAAAGTAATGTGATTGGTTTCTAGATGATTACAGAGTTGTGTAATTACTATTTTTTCCAAAATTTTTGCTAAAACATCGGGTACTGGTATCGGTCGATAATTTGAGGGATCAAACTTCGGTCCATATCTGTCACCTGATACTTGATAAGAAAAATATTTTTTCGGTTGATTATGTTTAAAAAAAAAAAAAAAAATTATAATATTATATTAATTAATTAAATTCACAAGTATATGTGCACAGTAAGAAACCTTTTTAGGCTACTTAACTTAATTTATTGGTCAATTTAGTTATATATTAATCTATATATTTATTTATTTTACTTATCTATAAACTTAAATATGTTCTTTTTCTTTATTTAATATTAGTTCTTTAATTATATACACATTTGTATATTTATAATAACCTTAAAATTTATAAGAATGAATGAGCGATCGGAATGAATGAGAAAAAAAAAAAAAAAAAAAAAAAAAAAGAAAGAAAGTGAAGTCACTATGATTAAAGTGAAGTCTTAAATACTATCACCCCAGAACAGATATACAATCTAGTGGGGGGATAAAATCCACACAAATGCAATCTTATCTGCTTCGCAAAAATCAATTGTATTGTTTTGGATAATTTTATAAAATAAATAAAATAAAATAATGGTTCGGAAAGCTCGTGGCGATAGAATGGTACACGATAGAGGGGAGCAAGTATCTAAATATTTCTTCTTTGGTGTACTGGCAACACTTTAACCGTGCCCTATATTCGGACACGTGATCATACTTGCAGGAGATAAAGATTTTCATATTTTCATAAAACATTGTAGAAGAGAACGAATTTCAGACGAATCCTGAATATTATTGCTGACGTAGTGCTGACTTTCCGCTTCCAAGCTTTCCGATTTTCTTAGCGAATGCCTAACAGAACAGAGCTGATTGCGGGATCTTGTCGGATAATCGTGGAAAATGCCATTCGCATCAAAGTTTACTAAATGTCTCATGACATAAACGGCCTCTTTTAAACCTCCTACATTTTTAACACTACAATTAGGGAGGTGTGAATTTTTCTACCTTGTCAATCTTGTGGAACCATCAGAGGACGATATTTCGTCCTTTGAGATTTAAAGGCCGACGACTAAGCACCGCGTGGTTTCATGCGGTGGGCGGAAGGATTCAAAATATGAAGTAATAAAGTCAGTTACGTGGTTGACGGAGAGTCCCTAAAACAAGGTTTCTAATGGTTCCGCGTAGCTTGGGTAGCCCAACTCTCGGTTTAACTCTCATCCCCAGCCTCCTCAAAGAGGGACTTGACCTGTCAGGGCAGCTGTGAGCTTCTGCCACGGCTGTAATCTTCACTCAGAGATTGTTGGGGTCAGGAGATTGCGAATTCGTGGGAATGAATACATCGGTCTGAACTGGGCAGTTTGCGTAAGAGGCTGTGTCAGTCATGCTTACGCAGTCCGACAAATAACCAAGGGGAGGGGGATCTGGTGACGAATGTTTTCTAAAGAGCGGGGTGGTTTTTGACCACCAGGGTTGAAAACCACCCGATCCCAACGACTTTTTGGGTTGTTGGCCACTTGATCCCAAGTGATAATAGCGGGAAAAGGGTGCCTTGGTCCACGATTTTCTGGAACTGAATTACCGCCTACGTCAGGTAGAGACCGCGCAAGCGACTTTGAATCCGTGACCAAACTGGCAGACGGAGAAAACTGGCTAAATCTGGCATTGAGGGCGTAAGGTCGGCCCGCTGGGTTCACTTCCCAGTGCCTCGCGGTAAGACGTTGGAATCTAACGGGCTTGCTGGCGTAGTTAGACAGTAGACTTAGTTGTACCTAAATCTCTGCGTTTAGTCCATGAGAGAAAGAACGATCTAATATAGTTATAACTTCCTGTGATGGCGGGTTCGCCCGCAGTAGTTGACAACTCTCAAGTCCCTAAGTGTAATCATACTGTTTACATGCAGTCAGTCACTCGTAGGTATTTGTTCAGAGTGTACACTGAGAAAAATATAACGATGTAATACACGGAATTAGGCAAGTTTCAACAAGCATTGTGCATATAACTCGGAATGTGGTTCATACGTATGAATTAACATGATGCGCAACGGTGTTTGCATGACGTTAGTTACCGTGTCGTAACGTTAAAACAAAATGTTATTTCATTACTTCGCGACCTTATGATCTCGGTTCTAACATCATGTATTAGTACACGTACGGTTATAGTCGGACACTTAAATTAAGTCGAAACTAGAGTAAACTGTTATTTTCGTATTAGCAGTATTATTTTTTTTATTTGTTGAGTCTTTATGAGCCTTGTAACACTGCGACCATTGCTGATCTATTGTGTTCGCCACCTACTATAGTTCTGCGCTGAGCCTCGTGCCATTTAAGAACCGCAGCAGGCTTTTGGCGCCAGATTGTTTTACCTCCTCAGGTTGGAGGTAATGACCACCCAAGTGGGTGTATCTTTTACGCATCAGCGGGCCACACTCGCACATGAGGTGCTGGGGGTTTCCTCTGCCCCTTGGCAGAACGTATTAGCAGTAAGGAAAATGTTGATACATATTAAAATCGAGTAATTAAGTTTTAATAAAACTCCTCGTAATTCAACAAAAATACGATTGAAAAATCGTTATTCTGTATAAAACGGTATTAACAAAATGGTAATGTAAGAACCAATCCAATATTTTTCTCAGTATACGTACGTTATATTGGTCAGTGGGGGAAAATGTGTCATTTTCGCTAGTTAAACGACGTTACCGTACAAGGCAGTGCCAGCGACTGACTAACTACTGACTGGCGTTTACAAGTGGTGAGGGGAATCGATGTCAGCACCGATGCGACAGCGCTGACTGACTTGAAATCAATATACGCGATGACAGTACCGGGTCAGCGCTGACTTGTTTTGAGTTCGAAGTCAGTAACTGACACTGTAAACCAGCCTTAAGGCAAAACCAGTCAGGAAGTGTTTACATTACATTTTCACGTTCGCGGTCGAGTGCGCCGCCCATTGAGAAATTGGGCGCTCCGTAACCCCGTGGCAACAAGTAGGTGCGTGGCCTTAGCGCGCATGGCGGCTGGCCCACTTCCATCGCAGCCAACGAGTCCAGGTTCTATATTATATAGGCGGGAAAAGGACGGGGAAAGAGGGGCGGGTGCTATGACGGAGGCATCAGGATACCACATTTGTTCAATACATGCACTTATAAATGCCACAGGTCGACCCGCTAAGGACCAGTAACAGGCAAAATGCACTTCTCTCAATATATACTATATATCTATTTATTATGTCATTTGAAACGTGTTTTTTCCTGTAACGGCCATATTGAGATAACGACTGGGTGAAAAATTTGGTTGAGGTGTGTAAAAAAAAATATCGGTCTGTAGATGTATCATCAAAAGAAAAAAATAAAAAAATGACATCAAATGAGAAAAAAAAATGTGTTTTTTTTAACCGCCAAATGGAGAGTACGGCTAGATGTATAAAAAAGCTGTCAGTGTGTACATATGTCCTTAAACGAGAAAAAATAAAAAAGTCATCAAAAGAGAAAATTTTAAAATAATAGTACCATCTACTGGATTTCCGCGCGAGGGGAGGGGGAAAGCGGGAAGATGGGGTGAAGGGTGAGCTCGAGGTGGGGGTAGTTGAGAAGTGAGGGGGGTAGGAAGAGGGGGGTTGGAGGGGAGAATGGGACAGAGTGAGAGGGAGGGTTGGGGGAAAAGGTTAAGGGAAGGGGCGGAGGGGGTGGTGGGGAAGGGGGAGTTTAAGGGGATTTGGGGGGTTTAGGGGGCATTGCGCGCGAGGGGGGTTGTGTGCTTGCCGGAAAAGTCTAGGGGTGACACAACCGATGTTTTTTACTCAATATAGTTAAAAACAAATTTTAAAATTGTCAATCATTTCACCGCCATCTAGTGTATAGTTGCTAAAGTAAGCTGAATTTGCGTGAAAATTTTTGTTTACTTTCTGTCACACGTCATTACATACGCGTCGCTCTTCGATTGTTGCTGTCCGTTTTCTCCAAGACCTTGGTGACATTCCTGATCGTAGATCAAATGAGCAAGGCACTGCAACGTAATCGAAATAATCCAAAGAAATATTATTTGTACATAAATAAGAAGTAGGTTTCCGTTTATTTTTAAAACATTGCTGTCAATAAAGTGAACGTCGAATCCGACGGGTTTCGGCTAGTTTAATTTAATTTGTAATTAACAATAATATACAGTTAAATGGACATGTACCCACAATTAAAATTCCATAGACTGTAGCAAAGCAGCAGTAGCAAAAAACTGAAAACATGATATTCCAAAAACTGTTTCCTGGGATCCTATTTTAATATCATCTAACTAGGCAATAGCCTGGTCCAAGGCTAATATTTAATCTAATATAACTATGTGTATAGCTTATATAAAATCTAAGTAAAGAAAATAATATAATAAATTTGAAAGAATGTATACACTAATACTTAATCCAATACTTATTAGGGAACGTTCAAGTATTACGTAACGCAATTTGGGGGAAGGGAGGGTCTTGTAAAACGTTACGATGCATGGCAGGGGCAGGAGGGGGTTCGAAAGACGCGTGACGTAACATTTTTTTTTATTTAAATAAAAAACTAGGCAATTAAAATCTCCCAAGTTGGCAACCCTTTTATAAATATATAAATGTGTTATTTTATTTCAAGAGTTTATTAGTTAAATAAAAGCTAAAATAGGATAGTGCATTAGAAGAACAATGATAGATGAAACCAAAAATGTATGTAAGGTCAGGGCAAAGTCAGGAAAACGGCATAATTTAATTTAAGATTAGGAATAAAGTATATTAGGACAAATTGAGCCAATTTTAACATATTTTAAACTTTAACATTGTGTGTGATTATTATGTGACATGTTTATTACATTATGTGTGATTGTTTATTAAATAACAATATTAATAAATAAAATAAAAAATATATACAGATGTATTGCGAGTTAGAAACCTCTTGTTTTATTTATTATTACCGCAATCGCGATTAAAACAATAACAAAGTTATTTTAGCGACTTTCCGGTACTTTACGCAACATAATTGTGACTTTTAGGTAAAAATGGTCACTTGGGTGTAAAGTAACATTTAGGAAGGGGGATGGGGAGTACAGAAAAATGGTACGGCGCGTTACATGAAGGAGGAGGGAGGGTCAAAAATCTTTTTAAAATGCGTTACGTAATACTTGAACGCCCCCTTAGCTGGACAGTCAAAGTAAACAATCTTACCAACACCAACGATTTGGCTGTATACATAGCTAAAGAGCCCAAACAATCCTTTATTCTATATATTAAGAGAGCATTTACAAGATAAGGTGCTTTAAACGTAGCGGCTCTACGGCGTAGCTTCTCTACGGCGCGCGCGGCGTAGACCGTCTACGAGCGTAGACCCTGGCATCTATCTCCCTTGCAATTAAATTTTATCGAGGGTAATAATAAAATACAATATGTGATAATTCCACTATGTTTTCTTAATTTCGTGATTTTAGACGGTATAGCAGACTGAGACACATTTCGACCTTCACTCGCTTGAGGACAAGCGCACGGTTGCGGATATCGTTTTCCTCTATAAAATCATGAAAAGTAGTTCAATTCCTAGCACATGTGTACAGCCACACGCAAATACGAATTGTGCACAAAATGCCCTAATGTATCGTCTTATGACCTTATATAATACTAGGTTCAAACATATAGATCTTAATTAATTCAATCAATCTGATTATATAACAGAATTATATTATATATTATATTTACCATACGAAATGCACACATAGTATTATTTTTTTTTTGCAATTTATTTATGTATGCATTTAAATAAAATACAAATGGAGCTGCCATGGAATTAATTGACCGTAGTCGGGCCCACCATAATACTATTATTACACTTCTGGGGGGTGATTCCGGACTTACGACCGGCTTTGGTAGGTTTAGGACAGCTGTTTTGCCACATGTGAGCATTCATCTTACTACCCATTCATTTACCCTTTGAAGACATAGCATTTGAGATGCTGAAATCGCGGTTTTATATAATTTTTCTAGGATTATTTTCCTGGAGAGACCAAGATCTTTAAAAAGGTGACACAGAACTTTGGATGGTATGCCACGAGCGCCAACTTCCACCGCGTGAAGATGAACATTTACTATATGTTTAGTTATGTAATTATTTAATTATATATGAATTTTACTTATATATGTATTTATGTATGTATGTATACATATGTATATAGATACAAAACATTTCCTACCAATCTCTACTCCTTCCAAACCTCCTGTTATAGATAAATTAAATAAATTAAATTTGATTAATATTGGTAAACATTTATTGTAAAAGTTCAAAACAAGTAAACGGCCTTACATTCATTGTTACGATCACATATGTAAAACTGTTCAAAGTATGGCTGAATGCTTTCTTAAGAAATAAATAAATAAATTTTATTCGGGTTTCTTAGCTTTCTTCTTATTTAAGAGCGAAACAATAAAGTCTCATCAATAGGATTTCGTTCGTTCGACTACTAGGTCATAAGTAGCAGAGAGGCTCAACTTAAAAACAACTTGAAACGGAGAAGCCGATGAGACGTCAATTCCTTCCGAGAGCGGTCGGAATGAATAATAAACGCCCCCGTCCAGAGAGCCTGTGCGGGGGGTGACGAGTGGGTTCTCCCCGCACCCCGACGTTCCCCCGAGAGGATTGGGGGTGGATGTGAGCGCCGTGGGGGTGGTTGCGATGCGGACGAGGCCAAAGTGCGAGCAAGTTCATCGGCCTGGATGTGACCGGGTCAGGCGAGCGATATTGATCGCTGCGACGGGCGACGCAGCGGCGGGCCGCTCTGCAACCAATCGCCTCATTGCATACCCCCAGATACCAGCCGGTAGAGTTGCCAGCTGCTAATAATAAACAGCTAAATAAAGATACATAATAATTTTTATAGTCAAGGCTCGGTACCAGGCGAAAGGCACATACCATTAAGGTACACGTGAATATATATATATATATATATATATATATATATATATATATATATATATATATATATATATATATATATATATATATATATATATATATATATATATATATATATATATATATATATATATATATATATATATATATATATATATATATATATATAGATTTTGTGATGCATTTTATGTAGGTGAAACTACCAATAGACTCAATCTTCGCATGAATAATCATCGTTGCTCAGCCAAAGGAGGCGTATCAAATCTTCCAATCCCCACCCACGCGCGATCGCATGGCAAAAGCTTCGATGAGTGTTTCACTGTGAAAGTTATTAGGGCATTCCCGGAAAATACACCGGAAATAAAACTTAAAACGTGGGAACTTGGACATATATGGGTACTAGGAGCTTGCCAGGGGTGCGGACTAAACGTCCAACACTGAGTGTTCCATTATTAACACACATCAAAACGAAATTAACATATTCATCGCATACACACACCCACACAATCCAACACACATACTCACACACACTCACCTCCCCACACATATGTAGTTCAAACACTTTTAACACACATGCGCTACAACTATTTTAAATATATTTTGTTAATAAAATTTTAAAAAATATGTATTTTTTTAAATTCAAAATTAAACCATTTTAATTTAAATTCACATTATCATCCCGCCAAATCACCATTCTCCCAGTACCACAGAAGAAAAGCGGGTAGCCGTTGGTGACAGCAGCGGATGCCAGTATTCTTCTCGCCGCTGAGGAAGGAGCCACGGGCTCCGAAACGTTCGGCTAAGGTACTCAACTCTATCCCTTTTACTAACCAAAAACCCTAAAGTGTATAAGAATACAAAATTTTCAATAAAAAAGTATATATATATATATATATATATATATTAATATTTGATTGTAAATGTGTAAATTATTATTTTTTCAAATTGAAATTATGTTTATTACTAAATAAATGAAATGATAAAATAATGAAAGGGTACTTATCTGGTCTGTGGTTACCAGGAGTGACTCCACGCCTTTTTCTTCTCTTCTTTCAGTGTTTGCTAGGTGTTTCCTGCTGTGGTATTGGAACCTGATCAAAATGGCTTCCTACTGTCTCCTACAGCGGCAACACAACAATGCGAGACGAGAATGAATGCTGGAAAATAATAGGCGATTAGTGTTTCTTAAATATTAATGATTGTTATAAAATGTATATCAATATTTTGGCTCAGCCGTCGTCAAGATATGTGTATTTCTGAAATCGAACAATTCGTTGAAAATTTAAATTCAAGGAATCGAACAAAAAGAAATGGATTAACCCCTCGAGTACCAGACGGCCCGAAACGTCCAGAATTGATATTTACCGTCGAACCCCAGACGGCCCGAAATGGCCAGGCGAGGCCGAATAGGAACATAAAACAGGTCTTTTTTAGACGATCGGTGTGACAGTTTCGGAGTAATCGTTTTTTTTCTGAAACGCCATCTTTTTTTTGAGACTCGCGAATTTCTTACGGGCCGTAAGGCACACATTAAAATAAAACCGCGGGCCTCGAGGGGTTAATAATATTTTACACGATTTAGTTAAGGTACCATAACCAACCGTGCAAAACGTTATTTTAAATGAATGATTATAAATTAAAATAAAAAGCATTTGATGATTATGATAATATGATAAACCTTATTAATTTTGCCTATTCAGACCGGAACCTTTGCAAGCGCCTAAAATATAAATATAAGAAAATCTGTAGAAGGTATTTGAGGATGAGGTCTCTCATCAAGAAAATAAGAAATGGCTTCCAATCCTAAATTATGAGGAATATTGGTATACAGGGATATGGCGTCAATAGTAACAAATAATAGGTCGTCTGACTTTGGAATTACAGTATTCTTTAAAATATCAATAAAATGATAGCTGTCTTTGATATGAGAATTTAGATTTTTCACGAAAGGTTGTAAAAAATAATCTACAAAAGCCGAAATTCTTTCTGTCGGAGAGTTAAAGCTTGCGACTATCGGTCGTCCAGGATTATTAGGCTTGTGAATTTTAGGTAATAGGTAAAAATTTGGAGTTCGGATAGGATCAGGAATTAAAGTTTTAACATCTTCGTCTGATAATTTTTCATTTGATTTATTTTGTTCAATATATTTTTTTATTTTCACTGCAAAATTTTTGTTTGGATCTCTGGATAGTTTTTTATAGAAAGTTTCATCTCTAAGTTGTCTCAAGCCTTCAGTAACATAGTCAGTTTTGTTAAGTATATATATATATATATATATATATATATATATATATATATATATATATATATATATATATATATATATATATATATATATATATATATATATATATATATATATATATATATATATATATATATATATATATATATATATATATATATATATATATATATATATATGATAAGGTTTTGTAAATAATCCGTTCATAGGATGATGATTCGCAGTAAAATAAAATTAGTAAAAGCTACTTGAATAGCAGCGAAGGAAATCCCAGCTTGGATTGGCAAACGCTTATGTTTGAATGAGATATACTTACGGATGTGCACGACTTTCGACTGTGCATGTTAGTTTATGGGTCCCTTTACCGTCGACGAACGACCACTCATCATCCATATATCTCAAAAATCGAGCTTTTCCTTTTGCAACACAAAATGCCTCCAATTGAGGCGAATTAAAGCGAAAAAACTAAAATAAAACACTTTGATCACATCGGCAAAGGCCGTTTCATAAATGGAGAATGACGTTTCGAAATAATTCAAAATCTCGAACGATTCCAACATTTAAAATATGACATTATTAGGCTGCGTTAGTTATAATATTTTTTATATATATATATATATATATATATATATATATATATATATATATATATATATATATATATATATATATATATATATATATATATATATATATATATATATATATATATATATATAGAGGGATGATTATGAAGAA
The DNA here is from genome assembly GCA_944548615.1 of Micropterix aruncella. Taxonomy (NCBI): domain Eukaryota; kingdom Metazoa; phylum Arthropoda; class Insecta; order Lepidoptera; family Micropterigidae; genus Micropterix; species Micropterix aruncella. Next base: position 19,847,442 of record OX155973.1, read on the forward strand.
AATAATAATAAAAGTCACTTACATCCAAAGTACATAGTGGAGAAAGGGGTCCCTTGTTTGAATTAGGGATTGCTTTATATTTAAACGAGATTGGTTGGTTGTCTTTGACTTGCGAACAGAGATGTAGGTTTACAAGGCTTTTTTAATCCTTTTTAGGCCTGGAACTATTAAACATATCAATACCATTTAAATGGGTATTATAAATCTCACAGCAGAGTGTGAGTACTCCATTCCTTGATGCATTAGTTTTAAAACGCGGCAATCGAAACAGGTCAAATTGGCGTGTGGTCCTCATTGGGGCGTTAATATTGATCGCTCCCACCAGGTCAGAGCAATCGAATATACCATTCATTATTTTATAGAGGCACAGAGCATCATTCAAGTTGCGCCGATAATATAGCGAATATATTTTAAATATTAAGGCCGCCTCATTAATAGTATTACAATAACTTTTCGTCTTGAAATTTAAGTATCGAACGAACTTATTTTGGATATATATATATATATATATATATATATATATATATATATATATATATATATATATATATATATATATATATATATATATATATATATATATATATATATATATATATATATATATATATATATATATATATATATATATATATATATATATATATATATATATATATATATATATATATAGAAATATTTGATAGTTTTGTGTATATATTCTTTTTACAATTGATTAAATATATGATTATAAAGTAAATAATTATAAAAGCCACTTACATCGTGACGAAGGACTCCCTTGGTGGGATCCGGGAATGCTTTGGTGTAACAAACGAGAATGATAGATGTCTCTCACTTGCGGAAAGAGAAGTAGGTTTAGTTGGGCCCATTTTACAACTTCACTCGATTAGATCTTATATATACATATTAAGATCTAATCGAGTGACTTTATTATTTAGGAAGGATGGTTGCTTAGTTTAGAGATTGGTTGTTTGAAGGGTGAGTGTTTCTAGATTAAAAAGGCCTTGTAAACCTACATCTCTGTTCGCAAGTCAAAGACAACCAACCAATCTCGTTTAAATATAAAGCAATCCCTAATTCAAACAAGGGACCCCTTTCTCCACTATGTACTATGTATGTAAGTGGCTTCTATTATTATTTTCTTCATAATCATCCCTCTAATCAATTCTATAAAGAATATACACCAAAAAACTATCAAATATATATATATATATATATATATATATATATATATATATATATATATATATATATATATATATATATATATATATATATATATATATATATATATATATATATATATATATATATATATATATATATATATATATATATATATATATATATATATATATATATATATATATATATAATTATTTTCAATAATATATAAAATTAGATTCATGAAAAGTTACTTATCTGGGGTCCTGGTGGACCAGAAACATTTAAACGATAGTTAATGTCCTCTTTAAATACTTAGGGCAGCGGCACCTGTTTCCGCAATTGATAACCTATGATGTTCTTAGTTATTGCAGCCGAATTACTGTATGCCCTTGGATGTAATAAGTATAGGAGGATGGTTTCTGTAACAGAAATGGATGTTAGTAACTTATTTTAGAAGAAATTATATGATTGAGAATATTTCGACACTAGTCGTATTCATCTCTATGACATTTCTGATAGAACAATTTTTTCAAAATTTAAATTTTAAAAAAACTGAACATAGAGAAATGGGTTAATAATATTTTGCAATATCGTTATAAATGCACTATAACCGACCTTGAAAAACATTATTAATAATGATTTTTAAATGAAAAATATTAATAAGCTTTTAATGAATATGTCTGAACAAATATAATTACTGTATTAATTTTGCCTATTCAGACCGGGACCCTTGCAAGCGCCTAAAATATTTATAAAAGCCAACTCCCAAGATTTAACGTCTCTTTCTTTAGCGTTATCGCCAAGGCACTTAATAATTTTTACTTTAAAACAATTATCAAAAGTTAAATTGTGTGCCTTAGCATGCAATGCTATTGGAAGTTGACTTTCATTGCCTACGCTGGCCCTGTGATTATTTAACCTAATGCTAAGAGGTGTAGTTGTTTCCCCAATATAAAATGCATTGCAGGTCTGGCAAAGTAATTGATATACAATATTTTTTGAAATGCAACTACTATTAAAAGGAACTCTGTAACTGTTGGGAGTGTTAGGACTAGTAAAATAAATGCTTCGATCTAATAAAGGACATGTTTTACAACGTGATCGACCGCAAGGCTGTAGGCCCAAATTTTTGTTAGTACTAAGATAATTTCGATTATTTTTATTAAGTATTGATTTTAAATTAGGAGGTTTTCGAAATGATAAAATTGGTGGTATATCTAATAAACCTTTGGTTGATGGGTCGTTAGCTATAATAGGGAATAAATCTGCTAAAATTGGTCGCAGTTTCTCAGTGCCAGGAAAATAAGTAGTACTTAGAAAGATTTTATTTTGATTTAAATTTGACACCAATTTAGGTTTAGGTGAAAATTTTGTTTCGGAATTTATTATATTTTTATCTAACAAAGAGGCAGGATAATTTCTTTCTATTAGTGATTTTTTAAGATTAGAAAGGTACTTATCTAGATTTTCTTTATTATTAATTAAACGGTGTCCGCGAATGGACATTGAATATGGAATTGACTTTTTGGTATGAAACGGATGACAGCTATCGAAATGTAGGTATTGCTCTTTGTTTGTAGGTTTTATATGAATTGCAGTTTTAATGGTGCCTTCGGATAGAGTTAGATCAACGTCTAAGAATGTAATTTGATTTTCTGATATAGTGTATGTAAAATCTAAGGGTCCGAAATTATTTAAATCTGTAAGGAAGTCAGTGAGTGTGTCATGTCCATGTGGCCAAAACAATATAATATCATCAATAAACCTATACCACATTAGTGGTTGTAAATTTTGAGTAAGAAGAAATTTATTTTCTAATAACCCCATGAAAAGATTCGCATAAGAAGGAGCCATTCTTGTTCCCATTGCTGTACCTTTAATTTGGAGATAAAATTCATCCTCAAAAGAAAAAGCATTCTTAGTGAGGACGAATTCAGCCAACTTACAAAGAAAATTTGTAGAAGGAATTTGGGGGCTGGGCCTTTGATTAAGGTAATGGGAAATCGCTTCTAAGCCTAAATCATGGGGAATATTAGTATAAAGAGAGACAGCGTCAATTGTAACAAGTAATAAGTTGTCAGTCTTAGGAATTGTGGTATTTTTTAGAATCTCGATGAAATGGTAACTATCTTTAATGTGTGACTTTAGATTTTTTACAAATGGCTGTAGAAAGTAATCGACAAAAGCTGAAATTCTTTCTGTGGGTGAGTTAAAACTAGCTACTATCGGTCTTCCTGGATTATTAGGTTTATGAATTTTTGGCAATAAGTAAAAATTTGGTGTTCTGATAGGGTTAGGAATTAAAGTGTTAACATCTTCATCTGATAATTTTTCAATGGTTTTTTGTTGTTCAATATATTTTTTTATTGTATTAGCAAAATTTTGATTCGGATCACTATATAATTTTTTATAGGAAGTTTCGTCTCTGAGTTGCCTCAAACCTTCAGCTACATAGTCTGTTTTATTAAGGATGACTGTAGTTGAACCTTTATCAGCTGGCAAAATGATGATATTGGTATCTTTGCTTAGATTGTTAAGAGCTGAAAGTTCATCAGATGTTAAGTTAGGTGTAGGTTTGAGGCTGTTTAAAAATGTTGGTTGTGTAACTTTGTTCATTAAAACTGTAATAAATATTTCTACAGGATGATTTTTTGGAAGAGAGGGTGGCTCTTTATTAGAATATTGTCGAAATTTTGCCAGTGCGTCATGTAATTTACTATTATTACCATTTTTGTCCCTTGAATGCCAAAACTCACGCCATCTCAAATTACGACAAAATTTTGCTATATCATTTCCAAAACTGAAATGGTCAACTTTGGGAGTTGGTGTGAAATTTAGCCCTTTAGATAAAACTGAATATTCATTATGGTTTATAATTTTTGAGGACAAGTTTTTTACGACAAGTCTATCGTTATTTATAGGAACCTGTGCAGCATTAGAATTTGTAACTGATGATATCAAATTTTCAATAATTGGGATTTCTAAAGGAACTTGTGTAGGTTCGGGATGCATATCTGCATGAGAATAATTGTTTATAAAATGACGATTAGCTGAGAATTTGTTTTGTGATGAATATAAGGGAATGTTTTCGTTATTGTTATAATTTGAAACAGGATTTGAATTATATCTTGTATAATTTTGTTGTGTAGAGTTGTTGATTTTGTGAAAAATTTGTAAATTATGAAACTTATTTTCGTGTTTTAGCCTAATATTGTTTAAATCAATTACAGAACTGCTAACTATTTCACTAGCATATATATATAATGCATTGGAGAATACATTTCTATCAAATCAACATAATATATAAGAGACCTTAAATGTTTATCTACCAAAACTTTGTATTCATTGTGTAAAACAAATGTAATCTCCATTGCATAATTAAACCTTAAAGTGTGGAAATTATATTGGATTTCTGGACTTATAGCTGAGAAAGGAAATTTAGGTATTAACCCTTTGGGACATATATGATTATTTAGACATTTTGACAGATATTCTACATGTCCTGTAAATTGTGATGCTTTACGAGAATGATAATTAACCTGATTTAACCAATAATTATATTCGTTCATAGTGATACATGTGATAGCAAAATAAGTAAGTAAAAATTGTAAAATTGTTTATATTTTGATATTTTAAGTGTGTAAATTTTTTAAAATTATTTTCAATAATATATAAAATTAGATTCATGAAAAGTTACTTATCTGTATATATATATATACTTATATATATATATATATATATATATATATATATATATATATATATATATATATATATATATATATATATATATATATATATATATATATATATATATATATATATATATATATATATATATATATATATATATATATATATATATATATATATATATATATATATATATATATATATATATATATATATATATATATATATATATATATATATATATATATATATATATATATATATATATATATATATATATATATATATATATATATATATATATATATATATATATATATATATATATATATATATATATATATATATATATATATATATATATATATATATATATATATATATATATATATATATATATTTATTAGGGTGTTATTACCGCACGGGCATTTTTTTCTGTGGGTGAATCAGTACAACGCAGTAAGCAATTTTGGAAAAAAACAAAAAAAATATTATTTATTTTATAAAAAATATTTTTTGTTTTTTTTTTTTTTATTTGAAAATCCGACAAAGTTGACTTAAGCTTTGAGAAGAGTTTAAGCGCGCTGCGCCATCTAGCGGTAGGTAATAAGTCGTAAATAAACAATATCAGCGACATTTTACCAACCGCTAGATAGCGCATCGTGATCCTGGCTTTTCATAACATTTAAAAACAAAATAAAAAAAACACATTTTCAAAAAAAAAAAAAAAACAACGAGCAGGGGGGTTGCCTACTTTCCGGGAAAGTCTTGGGGTGACACAAGCGATTTTTTTTAGTAATGATAGCTGTACATATTTTTTTTATCATTGTTTTAAAACAGTTACAAAGAAATCACTGAATCAGCATTTGAAGGAAGGGAATTTACAGCGCATGTCGATTTGGGATAAAATGAAATACAATTGACATGAATGGCACATAAAATGAAAGGCAATTTATAAGGCATTTCCTATCTTTTTGGCAACGTCGTTACTAAAATCGTTTATTTTGCTATGGATGCTCTCTTCAGATTATTCCCCTCTCTCTTTTTTCTTCTTCTTCTGTTAGAGTCCTTACGCTTTATATGATACAGCTTATACGCTCTGGTACTTTATTCACAGTATTGCAGTGTCACCATTTTAAACACTCGCGTAGTCCACAATATGTTGAGTATTCTTCGATGAAACCATTCATCACTGATTTTATCAGTATTATTTTATACTGAATAAATTAAAGTGATTATTCTATAATGAATAAAATAATTAATATAAAAAACTAATTATCCTATGACAGAGCTAGGATTATGATTAACTACCTATGTTGCTAATCTGTAAGCGTGACCTATCGAGTGTTTTAATGTGGATTATTGATGAGTAGGTCGGTTATACACTTGTAGTGTTTCACTAGAAAACACG